>OU015747.1:32652701-32677551 GCA_907169655.1 Acomys percivali | reverse complement strand
TTCTTCTTCTTCTTCTTCTTCTTCTTCTTCTTCTTCTTCTTCTTCTTCTTTTTTTCTTTTCTTTCTTTTGGTTTTTCAAGACAGAGTTTCTCTGTGTAGCCTTGGCTGTCCTAGACTCACTTTGTAGACCAGGATGGCCTCGAACTCACGGCGATCTGCCTGCCTCTGCCTCCCGAGTGAGAATCCTTTTTCTTTATGCCTTCACACTCCTTCTGCCCCTTCCCTTCTGGTTTGAGTCTCAGTCCTGAAAGGGACCCTTTCTTTCCTCTCTTAGAAGGCTGTTTTCCTCATAATTCTAGGTTGGGTGAACCAGAAACTCTACCTATCTGTGGTTCTTTCCCTCCCTGTTAGTGTGTTAGAGCAGAACAATCCTTTCAGTTTCTTCCTGGGTCTTTTTAAAGCACCATGTTTTATGCTGGCTGAGCAGCTATCCTCTTTTCCTGCATGCGTCTTCCTCAGGATGACTTGTCTTCTGAGGAACATGGTTTCACATAGCCTGCTGCAGTTCTTTCCTTGAGTCGCCAGGTCCAGGCAGAGTGATTTTTGCCACTTAGTAACTGAATGCCTGGTGGGAATGTATTTAATTTCTGTGAACCTAACTTTTCTCAGCTATAAAATGGAAGCCATCTCAATGGTTCATATGTGAGTATGTTGATGTGTTTGTATGCTGAGACACATTCCCGTTAGTAGTGGGATTCTTGCCCAGTTACATGGCAAAGCGTGGCATGCCAGTTCAGTGTTGCTTTCTGCTTTCTGTTAATGAGTCCATGGAATCCCTTTGTCTAAGGAATTTTTTCCATGTGACCAGGTCATGGTCTGTTGGTAAGCCTGTTCTGTGGTCAGAAGCTGACTTCTGGTGCTCAGGTTTCCATCTCTCTCTGCTGAGGTTGAGGAATGGTTGGGAGGGGCAGCCTTTGGGAGGTTGCTCTTGTGACTTCCCAGCACCTGCTCATGGTACCTATTAGTTTGCTTTCTATTGGTGTGATTAAAAAGCATGACCAAGGGGTTGGAGATTTAGCTCAGTGGTAGAGTGCTTGCTTGCCTAGCAAACTCAAGGCCCTGGGTTCAGTCCTTGGCGATAGTGGGGAAAAAAAAAAAGCATGGCCAAAATCAACTTGGAAGAGGAAAGGGTTTCTTTCATTCTACAGCTCTGGTCCACCATGAAGGAAAGCCAGCACAAGACTCAAGCAGGAGCCATGGAGGAACACTGCCCACTGGCTTGCTCCTTATGGCTTGCTCTGCCTGCTTTCTTATACAACGCAGCACCTCTTTCCCAGGGGTAGCACTGCCTACAATAGCTTGGGCCAATTCCACATCAATCATTAATCAAAAAAATGCCCTTCAGATTTGCCTATAGGCCATCTGAGGGAGGCATTTTTCTCAATTTAGGTTCTTCCTCCCAAAGAACTCTAGCTTGTTAAATAGACAAAAACCCAGCCAGTACAGTACTGTATTTGTGTCTCATCTCCCATGTTGGCCCAATGGCTGGATGGGTCTCAACCTATTTTACATGCTTTGTACACTGGTGAGCCTCACATGGGTCACATATGTCCTATTTCAGCTCTTTCTTCTCAAAGTCCAGACACCCTTGCTTTCATTGTTGAGGATTAGGGGCTTTCTTTGACATCTCAGTTCTTGATCTTTGGTCTTCAGAGGTTTAAAAAAAAAAAAAAAAGCCAGAGAGAGCTACAGATTGCCTTGATTGGCAGGTGGGCAATAAGAAGGGCAGAGAGAACAGTGTGACTCTAAGTTGCCCATATTTTTGTTACTTACATGCGAGCAATATTCCCTTTCAAACCTGACTTCTGCAGTGGCTTTTTACTGACGCTGCCTCTGGTCATAGTGGCTTGGTGCATGTTTGTGGCCATAGACCACTGTTCTAGGTTACAGCTTCATGTTCTGGACCTTTGGCTGCCTGTCTCTACGTACTTCTGGTTTCTTTGTGGTTTCTACCCTCTGACGGCACAGATTCTAGCTTTTCACAGTACAGCCTTGAGTATAAGTCAGGCCAGGCTCATTCCTTTCCTTCTGTTTATAGCTACAGCCCTCGGGGTAAGTCAGTAGGGTAGTACAGGATCCTGTTAGATATGCTCATTGTGGTAGAAGAAAGGAAAGGCAAAGTGGGAGAATGGGATGAAGGCCAGGAGAAGGAGTGGGTAGTCAGCCCAGGACTTTTGTCTTCTTGTAAGAATTGGCATGTGTGTACTATAAAGACCAGTCTCTAGCCCAGAAAGTGGTTAGGTATTACTTGTCCTTTGTGTTAAAAATACATTGAATTTTGACAGCCAGGTAGTGTGTTCTTGCCTGCAAGTGCTTTATAGTCTTAGATGGTAAAGTGAATGTGTCTAAAATTATCCCAGGGTATAAGTGTATGGCAGCCAGGAGGAGGAAATTTCTACTTGGAGAGGTGGAGGTAAGCACCTCCTGGAAGCAAGAACGAGCTTCCCACTGTCCTACCTAGAGGTCTGGCTCAGAGAGGAGAGTAGGTCCTTCTCATGCTGTGCAGAATGGGGTGCCTTGAGGGTCAGGTTAAGTAGTTTGTGTCTTGGTAGAAAATGAGGGCCCCTTACTGATCACTGGCTTTGTGTGGAAGCTAGTCCTGATACAGAGTGGAAAGAAGGACCCTAGCTGAGGGGAAGCTTGAACTAGAATGGTGCCAGGCTAGGAGGCAGGTGGTGGGGCTGTGGGGTTGGTTTGTCAGCCGTGTGTGGAGGTAGGGGTAGGTTGCAGGGAGAGGAAGCTATGGGGAGCTTTATCATCACTCCATGAGGGTCCTGTGGAAGAGTCATGCTCTGCCTTTAGGAGAGTTGAGCTTTGGTTTTCTCTGCTACAAAATAAGGCAAGTTTTGGTTCACATTTATGCAGCTAAAACAAGGTTTGATGTATGTTTTAATTTTATTTGAAAATAGTCTTTTAATATGCTTGTCAGCTTGATTTGCTTCTTTTGTTCATACTACAGCAGCAGAATCGTGGTTTGAAATTTGCTAGTGGTGCCAGAGAGATGGTCCACTGATTAAGTAGCTACTGCTTCTACAGAGGACCCAGGTTGAGTTCTCAGCACCATGAGGTGCCTCACAACCACTTGTAACCCAAGTTTCAGGGGCTGCCTGCTTTCTGACCTCTGCATGCTCCTGTACACACCCTGTACACGTATAATATACTCAGGCACACATAACATGAATTTTTAAAAAGTTGGTGGAATGTTATATTTGTGAATCAGTTTTCCAACGTGTGCCTCTGCTGTGACTTTCAAGCTCATGGGCTCCATGGAGATCGCTGTGTGCTAGTTTTATTTCTGTTGCTGTGATCTATCCTGACAAAAACCTGGAGGGAGAAAGGATTTGACTGAGAAGTTCAGGTGTCAGTCCATTTTTCTAGTGAACTCAAAGCAGCTGGTCATAAAGGAGAAAGTTCTTAGGGGCAAGAGTAAGGTGCCCCTTCTTTAATGTGCCGTTAGCCTTGACAGTGGCTTGAAATTGGGAACATGGACTTTATGTTGTAGTTAGAGTTTCTATTGGTGTGAAGAGACATTATGACCACAGCAACTCCTATAAAGGAAAATATTTAACTGGGTCTTCCTTGCAGTTCAGAGGCTTAGTCCATTATCATCATGGTGGGACACATGGCAGCATGCAGGCAGACATGCTGGAAGGTAGCTGAGAGTTCTACATCTGGATCGGCAGGCAGCAGGAAGAGAGAGTGACACTGGGCCTGGCTTGAGCATCTGACGCCTCAAAGCCCTCCCCCAGGGACACACTTCCTCCAACAAGGCCACACCTCCTAATAGTGCCACTCCCTAGGTGCTTGTAGGGTAAACCATCACACTTTATTTCTGAATTAGCTCAGGTGTAAGCAGGGAAGGTCAAGATATGAGCTGTAAGGGCTGTGAGACTTCCTAGCTGACATTGGGACCTGGGATGGGTCAGGGAGTGGGAGCTGTGAGTATCCTCGCCATTTTGGAGGTCAGAACTTCCAAAAAGATGAATCTGTTACATGTTTCCTGGCAGAGAGAGAGGGGCTGGATCCTACAAGTACACCCCTGTACCCTACTTGCTTAACAACTAAGGAAGACTGACTGTTTACTCTGAGAGCTTTAGGGTTAATCTTAATGTGATAGTATATAGTATTTAATTATTATAAACGTCAGATTCTTTTTCCTTCTGTTTTTATCCTAGTGAAGACCTATATTTAGAATGTTCTGTAATTTCAGTATACATTTACTTTTTTTGGTAATATAGCTTTCTTTTTTATTTGCTGTTGTTACTTTTTCTTAAAATTTGAAATTTTGCTTGCCATTTAGCTTTATGGGTAGAATTCAGAACCATGGGTAGAATGTATTTCTTGTATTTTCTTGCAGGCTTTGATGGATTCTAATCTTCCAAGGCTGCAGTTAGAACTCTATAAGGAAATTAAAAAGGTGGGTCTTTGCTCTGCGTTGTTGAAAAGATGATACTGTTTTACTGTTGAGTACTATATGAGATTTTGTCTTGCAAGTTATTAAGAGAAACTGTTAGAGGGAAAAGCCTCTTGTTGAAGTGGACTTCAGTTTTCTTTAAAAACAGATTCCTCATTTTTATTAGATGAAATAGAAATTTAAAGCATCAACTTAATTTTTAAAAAGATTTGTTGATTTTATTTTATGAGTATGAATTTTGCCTGCGTGTATATTTCTGTACCCTGTGTGTGCAGTGCCCATTGGGGTCCTCTGCAAGAGCCCACGTACTCTTTTTTTTTTTTTTGCCCACGTACTCTTAACCCCTGAACTATCTCTGTAGCCCCTGGTAACTTTATTTAAAAACAAAACAAACACTGGGTGTGGTAGCACATGCCATTAATCCCAGCACTTGGGAGGCAGAGGCAGGTGGATCGATGTGAGTTCAAGGCTAGCCTGGTCTACAAAGCAAGTCTAGGATAACCAAGGCTACACAGAGAAACCCTGTCTTGAAAAACCAATATAAAATAAAATAAAATAAAATAAACCGAAAAAAATAAAACAACAAAAAACTGTATTTATATAATTGAAGCCCTCTGGATCTTAAAAATCTGAAGTAGGGGCTGGAAAAATGGCTCAGAGGTTAAGAGCACTGTCTGTTCTTCCAAAGGTCCTGAGTTCAATTCCCAGAAACCATATGGTGGCTCATAACCATCTATAATGAGATTTGGTGCCCTCTTCTGGCATGCAGGTGTACATGCAGGCAAAACACTGTATACTTAATAAATAAATAAATCTTTTAAAAAAATCTCTGAAGTAGTTACTATCTATTTTACATATTTAATTGGGATTTTATCTGGAGATTAATAAAGAGAATGTTTAACTCTCCAAGCAGTTCTAATACCATAGGAAGTGCATGTGTCTCTTAGATGTAACACATCACTTGTTAACCCCTCTTAGAATGGTGCTCCTCGAAGTTTGCGTGCAGCCCTATGGAGGTTTGCTGAGCTTGCTCACCTGGTTCGGCCTCAAAAATGCAGGTTAGTTGTACCTCTGTATTGTTCTTAAGATTTGCTGAGTAGAGGGCTAGTCCTGCTGTCTTGTATGACCCACAGCAGATGTCCACCCTTGAGATCATTCTTGTCACTCTAAGTTGCCTGTCTTCGTTCCTTCTGGTTGCTGTCAGCATTTCTTTCTTACATTTCTTTCCTGACACCCATCTCTATTAGGCACATTCTCATATCCTCTGTTAATATGCTTCTTTCTAGTCCCATCATTCCCCAAGAGACTTTGTGGGATATGTTTCTAGAGCAACATGGTCTCACCAACCTATTCTATGCTACATTCCCAACCTGAATATGATGTCCACACTATGTATTGGTTAAGGATACTTGCCAAATGGTTGAAAATTGAATATGGTCTCATCAACAGCAAGTATAGCAGTTATTGAAAAATAAGCCTTTGTGTGGCACTTGGATTAGAAACATAAATGTTGAACTGTACATATTTTAACTTGTTGATCCCACTTGATCCCCATGGTGCTAGGCATTGAATCCAGGGCCTCGGGCATGCTAGGCAATTGCTTTACCACCGAGTCTCATTTTCAGCCCAGCCATCTGGCTTAGTGCCTTGAGTAGCAATACAGGCGTATAGTTTACCAGTTCCTTCCTTTTCTCCTCAGCTGGTAAAATGCATTGCTCATGTCCCAAAGGCCCTTGGCTCTATCCTCAAGAAACTGGTAGAGAGCTCTAGATCTTCACATTAAAAGGAACAAAGATGTGTTCAGCTGAGGTTGAGTTTCAGTAAGAATTTTATGAGTCCTCAGAGGTGTAATCACTAAGGAAGTTTCTTTTTATAGACCGTTTCCTTTCATATGTGCTTATATATTTATTTTTGTGTTGGCTTTGGTGCTGAGCCTAGGGTACGTTTTACCACCATGCCACATTTCCAGCTTAAGTGACCTTACTTTGAAAATTTTCATATTTTTTAGGTAACCCAGCAGAAAAATAGCTGTTCAAAAGTGTGACTGTCCTGTCATTCCCTCCCTTAAGCCCTCCTAGTTATTCCCTAGTGATGTTCAGATAAAATCTAGATTTCTCACTCAAGGCAAGAGACAAGTTAGCCCCTGCTGACCCTCTGCTGGCTCATCACTTCAGACTTGCTGTGTTGACTCATTGGTCTGATGTTAGTTCTAGTTTTATTTCCTCGTGATGGCTTGATGTCTCAGAAAAATAGAAAGGTCCTTATGCAGGCTTTCTAGCCTAATATATTCCAAGATGTCATAGATGTCTACCTCACAACAATGGCTGTAGTATCTGTAGATTTGCTTGCTGTATAGCAGGGTCTTGGCCCTACTACAGTAGGCCCCAGTGTCAGCCAGTCTCTTTTATCTCAGTCCTCCTAACACACACTCTCTCTATATATATATTTCTCTCTCTCTCTCTCTCTCTCTCTCTCTCTCTCTCTCTCTCTCTCTCTCTCTCTGTCTCTCTCTCTCTAAAGTAAGGACTGGGTTGTTGTTTGAAGGCTTTATTTAATTTGAACACTTTTTTTCTTCATCTAGAGATTGTGCAGCTTTCCTGGGGAACATAAAAGAAGTGTGTATTGATTTCTAATCAAAAGGAGCTGGCTTACCAAGAAAAGTCCCATCGAGTTCAGCTTGCCAAATCAGTGGGTTTATTTGGCTTATGTACAGGGCATAGACAACTCAGGCAGCTAAGCCACTGAAGCCTCATGTCCAGTCAGCTGGCCTTTACATTCCTTAGTACTTTTAAGGTTGTGAAGACCTGTAGCACAAAGGAATGGTGACTGGACTCTCAAGGGCAACAGACCATTGCCACAGACGTAGGTGTCTGCTCTGTAGCTCTCCTTATTTTGTTGTCATGCCTGTGGCTCCAGGTTCTCCATATGAGTCACTACACAGCTGTTCTGTCTGCTTCATGATAGTGATGGCCACATCAGTTATGGAGCAAGCAGCTCTCCCACTGTAGCTTTTAACACTACTTTTTCAGTAAAATGATGTCCACACTTTATTTTGTTTTTTAAATGTTACAGTGACACCTTAAATGGTAGAGAGGTCAAAGGTGTCATTCCTGGGTGTAGTTCCTCAGGAGCTGTCCAGGCTGTTTTCTGAGACAGAAAACACTACCTTCACTACCCCGGGATCTGCTGATGAGGCTGGGCTGGCTGACTCTTAACCGCAGAGAGCGACTTGCCTCTGCCTCCCTAGTGCTGGGATTACAAGTGGCTTTTTGTGTAGACCCTGGGACTCATTCTGTGCTGCTGCATAAGCCGTCTCTTGTTCCCTCCAATTTTTGTTTTTAAAGTAGTATTTTCTTTAATCTATTGTTTTCCATTTAAAGTATATTTTAGTAATTGTTATAATTTGCTGCAAATAGTATTTAAGCCCGAGTTTTAAAATTACATTTTATTTGTCTGTATGTTTCTCAGTGTGTGTGCCATGCCATATGGGTGAGGAAAACCTATAGGAGTTAATTCTCTCCTTCTTTTTTGTTTTTTGTTTTTTCAAGGCAGGTTTTCTCTGTATAATCCTGGGTGTCCTGGAACTCGCTCTGTAGATCAGACTGGGCTCGAACTCACAGAGATCTACCTGCCTCTGCTTCCCGAGTGCTAGGATTGAAGAGGAGTACCACTACTGCCCCGCAATTCTTTCCTTCTTATATGTGGGCCCCAGGGGCCAAACTTGGGTCTTCAGGCTTATCAGCAGATGCCTTTACCCACAAAGTCATCTTGCTTGCCACTACACCTAACTTCTTTTTGTTTTTGTTTTTTTCCAAGACAGGGTTTTTCTCTATAGTCTTCGCTGTCCTGGACTAGCTTTGTATACCAGGCTGACCTTGAACTCACATCAATTTGACTGTCTCTACCTCCTTGAGTGCTGGAATTAAAGGCGTGCACCACTATGTCGGGCTAGACCTAGAGAAATGAAGGACAGTTGAACTTCATCAGCATTTATGCCTCCAGTTTTGTAGTTGAGCATTGTGGTCTCCACTGTGGACCAATTTACCTATAAACTGGATTTTCCCTAACAGGGAACCGTGAGCATGTTTCTTAGAGGGGACCTGAAGATTGATGACTGTTTCTCTTGCATATGCAGGCCTTACCTGGTGAACCTTCTTCCATGCCTGACCCGAACAAGCAAGAGACCTGAGGAATCAGTTCAGGAGACTCTGGCTGTAGCTGTTCCCAAAATTATGGCTTCTTTTGGCAATTTTGCAAATGACAATGAAATTAAGGTATGGTTGTTGCCTCTAGGAATGAGTCTTGTGGGGCCTAGGACCTCTGGCGGTACAGTCATTTGAGATTGCTTCTAGAGTCATGTTGGCTTCACTGAGAAGCATGTCAAGAGCTTCTTTTCACTTCTACTTTTCTTTCATGGGGTAAAGAGTCAAGGGAGATAGTTTATAGAAGCAAATTCAAAGACATTTTCCCAGAGTGGGTGGCTTTTGGTGCACTGGATTATTCACTTGGGCCAGTTGAGGAAAGAGATTACATAAGAGTGAAGAAGAAGAGCTGATTATTTATTTGTCTATAAGTGTGTGTGTGTGTGTGTGTGTGTGTGTGTGTGTGTGTGTGTGTCTACATGAGCCTGTGTGTGCATGCCTATTCTTTTTTAAGTGGAGCAAGCTTTTTTTTCCCCTAGACTAAAACCTTTGAAGCTGTGTTTGTCTCTTCAGAGCTCGGTTTATAGGTGCTATTTAACCTCTAAGCTACAGTGGTTTCCTGTTAATACTGATGTATGTTTAAAAAGATGATTTCCCAGAGCTTGGAATGAGGAAGGGGAATGATTTGTCTAAGGAGTTTAGTGTAACTAAATTGTCCTGCTTGTTGAGGGAGCTGCTGCTACTGTCATTGTCACTCCTCTCCAGAATGGCTGCAGAAATGAGCACTGGGCAGTACTGTCAAGAGTCTTTGTGACAACTATCAGAGGCCACAGGTACACATAGTGGTTGTTCTGCATCTTTCTATGATGTAGATGCCATTTGAGTGAGGTGACACTTTCTTTTCTTTTTCTTTTTTAGTAGAGTAGTTAGTAACTACTTCCTTGATGAACCTTCAACATTTAGATCATTCATTCTGCTGCCCATGTATCGTTGCTCGGCTCTAGAAACAAAGAGTGCCACCCCTTCCTCCTTGTCTTGATTCTGTATCAGAGGCAAGCACAGTAATGCTTTTTTCCCCTCTGGATTTGGATTTTTAAACTCCACATTTGTTATTTTAACCACAGAAGAAATGAACATGGCTCTAACCCTTCCATCTCTTTACAATAGTCCTGTCTGTATTGAATATGTACTATAATCATGCCTGAGTCAGTAGTGATGGCTGTTTACACATGATTTTATTTTAATACCTTTTTGTTTTCTAGACCTAATACTTATTGGTTGTTTATGACCTCTCAAACACCAGTGCCATTTCTTACAGTTAGATAGCCTCTTGGGTGTGTTCCTCTGGCAGCTAATCACCCACATGTTCTCTATTCCTGTCAGTGTGGCCAGTTATTCCTGCGTTAGCCAGTTCCATCATCCTGGAGACTCTGTCTTGGCTGCGGTCTTTCTGTGTCTAGCTTTGCTCCCCAAAGGGGTGAGCAGGAAGCAGTTGTGATGTGAAATTCTTAAAAATGCCTTTGGTGTGCACATCACTTTTCCTCGGAAGAATGAAATTTTTGTTTTGTTATACAGAACTAGAGGATCCTAGCCAAGGGTCCCCAAGGAGGTAGATGTGTGGTGGGAGGAGGAACTCCTGCAAGGAGGCTGCGGTAGGACAGAGAGCATGTCTGGAGAGATGAGGGTGAAAGGACTGGGGGATCCTGGTTCTGTACCAAGAGGTGGAGTCTCCATAGAATGGAGTTGGAGCAGGAGGGGACTTACAAGCAGGCTGTCACAGGGCTGGGGCTGAAACCGAGAGACTGTACTGGAAGACTGAAAGGAGAATGGATATTGCATACCTGAGCCCTGTGTGGTCACTGGGGGTCTCGGTTAGAAAAAGTATTTCTAGAGCCCGTGGTGGTGCACACCTGTAATCCCAGCACTCGGGAGGCAGAGACAGGTATCTCTGAGTTCGAGGCCAGCCTGGTCTACAAAGTGAGTCCAGGACAGCCAACGCTAAACAGAAAAACCCTGTCTTGAAAACAAACAACAAAACACAACAAACAGACAGGAAGGTTTCTAGGTAAACAAGCTGACATGAAGGAATGGCGGTGGGCTAGAGGGGAGGCCTGAGAGGGTCCGCAGGAAGAAGTAAAGCTGACCACCCCCCCCCCCGTCACAATTTTTATGTGTGTGTTTGTTGCTATTAGCACATCATTGGTTTGGATATTGTGTGTGTGTGTGTGTGTGTGTGTGTGTGTGTGTGTGTGTGTGTGTTTTATAGCAGCAGCAGCAAGCCATACAAGATATAGAGATACACTTAAAATCAATTGCAGCCATCAATATATCACCAGTGGCCATCAAACTGGCAATGGCAGGGCTAATATGGAATGCACTATGAACTTAACAGTTATTTAGACTATGTGTGAAAATAATAAGTGAATGAGATAAAGGAGGGAGATAGACAAATGAAAGCACATCAAGAGAAACAAGGTTGAATAAATGAAAGAAGAAAGAGGAGAGGTGAGGGAGAACATTGTGGGCCTCTGATTTCTTAGGTTGTTCATGGGTACTGACATGCCTGTAGTTGCAGTCCTCCACCCGCAGAGGTGCCAGGCATGTGGGGCTACTCTAGTATAGCAGCAGCACTTCTGCAAGGAAGTCTTAGGCCAGATTATTACTGTAGTTGTCTAGTGTTTTTTCTTATTATTGTCAAATTTAAAAAAATGTATGCAGTGTTATTCCAATCTCTGCCCTTGAATACTGAGAGTAAACTTATATACACTGAGACTGCCACTCACAGTGAACAAGTTCCTGATACAGATTGTAAGCTTTTTTTCCCCCCCAAGACAGGGTTTCTCTGTGTAGTCCTGGCTGTCCTGGACTCCCTTTGTAGACCAGGCTGGCCTCATACTCACAGTGATCCACCTGCCTCTGCTTCCCAAAGCGCTGGCATTAAAGGTGTGCGCCACCATGCCTGGGTGCTCCTCCTCCTCCTCTTTTTTTTTTTTTTGAGACATGGTTTCTCTGTGTAACCTTTGGCTGTCCTGGAATCATTTTGTAGACCAGGCTGGCCTCAAACTCTGCCTCCCTGAGTTCTGAGATTACAGGCGTGCTCCACTATGCCCAGCTCCTGATGCAGATTTTAAAACATTGGTTGGTGTGTGTGTGCACGCATGCATTTGTATACACACACACACACACACACACACACGCACGCACGCACGCACTTATTCCTGTGGGTTCTGGGGGCTGAATTAAAGCCATCAACCTTGACTACAAATGCCTTTTACTATTCGGTATCTCAGCCTACCTAATGCAGTTTATAAAGAAATAAATAGACTACTGGTAGACACTTGCTGACTATCACAGATTTGTGATATTTCCATTCATCTATAAAAAAAATGTGTCAGTTCGTCATAGTTTATGACCTACAAGATTTAGAGCTCTGTGAAATGTGTCATCAGCTCCATGGGGGCTTTGACTTTCATCACTGTGTTTGCTTTCATAGGTTCTGTTGAAAGCTTTCATAGCAAATCTGAAGTCAAGCTCTCCTACTGTCCGACGGACAGCCGCCGGCTCAGCAGTGAGCATCTGCCAGCACTCCAGGAGGACACAGTACTTCTACAATTGGCTCCTAAACGTGCTCCTAGGTAAGAGAGAAAGGGCCCAGAGGCTCAGTCTTAGCATCAGCTCAGTCTTTTAAATTACACCAGCCCTTGGCATTTGCTGCTAAATGTGAATTTTGTAGGAGATGCTGCAAGCCCATAGGTGGTCTTGGCAACTTTTCAGCTGCAGCTATGCTATAGGCCACCCAGCTGGCATATAACCTCATCCAACTTCCTGGTCTGGCTTTCTGTTCAATAAGTCTGAGGCTATGCTTTAGCACACTGTGGGTACTCTAGTGGAACTGACATTTTCTCTTTCATTTTTGGCTACTGCCAAAATTAACGCTGGTAAATCCTGCTGGAGTGAGCACATGGACATTTTTGGTTTTTTGAGACAGGGTTTCTCTGTGTAGCCCTGGCCGTTCTAGACTTACTTTGTAGACCAGGCTGGCCTCGAACTCACAGTGATCCGCCTGCCTCTGCCTCCTGAGTGCTGGGATTAAAGGGGTGCGCCACCATGCCCAACCGGGCACATGGACATTTGATACAACTTTCTGATTTCCAAATATAGCTCCACTTCCTATAAGGGTCTTGACAATCTAAGGACATGTTTTATGCTGCAAAGCTGCTCCTTGATCTGGGTATACACACAGCCTGTGTTTCACAGTCTTGCTTATGTCTCCTCTCCCTCCTTTTGCCTGGCTTACAATAGGGTACTCCTCTAGCTAGCTCATGTCCCCCTCCGCTCCCCCTCTCATGTGCTGTGGTTCTCTGAGCAGTGGACTGATTGTTAAGCCCTCTTGGTTACCTTTGTAGGTCTGCTGGTTCCCATGGAGGAAGAACACCCCACTGTCCTGATCCTTGGTGTGTTGCTCACATTGAGGTGTTTAGTGCCCTTGCTCCAGCAGCAGGTCAAAGACACAAGCCTAAAAGGCAGCTTTGGTGTAACACGGAAAGAAATGGAAGTCTCTCCTTCTGCAGAGCAGCTTGTCCAGGTAAGGGTGACTCTAACCCAAAAACCACATGGTCTTTGTGTGAAGCACAGAGTTGAGGGTTAATAATGTGCACATGTGGCTGGACTCTTGGGATTGACCTGTAGTCTGTGGCCTCTGTTTGTCAGCCTGGTCATGAGTAAGCTGGTCATGAGTAATACTATGTCAACTGTTGCCATTTCTAAGACATGAGGTCACCAAAGTGTTCATCCATTCAAGTACTGTTTGATGCCCACTGCATACTTGCCCTGGGTGGCAATGTAGATGCAGTGGTGAGCCTTGTGGGTAGTCTTTGCTCTGGTCTGGGCAATGTGGTGCACTAAGCATGTGTCGGCAAAAGATCCTTGTGACCAGCAGGAAACTCAGTGCGTGCATTTTCATGTATGCATTTGGAAAGAGAAATTGTTTGAAGGTAAATGTTCCCAAAATAAATAAATTTAACAAAAGGGGAAGCCTTGAAGTCCTTTCTAACCAGAAATGTGCTGGGTGCAATTCCACATTGATTGCTGTAAAACATCTAATTCAAATTAGGAACTTGAAGGACTTCTTGTAGTAAATGTAACTACAAAGCTGCAGAAAAGTCAGGGCTGGCTGATACATGCTAACAAGGAAGACAGAAGTCCATAAGGAACTGAATGAAAACCAGCTGGATTACAACAAAGTACTTATAATCCAGTTATGAAACAAATATTGAAGTATTTAAAGAAAGTGATACAGTAAAACTCAAAGTTCTGTGACTGTAACCCATGAGACTTTCCCTTTAAGCTGTTCACAATAGAATGAGATATAGTGGTATATGCCCAAATCCCTAAAACTCAGGAGGTACTGGCAGGTTCAAGTTCAGTTCAAGGTCGTCCTCTGCTGCATGGAGTTTAGGGCCAGCCTGGGCGACAGGCAAATTCTCGTCTCAACAAAGCAGTAAAGCAGAGCAGGGCGAGGTGGGCTAGCACAGGCCTTCACAGCAAAAGAAAGCGTCTCTTTTTAAGTGACCACTTTAATAGGCTTTGTAGTGAATAATTTTAAGTACACTTGATATGGGGTCTTTTACATTTTTAGGGTCACTTTCTAGGCCGTGCTACCATCAGAATTGGTGTTACATGGTAGTCGTAAGTGTGGGGCATGCCCCTTGGAAGTAGCGTGTTGCTGCAAGTGTTGGGGCAGAAAGAAGTGAGCTGGGCCATAGTGTGCCCCTCCTCATTCCAAAGCAGGGCCCTCAGGTGCCTTCCACAAGGCCAGAGAGTAAAGCCATCTTCTCTGAGGCCTCTAGTGTTGTAGTGTGGAAGCCACAGATAGTCCACGAATGTGGCCATCTTCCAGTGAGACTTCATCCACAAAAGCAGACACCAAATCAAGGCACAGTAGTATATGCTTGTGACCCCAGCACTTGGGATGTCAAGAACACGCCTGGCCTATATAGGACATTTAACTGTCCATAGCTACATGATGAGACTAGGTCTCAAAAAAAAAAAAAAAAAAGGCCAAAATGGGGAATGAAATGCAAGTGTAAAGCCAGGTATGGCTGTGGCTAGCAGTTTGCCAGTCAGGATGTAGGTGTATGTGTACAGGCTACATGAGAAGAGCTAAAGATAAGGCTTAAAGGGAGCCTCCTGGCAGGTTTTCACTCTTCAGTTTTTATTCTACACCAACGTTCAAAAAAGTAGCATATGTCTTTTTCTTTTTTTATGTACGTTGCTGTTCGGTCTGCATGTATGTCTGTATGATGGAGTCAGATCCACTGGAACTTGAGTTACAGACAGTTGTGAGCTGCCCATGTGGGTGCTGGGAATTAAACCTGGCTCCTTTGGAAAAACAGCCTGTGCTCTTAACTGCTGAGCCATCTCATCCCTGCATTTGTTTGTCTATTTTTATCTTACCAACTAATGCTAAGGTTGGCAAACTTTGCAAAGTAAAAATACAGGATGTCTGTGAGTTATGAATTTTATGTAGTGATTTTATAAATATGGTTGAAATTGCAAAATTATATGTTATCTGAAATTGTGATTTAGACCTGTGGACTTTTTTCCCTTGGTAACATTAAAGAAAAACAAATCATTGTTTTGTAGTATGGTATAGTATTAAAAACCAAAAAAAATTTGACTGACATCCTTAATATTTCTGGCTATTTTCTCCCTGACATTCAGAGCCTTCTTTCTTTCTTTCTTTCTTTCTTTCTTTCTTTCTTTCTTTCTTTCTTTCTTTCTTTCTTTCTTTGTTTTTGTTGTTTTTGTTTTTTGTTGTTTGAGACAGGGTTTCTCTGTGTAGCTGTAGCTGTCCTGGACTCACTTTGTAGACCAGACTGGCCTTGAACTCACAGTGATCTGCCTGCCTCTACCTCCCCAAGTGCTGGGATTAAAGGCCTGCACCACCACGCCCGGCCCAGAACCATGTTTCTGATGGTTGGATGTCCCCACTTGCTCCACAGTAGTGTCCATTGGATTATTCTCTTTCCTAGTTATTACTTTTGGAAAAATGAGGAGCCTGAGTTTGCATACTGCTGTCCTAGAGGACATGATCTAGGTATTTCCTTCCTTCATTTGTTTGTTTGTTTATTTTTTGGTTTTTTTGAGGCAGGGTTTTTCTGTCTAAGTATTTCCAGTGAGTTAATATAAATGAAAAAAAATCAAGGGAATTCAGAAAATAGCATGGACAATAACGACCCTACCTGTAGAAGTAAGTGACAGAGGTCTTTAGAGGGAAAAATTAAGGCTCAGCTTTGCCAACAAAGGCCAGTAAAAATAAAGTGAAACCTGGGATTTAAACACAACTGAAGACCTGTGTTTCTGCTCCTAGGTTTATGAACTGACATTGCATCACACGCAGCACCAAGACCACAATGTGGTGACAGGAGCCCTGGAGCTCTTGCAGCAGCTGTTCCGCACTCCTCCACCTGAGCTGCTGCAAGCACTGACTACACCAGGTGGTCTTGGGCAGCTCACTTTGGCTCAAGAGGAGGCGGCGGGCCGAGGCCGCAGTGGGAGCATCGTGGAACTTTTAGGTACGGTCTAAGCAGGGTCTTCTAACCAGCTGTGCAGTAATGCATGTTTCCTTTTGCTGCTTTATGGGGCTGTGCTGTGCTGAGCTATAAATTCTTAATTCCTTGCCCAAACTTCTTTTGCAAATAAATGTACAGTTTAGAAAGGTAGATGACAGAATGAGGCCACATCTTAAAAGTCAGGTTTCCTGACTTTCTGGCTTGTCACCTCCATTTTGGGTGCAGTGAAGTAGAAATATTAGGCAAAGTATTTCCAGAAATTTCATGTTTGAATATCAGGGATTAACCTTAAAAAAAAAAAAAGACTTATTTATTATTTCTACAGTATTCAGCCCACATGTGTGGCTGCCTACCACAAGAAGGCACCAGATCTCATTACAGGTAGTTGTAAGCCACCATGTGGTTGCCGGGAATTGAACTCAGGACCTTCGGAAGAGCAGACAGTGCTCTTAACCTCTGAGCCATCTCTCCAGCCCTCAGGGATAAATCTTTAGGGATGGATTTCTATGCACCTTTTTGGGGCTAGGTGGGGGATTTAGTGTTCTTTTTCTCCTTGGATCCTGACTTTAGAGAGCCCCTTCCATTCTTGATCTTGAAGCCGCCTCCCTGACCTGGTCTCTGTTTTTGTTTGTTTGTTTTTGAGACAGGGTTTCTCTGTGTAGCCTTGGCTGTCCTGGACTCACTTTGTAGACCAGGCAGTGGTCTCGAATTGACAGTGATCCACCTGCCTCTGCCTCCCAAGTGCTAGGATTACAGGCTTGCACCACTGTGCCCTGCTGTCTCTTCTTGATGCTCAAAGAGTTTGTGCCCTAGAGTAGGCAGTGGCCCCTGCTGTGTCTGACTTGGGCTACCCTTGGATAGTGGGACAGATAGGAATCTGGGCATGCCAGCCTCCAGAAGTGGCCTGACATTTAGCAGGCTTTGAGGACTCAGACTTACTGTTGCTACAAATTAGAGACTGTTTGCCTGGGAAATCTGATTATGGCTTTGTGGACTTAAAGTTTTGTCTGGATTCTAAGCAGAAAACGTTTTTTCTGCTGTCCTTGTCATTAAAGAATTCTTAGCATGTCATATGACCAACGAACAGAAATGCACATCTCTAGTACCTGTTTCTAGTGAAAGTGTATGTCTGACCACTGGTGGTCCAAATAATATGAAATCTCATAGTTTAATTTAGCTTTTAAAGTGCAAATTATATGAGCTTTGTGGTCATTTTAGTCATGTCTTTAGAACTATGTATTTGAACATAAGTGTAATTTTCACATTTATAGTGTGACACTGTGGTGTTTAAACATGTCATAGGGAAGTATGTCCATATTCCCCCTGTTTTAGGATTTGAGCCACGCTTTTTGAGGGTTTTCACATTTCTTGCAGAGTTTAGCAGCTTGTTACCTTACTTTCTTCTGCACTTTCTGTGATTTACAGCTGGAGGGGGTTCCTCATGCAGCCCTGTTCTCTCAAGAAAGCAAAAAGGTGATTATCTCAAAAATTTGAGTCTTGTCTTGAATTGAACTGCTGTTTCTGTTTGCATAATGCATTAGACTCTGCTTTTATTTCCTCCTAGGAGGGTAAGGGGGTGGGTATGGGAATACTGCTGGAATTTGAAGTTTCCTGTGGTTTAAAAATTGTTTATATCAGAATTGTTTATGTTAATTTCTAATGTTTGCAGACAAAGGTCAGCAAATTTTCTATAAGGGACCAGGAGTAAATATTTTAACCTTGAAGGCTATCGGCTTTTACAGGTGTTTCCATTGTGTTTTAACCCCCGAAGAACAATGATAAAATAGGTGAACAGCTGAGCCTGACTGTTTAGTGAAGTCTGAAAGATGCAGGTGTGCTTAGCACTGCTTTAGAGAGTGTACCACTGAGCTTTATAAAGGTGACTTCTCTTCTTAAGGAATTTTATTGTTAGATTATTAAATAGCTTATTTGATTTGGTTCCTCAGTTTATTTGTGCCTGGTTATCAATTTTCAGCCATATTTAACTTCTTGCTTATATATTTCCTGACTTATTTCTGATATGACTTGATAGCTTTATACATGGTCACCTTGCAGCAGCAGAAGCAGCAATTTTCTTTTACATTATGGATTTCCATGGGAGAGAATTGCTGTCATTTTTATTTTAAAATCTTAAAAGATGAATTTGTTTTCTGTCATAATTTGAGCATTTGAGACTTAAAACCTAGTATTTGCCATATTAAATGAGGGTTTTAAATTTTTGTTTTTTTCTTTTTTAAAGTTTTGAGACAGTGCCTAGTGTTAGCTGGCCTTGAACTCAAAATCTCCCTGTCTCTACTTCCCAGGTGCTGGGATGACAGTACACCTCACTTTTGAATAAATTTCAACAGGAATAGCATTCTAGTCTCCATTGAATTGAGGGAGCATTTACTTAAAGAATTTGGGAGCTAGCTGTCATAGTTTACACCTGGAGGCTGAGGCAGGAGTCGTTTGACCTATATGACAGGACCTTGCCTCCTAAAAAGAAGGCAGAATGTTTGAACCGTCATAGTATGAGGCCCTTTTAGAAAGCTCTGCAAATGATTAAAGGCCAGAAGAATTCTAAGAAATGTTACTCTCTATTTTTGACCTATAGAAATCTGTGGACACTTGGTAAAATCACTCTGGTAACTTATTCCACAGTCATTTTGCCTAAAGATGATGACAAAGTGATATTATTGAGAAGAATTCTCCTCCCTACTGTTTCTTCAGTCTTTTGATAATTTTTTATTTAGGTCAGTGGTTTTTAAACTTTGCTTGTTGTAATGATTTTTTTTTTTTTCAAGTGGTGTATGGCTAGTTTTATGTCAACTTGATACAAGGTAGAGTCATTTTGGAGGAAGGAACCTCGCTGAGAAAATGCCTTCACTAGATAGGCCTGTGGGCAAGTCTGTGGTGCATTTTCTTGACAGATGATCTAGAAAGGTCCACTCTAGGTAATGTCACCCATGGGCTAATGGTCCTGTTTGCTATAAGAAAGCAAACTGAGCAAGCCAGGAAAAACATTTCTCCAAAGCTTCTGCTTCCGTTACTGCCTTCAGGTTCCTGCTCTGATTTCCCTCAGTTTTCCCCTAGGTTACTTTTGGTCATGGTGTTTTATTACAGCCATGGAAACCGTAATTAAGACAAGTTTAACCTACCAGATACAAGGCAGTCTTGTGGCGCACTCAGGCTTAGCTGAGGTCAGGGCTGGCCAGGAGTCTCTTTTCTGGTAGTGGCCTTCCTTGCTTTT
Organism: Acomys percivali; assembly: GCA_907169655.1. Lineage (NCBI taxonomy): Eukaryota > Metazoa > Chordata > Mammalia > Rodentia > Muridae > Acomys > Acomys percivali. The sequence continues at coordinate 32,658,192 of OU015747.1, read as the reverse complement.
CTTCAGGTAATCCATTCTGGGGAACTTCCTCCAGAACATAGTCATCAGCCACTGATTTGGAGGGTAAAAACTACTTCTTTAAGATCCAAATTCATGCTTCTTGAGTTTTATTGGCTTTCTTGAACTACATGTTCTGTTAATGAAAGGCTCTGTGACGATTTATGTTGAGCTACTATGCTGATTTTTCATAGATTTGTGCTTTCTTTGCCAATTAGCTTTTGCCTTTCATGTTACATCATGTAACTTTATGGAAGTGATCACAATTACTCCTTAAAGTAGCATTAGAAGCTAGTAACTGTATGGTGTCTGTTTTAGTTTTCGTCAGTGTGACAAAATAGCTGATACAAAGAACTTGATGGGAGACATTTATTTATGGCCACTGTTTCAGAGCTCTCGGTCCATCACGGCAGAGAAGGTGTGGCAGAGCAGCTCATCTGACTGCAGCTAGGAAGCAGGGGGCTCACCCGAGCTGGTTGGCTGCTGCTTCTTAATTTTTTTATTTCAACATGTGAGCAGTGCTAGCCACACTGAGCACCAATCTTCCCTCTTAGCTTCCTCTCTGGAAATCCCGTGGGCATTTCTCAGTTCATTAAGCTGACACAATCAAACTGTAATAGTGTGCTTAATGATGTTTGTATGTGATATAACTGTAAAGATAGTAAATCTGATTATTCTTCCTAATATAACTTTAAACATAAACTATAAAATTTTTTAAAAATTTTACAAGAAAATATCTTGTCCTTTCAGATTCTTACCTATAGTCTAGAATATAAAAAGATAATAAAATGTAAGCAACTTATTTATATATATAAGAGTTTGATATCAAGTTCTTATTTGTCATTGGAGATAGAACATGGGCTGATAGAATTGGACCTTTTCAGCCATTAGCTACTCATTCATTTATTAAATAATAATAAATTATTTAACTGTAACAGTAATATAAATCAATAAAAATTATTTTGTGGCTTCTGCCTCTAGTTCTCTATAAACTTACTGATTTTACAGTTTTCTAAAAGTTACTCTCTTCATTCTTTAACATTGTAGTAATATAAAATACATGATAGGTAAATTGTGTGAAGATAAATTAAGCGTGCCTGTGATTTGCAATTACAGAGTCTCACTATGTAGCCTTAGTTGGACTAAAACTTCCTCTGTAGACTAGGCTGTCTTCAAACTTAGAGAGATTGATATGCTTTCTACCTACTGAGTGCTGGGACTAAAAATGTATACCACCATGCCTGACTATTTATTTGACTGTTATTTTTAGCAAAATTAAAAAGGAATATTATTGTATTATTCACTAGGCAAAGTGCTTTTAGGAGAAGAAGAAGCCTTGGAAGATGATTCGGAGTCCAGGTCAGATGTCAGCAGCTCAGCCTTTGCAGGTATTTATGGTCATCATGGTGAGCTGCCAGCGTCAGCCTCCACTTCCTATCTGCTATCTCATGCCTCTTTTAGCACCTCAGCCTGCACACAGGGTTGCAGGGCAGGGGTGACCTGATCAAAAAGTGCCTTTTATAATGTTCACTCTAAATGTGTGTGGCTGTGCTTTTCTTGTTTAGGATATTCAAAATCTGGTTTCTAATCCTTGAGTTTCTCTTTTTGGAAGGGGATGATGGGTAGAGTTGTCTCATGAACTAGGTGGGTTATGATCAGGACAGTGGGCTGAAGAACTGTCTGTGGATAAATTAACTTCAAAGAATATATTTTTGTTTGCAAGTTGTATGTAACATTATTTGTGTACTTTAAAAACAGGTTTTGTTTTAGGATAGTAATAACTAGATAAAATGCAGCAGCTTTGGTTATGTTTACTTTTAGGTAAATAAAAGGAAAATGTGAATGATGTCAGTGGACTTTTCTCCTGCTTACAAGTTAAAAATGTCATCAGACAAAAATTTTAGCCTGCCTAGACTTGTATAAATCTCAAATGCCTGTGGCCCAGTTGCCTTCATCAGGGGCCACTGCTCACACCTTGTTCATGTTTTTGAAGTGATTTTGTTTTCATATTTCATAAAACAAACCATGCAATCAGCTTTCTAAAAGCACACACTTTTATTATTATAATCTCCCTGCTCCCAACCATCAGCACCTTTCATTTCCTCCAATGCAAATCAACCACTTTCTTTTTGCAAACATTTAAGGATAAATAGGCATTAAGTATTGGGTGCTACTGTTACAAAATGGCCATGGAAATGATTTTGGTCTTACATAGTATTTGTAAGGGGGAATTTCAGAATTAAACTAGGAAAATGTGGAGTGTGCTTACCCTACAGGAGGCTAGGACTGCAGTGGAGGGGGACAGGACTTGGAAGAAGGCAAGCCCCTCCTGAAGGAGTGATACTGTCACTGTTGTTCTGTTGTTGCCTGTTAGAGTTCCTGGGAGTTTCCTTGTGTCCCTGCCACAGCTGCCTCTGAGCTACACACATTCTATGTGTGAGTTTAGAATTGCATAACAACTTGAACTTGGGTTTTATGATGGAACATATTTGAGACTGTTCACAACTATAAAGAATCTGCTTGTTCCAACCAGCTTCGCTGTGCTGTTTGACCTTTTTTTCACTATGCTCCAAGCTGTTTCATAGTTAGAATGTTCAATACAGTGAACTTTTTTGTCACTTTACATACCTTTGAGTTCTAGCTACTGTGTCCTCTGGCCATTTGACAAATGAGTTTCTCTGTGTCTCTAGCCTCTGTGAAGAGTGAGATTGGTGGAGAGCTCGCTGCTTCTTCGGGTGTTTCCACTCCTGGTTCTGTAGGTCACGACATCATCACTGAGCAGCCTCGGTCCCAGCACACACTTCAAGCAGACTCTGTGGATTTGTCGGGCTGTGACTTGACCAGTGCTGCTACTGATGGGGATGAGGAGGACATTTTGAGCCACAGCTCCAGCCAGTTCAGTGCTGTCCCGTCTGACCCTGCCATGGACCTGAATGATGGGACCCAGGCCTCCTCACCCATCAGTGACAGCTCTCAGACCACCACTGAAGGACCTGACTCAGCTGTGACTCCATCTGACAGTTCTGAAATTGTGAGTGGGTTGAGGATGCCCTGGTTCTTTTGTGTTGGGCCCTTTTCTCTTCCTGAGTTTATTCTTGGTTGCTCACACTTGGACCCTCCTGCTCATTTTTCTGTATTACTCCACATAATATAGAAGTGCAAAAGCTGCCAGCTCAAATGGTTAACAAAGAACTTGGCCTTGTTTGATGCCGTCACTTAAGAAATTGCCTAGTATCTTTTGTATTGAGCCATGGCGATTAAAGTCAGGTTAATTATATCACCTTGTATATTTGACATATCTTTAATACCTGGTTGGACCTGGTTGAACAACTACTTAAAATTTTCAAGAGCTTGTAAATGTCTGTGGTCTTAATGAACTGTGGCTGGTAATATTAATATTATTATATATTATTTTTAGCATTTTTGGACCCTTCAGTGTGCTTACATCACATTCCATTTTATAGTAGCACATATTTCTGTTCCTGTGATGTCTGAGTTCATGGACAATAATCACTTCAAAGATTATAGAATCAGAAAATTTGGTGCAAGTGTGTGCTGAATTGTGGTGGGTTTTGTTGTTGTGCTGTTTTGTTTTGTTAAATGCTTGTTTGTTGGTTTGTTTTTGTTTTGTATTTCTGAAACCAGGATTCTAGCCCAGGCTAGCCTTATATTTGAGATCTGCCTACTTTAGCTTCGGACTGTTGGGAGTGGAGGCATGAACCACATTGGCCCATATTCTGAATAGCCATTCTCTTCTCATCCTCTTTCTGTTCTGTAGCAACATAACAAAATCATCCCATTCATCATACCTACAGTTCAGTGGTATTGACTACATTTAAACAGTGTGGTGTAGGCATTACCATCCACTCACATTAAGGCTTCATCTTCTGAAACCTTGCCCCTGTAAAGATTCTTGAACCATTGGTCTGTTTTTTGCAGTACAAGTTTGATGGCTGTAGTTTCCTCATGCAGTATGTTTATCATTTAGTATTTACTTATTTATTTTTCTGTGACTTACATAATGCTCTCCATGTAGCATGTGTGAGAATTCCCCCTCCCCCCATTTTTCTCAAGGGCTGAATAACATTCCATTGTATAGGTAGACCACATTTTGCTTATCCTTCCATCTGTCAGTGAACATTTGCGTTACCTTCTCATTTCAATGATTATGAATAGTGGCACTGTGAAGATCAGTCTACAAAATGTCTCTAAGACCCTGATTTAAATTCTTTTGGATATACAGTTAAAAGTGGAATCGTTTTTATATCCAATTTAAATGTATATAATTAAATATTTACCTACTGTAGAATATGTTTTATTAAGAGTATAGGAGGATATTTTGACCTGCCTCTAAATTTTATTTTGTATCCGGAATTTCTGAAATATAAATGAGATACTGGAATGGATACACAAACACTGAATTCAAGTTAGAAATGAGTATGTGTTCTGACCACAGGAGCTGGGGAGATGGCTCCAGTAAGTTCCTTTTACACAAGCATGAGTTTAGGTCCTCAGTACTTGTGTTCAAAGCTGGGCTTTGTGACCACACACTTGTCATCCCAGCTCTGGGAAGGTAGAGATGAGGGCTTGCTGGCTAGCTAGTCTCTCCCAAATGGGTGAGCTCCAGGTTCAGAGGGACCTTGACTCAAAAGTAAAATAGAAAACAACCTAGGAGGATGCCCAACATTGACCTCTGACCTCCACATTCATTCATTCTTATACATGTGCATGAACATCTATATACCCACTGTTGTTGTGTTCTCTCTCCCTCTCCCTCTCCTTGTCTCACAGTCACACAAAATTTGACAGCAGATCTGACCTGATTCTGGCCCTCCAGGTAGCCAATAGATATTTTTTTTGTTTTTTTTTTTTTGTTTTTTTTTTGTTTTTCGAGACAGGGTTTCTCTGTGTAGCCTTGGCTGTCCTGGACCCGCTTTGTAGACCAGGCTGGCCTCGAACTCACAGCGATCCTCCTGCTTCTGCCTCCCAAGTGCTGGGATTGTAGGCGTGCGCCACCACGCCCGGCCAGTAGATATTTCTTATGACAACATCAAAACTTATCACATCACCTGCTGAGCAGTTACTCTGTGTTAGGAGAGGCTGGGTAAACCAACTGAAGAGAAGACAGTGCAGGAAATTTATTTTTAGTTGCCTTTGCTATTAGATTGTCTTTTGTTGAAAATTTTGGAATGTGTTTTTCATGATGAAGAAAAGTTACTTGTTGTATGTTGTATGTATGTGTGTGTGCATATGAGTGTGCAGGCCTGCATCTATATGCATGCACAAGAGGAGGCAGAGCAGCTTGTCAGGTACCTTCCTCTATCACTTTCTGCCTTACTGCCCTGAGGTGCTGGGTCTCTCAGTGAACTAGAAGCTCACACTTTTGGTTAGGCTCGTTGGCCAGTGAGGTTACAGGACCTACCTATCTCTCCCCATCTCTGACCCCAGTGCTGGGGTTTATAGGCCGGTGCAACCATGCCTGGGTCTTCACATG
>OU015747.1:32638405-32652108 GCA_907169655.1 Acomys percivali | reverse complement strand
AGAAAGAAAGAAAGAAAGAAAGAAAGAAAGAAAGAAAGAAAGAAAGAGGAAGGAAGGAAGGAAGAAATTGATAAATCAAGACATTTCAAATACTTTGGCAGGTATCTCAGATAGGTGGGTTATAGTAAAGTGTGGGAGGGGGCTCTCAATTAATGGAAACTAGGATTCTGTTTGTACATTCTAAATGATTTCTTAAGAGTTAAAAGATGTTAGGTCAGTTGGGCGTGGGATCATACACCTTTAATCATTGCACTCAGAAGCAGAGGCAATATTTTTGAGTTTTGAAACCAGCCTGGTCTACAGAGAGAGAGTTTGAGGACAGCCAGGGCTACACAAAGAAACCCTTTCTCAAAATAGAACCAACCAAACAAACAAACAAAAAATATTTTTAGGTCACATATAGAAGATAATAAATGGCCATCAAGAGGGTTAAAGATGCCCTAAGATACTTTGGCTCTAGGCTGCAATGTCATCTTTTCCCCACATTCTTGAGTTCTCATTCGGTCTTTTCAGGACCTTTTTACCATAGAATCTGTCCCAGGTTTATGACTAGACATAGGAAATATTTATAAAGTTAGTGGAGATAACTTATTGTTAGATTCTTGTCACCAAAAGCCTTGTCTTCATTTCCAGCTGGTTATTAGTTCTTTGAGAATACCATGCATGCATTTTGATAATGTTTACCTCTCATCTCTCTGCGTAACTCCTCCCAGGTCTACTGCCTACCTCATTTTCCAACCTCACGCTTTGTTTTTGTTTCGTTTTGTTTTGAAGACTTTTTTTTTTTTTAATATCAAAAAGAAGTTTACAAAGCCGGGTGTGGTGGCGCACGCCTTTAATCCCAGCACTCGGGAGGCAGAGGCAGGCGGATCGCTATGAGTTCGAGGCCAGCCTGGTCTACAAAGTGAGTCCAGGACGGCCACGGCTACACAGAGAAACCCTGTCTCGGAAAAAAAAAAGAAGTTTACAGACTGAAATTTCTTTAACATTTCTAGAGCTACCAGGACAGCTAACGCTGCACAAGAGAAGCCCTGTCTGGAAAACAAAAACAAAAACAAACAAACAAACAAAAAAACCAGAATGCCTAGATCTATAAAAGCTTGTGTGTGACCTTTTCCTGAGGAGACAAACAAATACCTGTTTGATAGGACACCAGTGACCAAAGTAATCATTCCACCTAAGTCTAATTTCACCTCCAGTAAGTTCAATTGGCACTGCTTAAAAGGAGCATAAAATAAGAGCATGGGCAGCTTATAGACATCTACACCACTGAAGCATATGTAAACCCAGCTATCAGAAACCACTTACGTGTTCTTAGGAATGAATAGGGTTCCACAAGCCTATCCCCAAAATGTTAATTGCCTATCTTGTGCAGGCCTGGTGTAGGCAGTCATCCTGCCTAGATAGCATTCCACTGCAGTGATGAAGAGCTCTTGCTTGCTGCTCTTACACTGCATTGACCTATGGGCATCGTGTAAGTGTTCTGTATGTGCCATTGATGCCACATGGTCTCTGCATTCTGTGTGCATAAACTGCTCGGCTCTGCTGGTGGCTTTTCCTTCATGTGGAAGGGCTTGTGCCTGACAATTCCCTTTTATCTGTACAGGTGTTAGATGGTGCTGACAGCCAGTATTTAGGCATGCAGCTAGGACAGCCACAGGAGGAAGACGAGGAGGAGGCTGCAGGCGTTCTTTCTGGTGAAGTCTCGGATGTTTTCAGAAACTCTTCTCTGGGTATGTTCACTTTATATGATGGGAATGTTTTCAGTTTTAGACATCTTTATCTTTTTGTTTGTTTGGTTTTGTTTTTTATTTTCTCCAGACAGGGCTTCTCTGTGTAGTCCATGATGTTTTAGAACTCACTCTGTAGACCAGGCTGGCCTCCAACTTGGAGATTTGCCTGCCTCTACCTCCCGAGTACTGGGATTAAAGGCATGCGTCACCTCTACCTGGAAGAAATCATTTATATTTATTTCTAAGAATAAACCTTTTGGTATCATTATTTTTTGAGTTGTGAATAGCAGCTGAAAATGGCAGTTTAGGTATAACCAGACTTTGATTTAAATCTGGTACCTTCATGTTATGTCTATGTAAATATATACGTATTTTGATTGGAAATTTGTCACCTAATTACGATTTTTATTTTTAAAGCCCTTCAACAGGCACACTTACTGGAAAGAATGGGTCATAGCAGGCAACCTTCTGACAGCAGTATAGATAAGTTTGTATCAAGAGATGAGGTTGCTGAAGCCAGTGACCCAGAAAGCAAGGTGAGCTACATAGACAGGAGCTAGATTGTGTGTGAGGGGTTGGACTTTCCCTGGCTTTTGCCACTCTCCTTTGTTCCTGTCCCAGCTCTGGGCTTACTTCTTTCCCCTAGAAACACTGGACACTCCCAGGCCTCTGTCCTTTTGCTGCTCCAGGGATACCCAAATTCTTAACAGTTGCGTCAGTTCTGCCTCTACTGCAGCATCCTCCCTTGCACATATGTACCTCATGCCGAGCTCTACCCTGCCTGGTAGCCTCTATTATCACTTGAGGCTAGTGCAGAGCTTTGCGGCAGTTCTTGGGTTTGTTCACTCAATGGCCTAAAATCTCTCTTTGTTGAATTGTTTGCTTTACATGCACATTTGCTGCATTTACAGTTAACTTTAAATTCCTTGAGGTCAGGAGTACATTTTGTCATTTTCTTCCATCAGTAAGATGGCATCCTTCGAGAGTACCCTCTAGGTATCATTCCAACCCTTGGGCTTCTCTGGCCTTTTCTTTTGCCTGCTATCTTTTTGTTTGTGGTGTTGTTTGTTTTGTTTTGTTTTTAGACAGGGTCTCACTATATAACCTTGGCTGGCCTGGAACTCATAGTTTCTAGTAGACGCTTGTGGCTTGTCAGTGTGAACAACGTTTTCTGAATGCTGTGTTTTTAGCACATTCCTGCCCAGTGCACCTTCTCCATACTAAATATGTCTCTTGCCACAGCCCTACGGCCCTGGGTTTTAGGGTTCCAACTGTAGGGTTTGTTTGTTTTGTTTTTGTTTTTTGAGATCAGGCATGGAGGTGGCTAAGTATAGGCCTCTGTCCCTAGGACCCTGATGTGGTTCATTTTGTTGACTGAACTAGTGAATCAAATGTTCACTTCTCTGTTCCAGCCTCGCCGAATCAAAGGTGATATAGGACAGCCTAACGATGATGATTCTGCTCCTCTGGTCCATTGTGTCCGTCTTTTATCTGCTTCCTTTTTGTTAACTGGGGAAAGGAAAGGTAAGCACAGCAGAGCAGGTGCAGTCGCGGGTATAGTTACCAGTTCAGAAGTCATTTTGTTGGTCCTCTGGCATCTCATTATTGGGGTGAACTTTACTTTCCATTAGTTGGTAACAGAGGGAGGGAATGAGAGGGGTCAGTTTTGTTTCTTGGAAAAGGCTAAAGGGCCTGGGTGGTTCATTTGCAGCACTGGTTCCAGACAGAGATGTGAGGGTCAGCGTGAAGGCCCTGGCTCTCAGCTGCATTGGTGCAGCTGTGTCCCTTCATCCAGAATCCTTCTTCAGCAAACTGTATAAGGTACCTCTTGACACCATGGGAAGTGCTGGTATGTTGAAAGTTCACTGCTTCCTCTTAATTAATCAATACTTAAGCTATCTCATGGTCTTGTCTTCTTTTGTCTTAGTGTAGTGAGTGTTTCCAGTAGTTTCTGTGTTTTAGCTGTGTTAGAGCTCTCCAGATGTGCACATGTTCATGTTCTTAGTCTCATGATTACATGCTACGTGTGCACTTTCCATACACATGACCACATACGTTATAAAGTAGATGTCTAGAAGTGTAAGAGCCATTTATATACAAGCTCCATTGTTTAATTGTTCTGTGTCACATTCACCTGGCCAGGCATCCACACTGAGCCTGACAGGTCAGAACAGCACCACACCCTGTCTCCTGCTGCACACAGTTGTTATGGAATGGAAAGTGTCTTCCATGTCCCTTCTTTCTTTGAGTGACAAAGCAAACCTGGGTTATTAAGTTTAAAGTTAATAAATATATGCTAGATTTATTGTTCCTAATCTTTATTTTCAAATGAAATCTTTAAAGTTTGATTTTAATCTGACAACCTGGAATCATAATTTGGAAATTCTGATGTAGTGAGATGATTGCAATGTGATGAATCTAGAACTTCTAAACTCCAAATATCTTTTATACTTAGAAAATTACAGTCCAGTCCTTTGCAGATGTAAAATGCTCCCTTTTCTCCCTTTTCTGAGAATGAAGCTTTATTTGTAGTATAAATTTGATGGTGGAGAAGGTACAGGCTGGGCCATTTGTGTCCACAGAGGAGCAGTATGTCTCTGACATCTTGAACTACATCGATCATGGAGACCCACAGGTCCGAGGAGCTACTGCCATTCTCTGTGGGACCCTTGTCTGCTCCATCCTCAGCAGGTCCCGCCTCCGTGTTGGTGACTGGCTGGGCACCATCAGAACCCTGACAGGTAATGGACAGAGTGTTCTACCGTCTTTTCTGGGTCCTGTTCTCAGGTTCTTGTTTGTATAGAGACATTTCTTGCTCATTCTTCTGGTTAGGAAATACATTTTCTCTGGTGGACTGCATTCCTTTGCTGCAGAAAACCTTGAAGGATGAATCTTCTGTTACTTGCAAGTTGGCTTGTACTGCTGTGAGGGTGAGTACAGTGTTTTACATAAGTGGTTCCTTGACTTAGTGAGCTTGCCATGGATACAGTTACATTTGGAGCTTAATAGGTCACATTTCCATAAGATGTAAATAGTAATTTTCAGGAACATAAAGTCAGCTTTAGAAAAATATTGCCATAATATTAAAATTTAATAAATTTTTAGTTTTAATTCTTGGAATATTTAATTTTAAAGATTCTTTTCCCTAAAGGGAATGCTTAGGAATATACCTTGCTATTATCAAATGCAAAATTTGATTTTTAAAGTACTATCTTAAGATAGTAGAGTTTTGAGCTGCAGTGAAATTATGGGCATTGTTTAACTGGCCTCAGTGTTTGAGTCTTCTGTTAAAAGAGCCTTGGTTTCTCAAGTGAGAGTAACGTGGAACATTTCCTGTCATCTGGTTCATAAGTCACAATTGGCCATTCAATAGCAGAAAGTTTAACCAGAGAAAATTAAAACAAAAGCACAGGAAGGAGAATATTGTCCCATTTATTTATTTATTTATTTATTTATTTATTTATTTATTTTAGTTTTTTTTTGAGACAGGATTTCTCTGTGTAGCCTTGGCTGTCCTGGACTCACTTTGTAGACTAGGCTGGCCTCAAACTCACAGAGATCCACCTGCCTCTGCCTCTGGAGTGCTGGGATTAAAGGCACGTGCCGCCACCGCCTGGCAAGAATATCATCCCTTTTTAAAATTTAATGACCTCAAAGTAATGTTTTCCAATTTTTAAAAGATTTTTAGTGTGTGTGTGTGTGTGTGTGTGTGTGTGTGTGTCAGTGTGACATTGTGACTTTGTGTATGTGAGGACAGTAGCAACAGAGGCCAGAAGAGGGCACTGGATTCCCTGGAACTAGAATTATAGTTGGTTATCTTATGTGGATGTTGGTAACCAAACTCAGGTCCTCCAAAAGAGCAGTAGGCACTTTTAACCAATGAGCCATCTTTCCAGCCCCCAGCACTATTTTTTCCTTTTTTGGAAAAATTAAGTTTCAGTCAGTTGTATCTTTTGAGCAAAGGAGGTATGCAGTAATAGCACAGGTGTTAATACTGGTAGGCAGACTACGTCTGTCATCCATGATAGGATAATTACAGGATAATACCCTTAGGCTCTGAGCCCTCAGAGGCAATAACAGTACAAGATCCAGTTTGTTACCTTGTACATCAAATGAATCCAGTAACATCCAAGATATTCCTTGATATGGGTCTCTTGTGCTTGTCCTGAGCCCGAGATTTCTTTTCATATGGCGGTAGGACTGTTTACATCATCTTCCTTGTAAACTGGTGATTAGTGTTCTGAGATTGTGGCTCAGGAATCAGGGGAAGTAATGGGAAGCAGGAAGAAACAAAAGTTAGTTGTAATGGGCACATTTACACAGTAAGATAAAGATATATCTTGAATACTTCTGGGAACGTGTAGCATTCTTGTTGCTGCTTAAAAATAGAACAACACAATACAGGTACATGCATAGGAGTGCTGTCTTCATATGAGATGTCTGATTGTGGTACCTTCTGTCTTGGGCTGGGGTTTTTAGTACTGCATCCTGAGTCTTTGCAACAGCAGCTACAGTGACTTGGGATTACAACTGCTCATCGACATGCTGCCTCTGAAGAACAGCTCCTACTGGCTGGTGAGGACTGAGCTGCTCGAAACGCTTGCAGAGATTGACTTCAGGTGAGGGAGCCAAGTGCAGATTCAGAAGTTCAAATTACAAACTGAGACTGGCTGTTGTGTGTACTGCCTATTAGGATCTCTGGGGTTTAGGTAGAGAAGATGTGATAGTTCACAGTACTCATTGTTGAACTCTGAGCTTAGAGATTTTGATATTAGAAGTGGGATAGATTTTTCTGGTTGTCTTGGTTTTCTAGATGGTGGGAATTTAAAAAAATTTAGTTTTATTATTTTTAATTATGTATAAATATGTGTGTTTGTATTTGGGCAGATAGGTATGTGCACATGAATACAAGTGCCTGAGAAGGCTAGAGGTGTCCCATCCTCTGGAGCAGAGTGAGATGGTTTAAAGCTGCCTGCGTGGTTGCTGAGGACTGAACTCTGGTTCTCTGGAAGAGTAGAACTTGTTCTTAATACCTGAGCCATCTTTCTAGCCCTCTTGATTTTTTTAAAAAAACCTTTTTTCAATTTTTGAAAAAAGACTATGAATTTACTTGATTTTTGTTTGTTTTGTTTTTGTTTTTTAATGTACTTAACTTTTATTCTGATTTAAGGGAGATAACGGAATAGTATTTTGCTACAGTTAAAAACAAACAAACAACTTGAGCAGCTGGGCGAGGTGGCACAGGCTTGTAATCCCAGCACTTGGGAGGCAGAGGCAGGCAAATCTCTGTGTTTTCCAGGCTAGCCTTGTCTACAAAATGAGTCCAGGACAGCCATGGCTAGAGAAACAAAACAGAGAAACCCTGTCTCAAAAACAAACAAACATAAAAATAACTGGAGGGATTGAGGAGATGGGTGACTCACCACTCCCCCCCCCCAGAAACAAACAAACAAACCCCCAAACTTAACATGTTTTATCTTTCATTTCCTCAGAATAAGTTTTGGTTAACAGTTTCTTCCAGAAGGAAAAATATCCCTTTATTATTCATATTTTTGTGTGTGCTATTACTGCTCTTTGCTTGCTTGTTTGCTTTTGGTTTTGCCTACATGCATGTATGTGTACTATGTGCATGCAGTAAAGGGAGTTAGAACCTTTGGAACTGGAGTTATAGACAGTTGTGAGCTGTCTATGGCTTCTAGGAATCTGACCCAGGTCCTCTGGAAGAGCAGCCAATGCTCTTAACCATGGAGCCATCTCTCCAGCCTGTTTGATTTTTTAAGGACACTGTAGACCCTGTGAGTTATTGTGTCCCATCCTCAGAATATCTCTAAAGGAAGGATTATTCTGTCACTGCAGTTATGACTGTGGAGTGGGGCACACAATTGGTCACCTGGGTAGGGGTTGCAGTATGTTTGAGCTCATTCATGGAACTTACTCTTGAAGTAGTAGGTATGTGTTTTGATGAAAAGCTGTTTATCCAGTGCTCAATTGTTTAGTCAGGAATTTATAGAAGATTGAAAATCAGTCTGTTTAAGCACATTTGAGCTGCCTCTAAAAGACTTACAGTACACTAAAGTGAGCTATGTCTAGCTGCCTGAGAGCTGTAAGCTAAGTGTTTGCTAAGTGAATGACATCACTGTTGAATGTGTTCTTTTGTTAGGCTGGTGAGTTTTTTGGAGACAAAAGCAAAAACTTTACACCGAGGGGCTCATCATTATACAGGGGTAAGCAGTTTGTTTTGTGAGACTGTGGGCCTTATCTCCTGGAAACTGTCTTAGCAGGGGCTCCTCAGTGGTGTGAAGTCTTGCTGAGTGCCTGTGATGTGTTACATTTTTAGCACTTTATGTCATGAACGATGTCAGTATATGACATGAATTTAAAATAAGCCATCTTGAATTCTTCCTGCCTTGCTTTCCAAAAAGTCTTCCTTATCTAGCTGGATGTAGTAGTGCATGCCTTTAATCCTAGCATTTGGGGGAAAGAGGCAGGCAGACACCTTTAATTTCAACATCAGCCAATCTGATCTAAATAGTGAGTTTCAGACTTTTCAAAGCCACATAATGAGACTGTATCTCAAAAAATATCCAAGTTCCCCCCAGCCAAAACAACAACAACAAAAATGCGTAAGATTCAATTGATTATAGAAATTACATTTATTTTTATTTTCTGTCTGTCTAAAAGTTTTTAAAACTACAAGAACGAGTGCTCAATAATGTGGTCATTTATTTGCTTGGAGATGAAGACCCCAGGGTGCGACATGTTGCTGCAGCATCGTTAACAAGGTGTTTACCAGTTTTTATCTCTTTACCCTTTTGGTTGAAATATTTAGTATGCGAATGGGAAAGGTAGAAGGAATCCCTTTTCATTCTTTAAAGCGTACTTACTAAAGTGATAATTTGAAAAAGCCCAGCACTCGCCTTCTGTGGTAAAACTAACGTGCTTTCATTGTCAAGGTTTGTAGTCTAGAGAGCAGCAAGCACTAAGAAAGAAAGAGAGTCTTGCTTGTTTCTACCTCCTGGAAGAAATTGCTGTCCACAGCTCTGGTGGCTGTTGTGGGCATGGGTTTGGGTTAGCTATCTGGGGAAAGGTGTGGTGATGGGTGAATTTCATGTACCTTCTGTGTAGATAAGCTTTCCTTTCATGGCAGGCTTGTCCCAAAGCTGTTCTATAAGTGTGACCAAGGACAGGCTGATCCAGTAGTGGCTGTAGCAAGAGATCAGAGCAGTGTTTACCTGAAACTCCTCATGCATGAGACCCAGCCGCCATCACACTTCTCTGTCAGTACCATAACCAGGTAGGTACATTGCCCAGAGCACCTTGACTTGTCAGCAAAGGGTGCCTCTCATGGTGCCTGCTTTCCTGTTCTCTTTTCCTAAAACCTTGGGCAGCCGTCAGAGGAGGAGGGTATGTATTTGACATCATGGTTTGCCACAGCCCCTGGGTTAAGTCCCGCCTCATTTGCATAGCAGTGACTTCTCAGTCTTGCAATGAGTGCGTTCAGTTCTTCATACTGGCAATTGTGTTTTTGCCTGTGAAAGTCATATGTGATCTGAAAACTCACTCCAATCTGTTTGGAAGGGCCTTTTGCATGCTGAGCAAGTGCTCTACTGCTGAACCAGACCCCAGCCTCATTTTTAGTCTTTATTTTACTTTAAAGTCAGTGCTGCTTTACTTTCTTCTGGACCTTAATCATAAACTTTTAAATGCCATTTGATCATGAAAAATAAATGCTTTAAGATTCCCTGTATTTTTCATACTAGAATCTATAGAGGCTATAGCTTACTGCCAAGTATAACAGATGTCACCATGGAAAACAACCTCTCAAGAGTTGTTGCCGCAGTTTCTCACGAACTCATTACGTCAACTACAAGGGCACTTACAGTAAGTCTCCTTGCTTGAGCTTAAAGAGATTGCCTTGCTATCCAGGTGTGGTGGCGCATGCCTTTAATCCCAGCACTCAGGGAGGCACAGGCAGGTGGATTGCTGTGAGTTCAAGGCCAGCCTGGTCTACGATGTAAGTCCAGGACAGCCAAGGCTACACAGAGAAGCCCTGTCATGAAAAAACAAACAAAAACAAAGCAAACAACAACAAAAAAGAGATGGCCTTTTATGTCTTTTATGGCCACAGTAAGGTGACCTGTGTGAGGGTTCCTTCTCTTGAGGTGCTTTGTAAAGAAGTGTACTTCTTTCAACAGACTCCAAAGTAATACATACTCATAGTAAACTAATTCATCCAATTTAGAAAGTCATCAAATAAAAGTTCTAAAATAGGCTGGACAGTGGTAGCTCTTGCCTTTAATCCCAGCACTTGAGGCAGAGGGAGACAGATCTCCAGGTTCGAGGTTAGCCTGGTCTATTTAGTGAATTCCAGGACAGCCAAGACTACACAGAGAGCCCCTATCTCAAAACAGTCTAAAATGGGCCATCCAGATGGGTCAGCAGGTAAAGGCATTTGTTTCTGAGCCTGATGACCTAAATTGGATCCCTAGGACCCACACAATGAAGAGAGAGTACAGACTCCCAAAAGTCCTCTCACCTCTATATGTACATGGAGCATACGTGTGCATATCCTATCCCCAAAATAAAAAATTTCAGAAATTTAAATCTCCATAATCTGAATTGATAATATACCAGAACTTTAGAATACCTCTAGTATAATTGACTCTGACTTTGTATCTTATACCAAAGGATCAGACCAGAAATGCCAACTAAGTTATTTCTTTTTTCAAATCATGATGAAACTAGCCAGGTGGTGGTGGTGCACACCTTTAATCCTAGCACTAGGGAGGCAGAGGCAGATGGATTGCTGTGAGTTTGAGGCCAGCCTGGTCTACAATGTAAGTCTAGGATAGCCAGGGTTACACAGAGAAACCCTGTCTGGAAAAACAAAACCAGGGTTGGAGAGATGGCTCAGAGGTTAAGAGCACTGGCTGCTCTTCCAAGGTCCTGGGTTCAGTTCCCAGCAACCACATGGTGGCTCATAACCATCTGTAATGAGACCTGGTGCCCTCTTCTGGTGTGTAGGTGTACATGCAGGCAGAACACTGTACACATAATAAATAAATAAATCTTTTTAAAAAGTCACAATAAAACTGGAAATGAACTAATATCTAAGAATCCAAGAATGATTACATTCCAATTACAATAAAATACTAACATACCGTAATATGTTAGACACATGTTGATATGTTGATTTGGAGAATTTTAATGATACGGCGAGATATAACCTGAGTTTTAATGTTGAATGAGAAAGATAGAATTTTTTAAAACTCTTAGGAATGTAGTTTGATACCAAGTTTGAAAAGTAGTATTCATTTATCTATAATCATTACAAATTCAGAAAGAACAAGCAAAAATTGCTAGAATGATCTTTTTAAGATTGTGGTTAACTTTCATTTTCTTATTTATATTTTTCATGTATTTGTAAATGTTTTAGAAAGTCAAGGACAACTTTTATAAACAGAAAAAGGAATATTGTGCAGAAGTATTGGGTCCCGAAAAGACCTTTTTATTTATGGAGAAACACTTGGATATTGTAGGAAGTCACACAGTTGAGATTCAGCAGTTGTGCTAACTAAATGCTTTAAAAAAAAAAAAAAAAGGTTTATTTGTTTGTTTGTTATATAGCATTCTGCTTGCATGTGCCTGCTTGCCAGAAGGGGGCACCAGATCTCATTACAGATGGTCATGAGCCACCTTGTGGAACTCAGGACCTCTGGAAGAGCAACTACTGCTCTGAGCCATCTCTCCAGCCCCACTAAATGCCTTTCAAATTTAATTGTTCAAGATATCATAAAATTCATTTTACTTGTGATCTGCACACATCAAGCACTGCAGTGATCTAGAGGTTTATGTTAGTCATTTTGAGCTGAGATCTTGAGGAAGAAAGAGAGAAACTTCCAGGGAGACTGGGTGCAGGACAATTAGAACTCCTGGCAGGAGCTGCTGGCTGCCCATCCTCATGCTGTAACAATGTTTTACTAATAGACATGTCCAGCTTTGTTCTTTAAAGCATGTATGTGTCTAGTGATAGGATAGCTACCCTGTAGTTATTCATAGATCTCAGTTTTCATTCACTTTGGTGGTGTTTGGTGTGATTTTTCTGTTCCTTTTTTCTGCAGTTTGGATGTTGTGAAGCCTTATGTCTTCTTTCAGCAGCCTTTCCAGTTTGTACTTGGAGTCTAGGATGGCACTGTGGGTATGTATACTCCTCAGTGTGCAGTCAGGTACCCACACAGAAGAAGTGCAGCTGCTGGGATCCCCCTCTCTTTTTCTACTCCAATCCCCTTCCCCTCCCTTCCCCTTCCCACCCTTGCCCTCCTTTTCCTTTTGTGTTGGGTCTCTTTAGATTTTTTGGAAAAATATATGCTAGAATACTTGTTTCTGCCCTATGAGGTATGTGAAATGAATGAAGGAACTGTTGGGGATACTAAAGCAGTTGTGACTCTGAGTGTCAGGTGCTTGTGAGCATCTTTGTGGTCTGAGGGTATGGGCATTTAAGGAATAATCATATGCAGGTTAAAAACTTTCTAATTAGTTTGATTCTTTCTAAAATTACTGGGTAATATAAGTCAGTTATAATTTAACATCCAGAATTGTGATGAGCTGCAAGGGTGTGCTTTAGGAACTAGTATACTTCTATTATGTTTCTTTACAAAATAATTTCTCTAATAGATGGTCTACTGCCATCTAGGTATAGCTTAGAATTTTCTCAGCACTAGTAAGTAAGCCTTCACTGGTGCTGATGACTGAGGAGTATTGCAGCTTCCCATCACATCCTAAAGGAAATATGCAGATTTCTTTTGAGTGTCAGCATGTAGCCAACTGACAGCCACTTGAAGTGATGATGGCTTCTGTTCCTTCATGAACCCTGACTGTAATTACAGGTTCCAGTCCTAACCCTGCATTAGACTTGACTTCTGGGCAACTTTGACATTGGAGTACTGTCTGCTAAGTCAAAAAGGGAGCAAAGTTCAAACTCCATCAGGCTACGCATTTAGTTCTCCTTATGAACTCTACTGTGTAATTTCATTTCTCAAGTGACTTTTATGGCGTCATGATTTACAGTGTTTTTACAGTGATTTACAGGAAGAATGTTAGTTCGTTAGCAGTTTTAAGGTGATAGTGGCTCTGGTTCGGCAGTGGTGGTGCGCGCCTTTAATCCCAGCACTTGGGAGGCAGAGACAGGCGAATCGCTGTGAGTTCAAGGCCAGCCTGGTCTACAAAAGTGAGTCCAAGATAGTCAAGGCTACATGGAGAAACCCTGTCTCGAAAAACCAAAAAAAAAAAAAAAAATTATAGTGGCTCAAACCTGTAGACTTGGTAAGCAGCGGTAGGAAGGTTGATAGTGTGCAGCCTTATGTAGGCTACATAGTGTGTTCCAGGCCATGGGTACTACATACATGAGAGTCAGACCCTGTCTTAAGAAAACCATACCACATCAACAAAGTAAAAAGGTAAAATGGATTTCTTTTTTTTTTTTTTTTTTTTTTTTGGTTTTTCGAGACAGGGTCTCTCTGTGTAGCCTTGGCTGTCCTAGACTCACTTTGTAGACCAGGCTGGCCTCGAACTCACAGCGATCCGCCTGCCTCTGCCTCCCGAGTGCTGGGATTAAAGGCATGCGCCACCACCGCCCGGCTTAAAATGGATTTCTTATAGCGTATTTTCTTCATGGGGGCATTAGAGAACAAGACTCTGTGCTTGAAACTTCATGGTTGACTTTGGAAATGCCTCCTTCCAGAGTGCCCCCACTGAGTGCATCTGATGAGTCCAGGAAGAGCTGCACTGTTGGGATGGCCTCCATGATTCTCACCTTGCTTTCATCAGCCTGGTTCCCATTGGATCTCTCAGCCCATCAGGATGCATTGATTTTGGCTGGAAACTTGCTGGCAGGTACCAGTAACAAGTGGAAATGGGTTCTTGGGCTTAGCTCTGATTTGCTTGGTTATAAGTTCTGACTTACTCTGGTTA
>OU015747.1:32607609-32632772 GCA_907169655.1 Acomys percivali | reverse complement strand
TCGAACTCAGGTTGATCCACCTGCCTCTGCCTCTGCCTCCCGAGTGCTGTGATTAAAGGCGTGCGCCACCATGCCCGGCCTAACTATGAAATCTTAAAAGATGTTCTTTCTAAGGATTGGCTAGAGTAGCACAGGAGGATTTACTTACCTGTTTAAAAGCTGCAGACTTGAAAATGTGACTGATGGTCACTTAAACCAAGCCTTCCAAGTGAGAAGTCCTGAAAGCTGGAGGAGCCTGCTCTGCTCAGCACTTGTGTCTCAGTGTAGTGATGTGTGTGCCCTTTACAGTTTTCAGAACATGTCCATATTGCTTTATGAATGGGCCCAGAACTCACTTGTCTGGGGTCAGCCCATGTACCCCAGGAACCTTGCTTAGACTGAGGGATTCTGAGGTTAGTTTCAGCCGTTAGGTCAGCAGAGGACAGCGGAAACTACATACAGCTGCATCAGCCTCGATGCTCTTCTGTTCATCATTTCTTTCGTTTATTTCACTCTCCAGGTTCTTAGTATTTTAGTCAATTCCCCATTACCTCCCAGTATACATCCTTCAAAGGTCAGGGGAAGAAAGACTTGAATGTTTCTGCTAGACCATTTTGAAAAGTCATGATTGCAGTAATTGCTGTTAAACTTGGAAAGCTTTTTATTTGAATCTAGAAGTTTAATTTTTGGATCTTGTTTGTTTGTTGGTTGGTTTGTTTGTTTTCCTAAGCCTCTCGACAATCAGACACCTCAGGACCTGTCACAGCAAGCAAATCTTCTTCACTGGGGAGTTTCTACCATCTCCCTTCCTACCTCAAACTGCATGATGTCCTGAAAGCCACTCACGCCAACTATAAGGTACTGCACCCTGCTTATTTCTGAGCACGTATTTCCAGTGGGTTGCATGTCCGTGTACTCATGTGCATGCTTTCATAGAAAGAAGCCTTGTGATATAGGACTTATATTTTGCAAGTTTGTCTTGTAGCTTGCTTCATGATAGCTTTATAAATATTTAGGACTTAGTATTAGAGAAGTGATCTGTGTTCTCTGGGTGTTGTTTATTGACTTTCCAAGAATACATTGGCTTCAGAGACATGTCTTATGGATTCCTGGGGCTCAGCACATAGTCCTATTCATAGGTAAAGGTCATCATTGCAATGTCCTGAAGACACACAGCCAAGCAGCAGGTTTCATGTGTCTGCTCCCTTTGTGAGCCTCAGAATGTAGTGCAACTTCCCACTACAAACCAAAACTGTAGCCTCAGGAGAAAAGCATATGTTCACTGCAGACCTATAACCTGGGTATCTGTACATGGCCCTTGTCAGCTAGGGAGTTTTCTATCAATGTAGGGTCTATTTTGCCAGATGGCCCCGATTCAGCTTTGCAGCAGCCTCTGGATGATAGTGTATAGGTTTGCATTCTTCTTTTTTTTTTTTCCTAATTATTCTAGCATTGATGAATAATTTGTAGGTTTATCCTTATTGACTTGAAATCCTATCTCTATCAAATGTTAAACTCGCAGATTGTTCAGTTTCATTTATGCTTTTGTTATACCAGTTGGTAACTCATCTATTAATTAATTAATTTTGAGACTGGGGTCTTAGCTATGTAGCTCTGGCTTGACTAGAACTGATCTTCAACCTCAGGATCTCAAGCCCATTGCAATTACCCTGCCTCTGCCTCCCAAGTGCTGGGGCTAAAGATTCATGCCACCATGCCCTGCTGTAGAAGCACTTTTAAAAATTATTGTGGTTTCCTGCTATAACTCCCATTCTTCTTTAGAATTTTCTAGATATTTTCTGCTTTTACATGTGGAAATTAGAATAACCTGTTTAATTAAAAAAAAACATGGAGATTATTTCTCATTAGGATCATGTCCACTGTGTGGCTTCCCACAGGCAGATCCAATTTAAGTGTATGTTAAGCTAAGGCGGCCCTTTTGAGCACAGGGTAATTTGTTTCCTTACCTCAGAAATCTATAAAAGAACTTTATCACTTATTCACATAGCCCTGGCATTTCTTGAGAATTAATTCCCATATACACAGCTTCCTTTTTGAGAACTACAGATAGTATCTAGAGCTTCTGTTTATGTGCTGTCAGCCCACATTGGAGGAGGTCACATGCAAAGTTTCTGCCTGTCTCTGCTTTCATCATCCCATGCTCCTAGGGTGTGTGCCCCTGTTTGCTCTCTTTGTTCCTGAAACCTCTGGTATTTGCTTTTAATTTTGGCTTCCCCGATACCTCAGGTTTCTGCTCCTTTGCTCTCTGGTTCCATTTCTTTAATTCTTCAGTTTTTGTGTTTTGGTTTTGGTGTGTGTTTTTTTTTTAAGATTTATTTATTTATTATGTGTACAGTGTTTTGCCTGCATGCACACCTGAAGAGGGCACCAGATCTCATTATAGATGGTTATGACCCACCATGTGGTTGCTGGGACTTGAACGCAGGACCTCTGGAAGAGCAGGCAGTACTCTTAACCTCTGAGCCACCTCTCCAGTCCAGTTCGTGTGTTTTGAGTAGCTGTTCTGCCCTGCTGTGCGTCTTCTCACCTATCTTTCCTTCATTTTTAACTCTGGGTCCCTATCCCTGCCCACTCCTTTCCTGCTTCCTCTTCTTTCATTTCTCCTCCTTTTCCATTACCCCTTCCCAGTTGTCTAGGGAAAGAAGAATCTCTTTGCTGATTGGAGTGGAGCCATTTTTCACTGGGCCCTTGATCCTACACAACATCACTGTACTGTTCTGGTCCTTAGGATCTCAGGTCTTACTGCTGGGTGTCCCTTCCTGTCTCTGACACACTGGGGTTGATCCCAATACACCCCAGGGTTACACCTGTTAGATTATATAAAAGCAGCTGTAGAGAGACAGAAGATGGAAAGAGAGGCTTGGTCTGACAGCAGGGAAGTGTTCTGTCACCTGCATGTGGATGGCTAAAATGCCTATAGAAGAAGATGGAATGCTGTCCCCTCTAGGGCAGAAATAGTCCTCAAGGTAAGCTGAGAAGTATCTTTAAGAGAAAGCCATCATTCCTAACTCTTGAGAGGATATAAAAAATGCAGAGCAGGGGAGCTGTAGCTGTTTTCTGCTGAGAAGGGGCTTTGTTAGAGGCAGTCGTTCTGGGTCCACTGAAAAGGGGTCCTCTGGTCGTGTAGCAGGGAGAGAGTCTTAACTTGATTGGCTGAGATGGATCAGGCAGTTGTGGTCATATATTCCCAAAAAGACTTGGAAAATAATTCTTAGAGGGCTGTAAGCAAGTGACGTGGTTTCAGAGTAGAACTGAAAGATTTTCCAGGAAGCTTGTGGGATAGGGAGAAGCAGAGAGGGGAAAGACAGAGTAGACTGGTGAGAGAGAGTAGGTATAGAGTTCATTCAGGGTGTAAGGTGAAGTTCAGTAAGTAAAACATTTAAAAGACAGGTCAAAATGTAACTATGCATATAATAAGGAGGAAAGGAATGATCCAGGGGAGGAGCCAGAGTGGGAGGAAACCGGAAGCCCATGCATAGGAGGAGGCTTGTAGTTGAATTTTTTTCAAATCCATTAAGATTTGGCCTGGAAACAGCACTTTCACAGAAGAGAGCACAAATCTCATCCCAGTAGTTAGATCTAGTTATTTTTAAGTTTTAAGTACTGGTCCTAAAGGATGTGTAAGCTGATCTGAGCTGATGAGACAGAGAGGTTAAACTGCTTTTATGGGTTTGGATGTGTTATCCAATTAATAATACCAGCTATTATTTAGTGAACCAAACAGTATGTTAAGTGAAACACAATTTTTAGTTAGAAACAATTTGATAAGATGAAATCTTAAAAATTGGGACTATTACTTTAAATTACCGTATTTAATATGTGAAAACATACTAATATATAGTTTATTAGCATCAAATTGTTATGTCTACATTCAAGGATTATATGATAAATATATTCTATGTAGTATATAAATTATATTTAATATTGATTATATAGTATATATATATTAATATAGTATAGTAAATTATATTGCCAGGATGTGTGAAGAGACAGTTTAATTCTAAATTGTCTTCTCTAAAAAGAAATGATTTCCAATTTCAATTCAAAAAGTATACTCCTAGAGATGGTATTTACCTTGCCAAAAGTAAATGATTCAATTTGCTAAGTTTTCTAAAATTAACCCTATTAACAGAAGTTTTAAAAAATTCTCTATTTTTGTTCTGTACACTCAACTAACAAATGAAAGATGAAAGCAGACAATTATGTCAAATATATAATAAATAATTTATGTGTAACATGAACTGAATAACAAGGTTAAAGCTAACTCTTTCCTCCTCTGCCAATGGACAGATCTAGCCCACTACATAATTGGCAGCAGTAAGCATGTTTTTAACATCACTTTATTTAAAAATAGACTGGTTGTTTAGAAGCATAATTTTTAAAGCAAGATAATACTGGCTTTTGGAATTTCTTAGACAACACCCACAAACATCCCTGCCAGGGCCTCCGTGCTCCTCGCAGGCCTCAAGGTGCACGCACTGGCCCTGGTCTCTCTGTCTGCACAGAGACTAGATTATTCCTCAAAGCACTACAGCTGAGCCCAGGTTAGAGGAGACTTCATCTAAGTCAGGTGTCTCCTCCTGAAGAATATAAAGGCCTGAGAGATTGCTTAATACAATAATTCACTGACTCTACAGATGAACAACCAACTGTCAAAGACATGGCTTGGATGCTCTGAATAGCTTTCCAAAGCTGTGAGTTTGATGACAGAGTATCTGGCATCCTCCTTTAATGAAGGAACATGGCAGTTAGGGTGTGGACCCTGAAAGTAGCCTTTGCTGAGAGGAAGAATTGAGGGCATGGCGGTTGAGCTAGCATGCAGGTCTCACACCAGGCACAGGCTTCCCTGTTCACAGCATCCTCCTATGTCAGTTCTGGAGACGCTGAGGGCAGTGTAATTGCATTTAACCTTTCTGTCATTTGAGAGGCTTAGGATGTGGGTGAAAACTCCTTAAGATCCTCTGCTGGGCAAGAGAATCTACCCCTTGTCGTATGAGATATGAGGAGTAATTCATCTTTGGATAAGGAGGAGTTTTTATTATTTTATTTTATTTTTTCTTATTGGAGCTACATTGTTGAAGCTGGTCAGACTTTCACAGCCATATCTAACTGGAGACAGAAGCAGCAGACTTCTGGCAGGTCTTACTTCCCATAGCCTTGTCCTGTAATGGGGCTAGCTAGCATGCAACTTAGTCAAGTTGGAAGATTTGTATTCCACCCAAGGGAACAACTGCTACTGCTTCTTTTTTTTTTTTTTTTTTTTTAAATAAATATCAATGATACTTTAATGGTATTTATATGTACAAATACTCTCAAATTAAGTAAAAACATATAAATGTACAACTAATAGATTTCCTGTGTCAATGACTACAGGTTAGTTTTAATTAACAAAATAAGAAAATAGTGAAATAATTTGCAGAGAGTTATGCATGAAGTAGGATTTTAATTATGGGAAGTTAATAAATTTTATGCCAATTGTGTTTGAGTTTATATCTATAGAATTGTGCGTGTTTGTTTAATTTTATTGAAAGTAGATTCTTCTCTCATATAATACATCCCAACCTCAGTTTCCCCTCTCTCCACTCCGCTTAGTTCCCCCACACCTCCCCTTACCCTCGGATCCACTCCCCCTCTTTCTCCCTTCAGAAGAGAGCAGGCCTTGGAGAAAACAACCAAATACAACAAAACAAATACAGTAAGACAAAGTAAAAGCCCTCACAATGAGGCTGGACAAGGCAACCCAACAAGAGAAAAAGAGTCCCAAGAACAGGCTAAAGAGTCAAAGACATACCCGCTACCACAGTTAAGAGTCCCACAAAAACACTAAGGTAATAGTCATAATATATATACAAAGATCTTGGTGCAGACTCCTGCAGGCTCTGTGCTTACCACTTCAGTTTTGTGAGCACATATGTACCATGCTTAGTAGATTCAGTGGCCATGTTCTGGTGTCCTCCAGCCACTGTCTCCTACAGTTTTTCCACTCCTTCTTCCTTGAGATTCCTGAGCACTGAGGGGAGGGACCCCATGGAGACCTCCAATTTAGACACATGAGGTCTGGCTGTGGATCTTTCATCCACTCCCATTTGCTGCCAGGGAAAGCTTCTCTGATGACTGGACCAGATTAGATTGCACCAATCTGTGAATATAGCAGAATATCATTAGGAATCATTTTATAGATTTATTTTTTCTGTAAAGACTTGTTTTTGGTTCTACCCTACAACTCTAGTATATCCAGTCTCCAGTTCCTGGCCATCCAAACAGTGTCCTGCATAGGCTGTCCCTTGTGGAGTGAGCCCCAAGTTAAATGGAATATTGCTTGGCCACTCCCTCAAGTTCTTTGCCACCATTGTTCCAGTACATGATGCAAGCAGGACAGATCATAGGTCAAAGATCTGGGGCTCGATTGGTGTCCACATCTCTCTTTCAGTAGCCTGAAGAGTACCTTCCACACCAAAGGTACTCTGGAACATAGGGGTGAAGGGGCCATGCAGGCACCAGCTAGACCTCTCTACATTCAATGAGCTTTGTGGATGTTGTCCTAGGCAATGGGCCTTGTGTCAGTTGGTGGAGAGCAGTCCTCTGTCCTAGCATCAGTCTGGGTTGCTTGGGGATCTCCATGGGACCCCTTGGGCCAACAACACAACTCATTCTCACCACTGGAAGCTTTGCCTGGCTATAAGAGATGGCCAGTTCAGACTCTGTATTCCCCCATTACTAGGAGTCCTCACCAGCATCACTCTCATAGATTCCAGGAAGTTTCCACTGTACTAGGTTTCCACACTGCTCACCAAATGCCCCCCAAATCTAGCTGTCTCTCCCTACACTCTCTCCTTCTATCTGTCTCCAACCCCATTCCTTCCTCCTCCCACCCCTACCCATAGTCCACCTGAAAAATCTATTCTATTTGACCTTCCCAGGGAGAGCCATGCATCCCTCCTAGAGACCTCCATTTTTTTTTTAACCTAACCTCTCTGGGCCTGCAGATTGTAGCTTAGTCATCGTTTACTTAACAGCTAATATCACCTTATAAGTGAATACATACCATGTTTATCTTTTTGAATCTAGGTTACCTCACTCATGATAGTTTTTTTCCCAGTTTCAGTCATTTCCCTGCAAATTTCATGATGCCACTTTTTTAATAGTTCATTAATACTCCATTGTGTAAATTTGCCACAGTTTCTTTATCCATTCTTTGGTTGAGGGACATCTAGGTTGTTTCCAGCTTTTGGCTATCATGAATAAAGCTACAGTGAACATGGTTGAGCAAGATAAGCAAGAACAAGGATGCCCAAGAGTAGGATAGCTGGGTCTTGAGGCTATTCTCCACTTTTCTCTTTAATCAGATTTAGTGCATCTGGCTTTATGTTGAGGTCTTTGATCCCCTTGGACTTGAGGTTTGTAAAGGGTGATAAGTATGAATCTATTTGCATTCTTCTACATGCATTCACTTTGACCAGCACCGTTTGTTGAAGATGCTGTCTTTTTCTCCAGTGTGTATTTTTCCAGTGTGTATTTTTGGCTTTTTCATTGATTCTTTGTACTGTTCTCCTTGTTTCTAATCTATAAGTCTTAACCCTCATTTTGATTATTTTTTTCCTTTTACTTTTCTTGGGTGTGCTGACTTCTTTTTGTTGTAGAGATTTCAGAT
This sequence comes from Acomys percivali, assembly GCA_907169655.1. Classification (NCBI taxonomy): domain Eukaryota; kingdom Metazoa; phylum Chordata; class Mammalia; order Rodentia; family Muridae; genus Acomys; species Acomys percivali. Next base: position 32,625,121 of record OU015747.1, on the reverse strand, counting down.
GTGCTGTTAAGTTGCTAGTATAAGGTCTCTCCAAATTTTATTTTATTTATTCTCTCTCTCTCTCTCTCTCTCTCTCTCTCTCTCTCTCTCTCTCTCTCTCTCTCTCTCTCTTTTTGGATTTTTGACACAGGGTTTCTCTAAGTAGCCCTTGCTGTCCTGAAACTCACTCTGTAGACCAGCCTGGCCTCAAACTCACAGAGATCCGCCTGCCTCTGTCTCCAGAGTGCTGAGATTAAAGGCGTGCGCCACTACCACCTGGCTCCAGTTTTTATATGTAGGCACTTACTGCTATGACCGTTACTCTTAGCACTGCTTTCATTGTGTCTCATAAGTTTGTATGTGCTGTGTATTCATTTTCATTGAATTCTAGGAAGTCTTTAATTTCTTTATTTCTGTCTTGACTCATTTTTCATTCAATAGAGTTCAGTTTCCATGAGTTTGTAAGCTTTCTGTTGTTTCTGTTGTTGATATCCAGCCTTAATCCATGGTGGTCTGATAGGACACAGGAAGTTAGTTCAGTTTTCTTGTATCTGTGGAGACCTTCTTTCTGTCCAAGTATATGGTCAGTTTTGGAGAAATTTCTTTTCAGGTCCAATCTATTTGGTGTTCTGTATTCTCCTTGTACCTGTATATGCATCTCCTTCTTTAGGTTGGACATTTTTTACTTTATGATTTTGTTGAAAATATTTTCTGGGCCTTTGGGCTTGGTTCTTCCTTCTTCTTCTACTCTTCTTCTTCTTTTTTTTTTTTTTCCAGACAGAATTTCTCTGTATAGCCTTGGCTGCTAGACCCAGGCTGGTCACAAACTCACAGAGATCTGCCTGCCTCTGCCTCCCTGGTGCTGGGATTGTAGGCATTCACCATCGAGCCTGGCTTCCCTCGTCTATTCTTATTATCCTTTGATTTGTTTTTTTTCCTAGTATCTCAGACTTCCTGGATGTTTTGTGTCAGGAAAATTTGATATTTAACATTTTTTTGACTGATGTATCCATTTCTTCTATCATATCTTCTTTCTCCCATCTTTTGTATTCTGTTGGTGACGCTTGCCCTTGTAGTTCCTGTTCAAATTCCTAAATTTTTGATTTCTAGAATTTCTGTTTTCTTTATTGCTTCTATTTCCATTTTCATATCTTGAACAGTTTTATTATTGAATAATTAATAGAGATAGCTGTTTCGCTTTCTTGGCTTTCTTTAAGGGACTTTTTCATTTCCTCTTTGAGGACCTCTGTTATCATTACATAGTTGGGTTGAAGGTCTCTTTCCTGGGCTTCAGATATGTTGGAATATTCAGGGCCTGCTGTGGTAGGGTGGCTGGGCTCTATCAGGGATTTATTATCCTGGCTGTTGTTGATTGTGTTCTTAACGTTGGTGTCTAGGCATCTGGGTTTGGGTGATTATAGGTCTTGGTGCTGATTTCTGGGTTTGCATTTGTTGGGTGGGTGTTTTGTCCCTTGGTTTCTGTTTCCTCTCTGGACTTTCCGAGTGTAATAGCTATGTGTTGCCTCCTATTGTTGGAGGCTAGGATGCAATGAGCCTAGGGAGGTCAGGAGTGGGTGGTTGGTGAGATCCATAGGAGATGCGGACAGGGGGAAGGGAGGCTGCAGCTGGTGTTGCAGTGTTAGGGAGGAGACTGAGGGAATGGCTCTAGAGAAAAAGAGTTCAAGGGAACTTCTTGAATGGGGAGGGGGAGGGGGTATGTTTTGCAAGTGTATTATAAAATTAAACCATTTTACTTAAGCATTCAATTTTCATTACCAATTTTTATATACCTGATTTTGAATAGTGTACTACATTAAACACTTTAAGTTTATTTTAAACTTGTTTTGTGTTATCTGTTATAAGCTTAATGTTGACAGCATACACAGAAAACAAACTAACTCAAGCAGCATGGTGGTGGGCATACAGCTTTAATCCCAGCACTTAGGAAGCAGAAGCAGGCTGATCTGAGTTCAAGTACAGCTTGATCTACAGAATGAGTTCTAAGACAGCCAGGGCTACACTGAGAAACCCTGTCTCAAAAAAAAAAAAAAAAAAAAAAAAACCCAAGTAAATAAATAAATATTAAGAAAACAAAGAGCAGGCAAGGAACTGCTGCCCTCTGCCCTAATAAACCTCAACTTGAGGAACAGTCCCAACTTGCAACATATTCTTGCATTTAAGATTGTACTAGCTGGGCAGTAGCAGGGCACGCCTTTAATCCCAGCAGTTGGGAGGCAGAGGCAGACGGATCACTGTGAGTTCCAGGCCAGCCTGGTCTATAAAGTGAGTCTAGGACAGGCAAGGCTACCCAGAAAAACCCAGTCTAAAAAAACCAAGAAAAACAAACAAACAAAAAGTTGGTTTCTCCCTCTAACTTTGCCCCTGTAAATTGGTTTAGTTGCATTTGTACTTGGCATGACGACAAACATAATTCTGGGCCCATAATGTAATTTGATCATTTATAAGATGACTGACCACTAACATGTATATCTTAGTTATCTTTAATAGCTTACAATAAGCTAGCAACTCTTGGATTAGGGTTTAATAATTTTATTCCTAGTAAGTTTGAACCTTAAAAATTATAATTCTTTAAAAAATTATAGTTCTTGAATTAAAGATTTTTTAGTATCAAGTAAACCTTAAACCATGAATATAGTCCACAGAGACTGGCCTTTGATAATGTATTTTTACAATATAACAGGTTTTTTTATATGACTCACTTTCTCTAGATAGCTATGGAGTAACAAAGATAGCAAATATATCACAGGTTTTGTATGACCCAGTTTTAAAATAAATTATCTTGGAAGCCTAATGTTGCCTCCTTAGTCTATGAAAGAAGATACAGTGGTAAGCAGAGGCACACCATGCAATCATCTTAACCAAGGTCACATGGCATGCTTCCACCTCAAGATGTCACCAACCAGTATGGTGGCAAGGTGAGCCCATCAGCACACACTCTTTCATAAGCAAGAGCTGAACCAAGTTTCAAGACTATGCTATAGCAAATTAAGATTATCTGTAGATAGGCTTTTAAGTAGTAAACTTTTTTGTTACCCATTATAAGCTAACTTTTCTTTGTTTGGAATTTTATAGCCTTTTAAAACCATATTTAATGAACTTATAAACCCTGACATATAGAAAGTTTCCATAATGGTCTTATAAATCCTGAGATAAAAGAAGCTGTATACTTTAGTAATAAAGTTTTAGAGCTCAGATTTCCCATAGACACCACATGTTAAATTCTAAAGGCAGATGTAGAGAGGTGGATGGCAGAAAGGAAGATCCTTGGTCTGACCTTAGGTAGAGCCTTAGTTTAGGTGAGTATTTTTGTCACTCACATGTGTCAATGGCCAAAAATGCCTACTAGGGCAGAAATGACTTCCATGGTCTCGAGAGAAGCTGGGAAACTATCTCATTTCCTGTCTCTTTCCTGCATTTTTCCAGTATTCCCTTTCATCGTAGGTAAGTAGGTTTAAGTTCAGTGGCAAGATTCTCTTCTGTTGTAATTTTTTTGCTACTGGTTCTTTATATAACTAATCCCCCTCATCTGTAGAAATAGGAGAACTGTTAGGCCAAAGCTTTTAGAATATGAATCATTCTAAGACTAATTTGACTGTATGTAAAATTGACAGTGGTCAGACCCCCCTGGGATGGTGAGAGTCTAGGTCAGCACTGCAGCAGATGGCATTTGTGTCTTTGTTGTAGATAACCAGACTTCGGTGGTGCCAGTAACCGTGTCCTCTCTCCTTCCACCTTGCCAAGGTCACCTTAGATCTTCAGAACAGCACTGAAAAGTTTGGGGGATTCCTGCGCTCGGCCTTGGACGTCCTCTCTCAGATTCTAGAGCTGGCAACACTGCAGGACATTGGAAAGGTTTGTGTCTGGTCTCTTTTCCTTGACCCGAGTTAGAGTACCTCTGATGACACTGAGTCTTGTTATTCTACACTAATTTTTATGTATAATTGAAATGTATTGTGTGAGTTTTGCTTGCATTATATATAATACACATTACCGCACATATGTCCTACTGTTCTGTATTGTGTTTACCTCTGACTTCTCTCAAGACTTTATACTAGTTTAAGTGATTTTATTATGATGTGCCTTCCCATTCAGCTGCCTTCCTTCCTTCCTTCCTTCTTTCTTTCCTTCCTTCCTTCGGCTTTTCAAGACAGGATTTCCCTGTATAGACTTAGCTGCCCTGGACTTGCTTTGTAGATTAGGCTGGCCTTGAACTCATAGAGATACGCCTACCTCTGCCTCTCAAGTGCTGGGATTACAGGAGTGAGCTACCACGCCCAACCTCAGCTATATTTCTTTCTTTCTTTTTTCTTTTTTTAATTAATTAATTTATTTATTTATTTTTGAGCTATGTTTCTTAAACTTGGATTTGCTAAGTTTCTTAGGATCTGGGGATTTATAGTTTTCCACAGTTTAGAAAAATTGGAACTACTTCCTTAAATATTTTTCTAACCCTTTTCTTCACCCTGTCTTAAGGATCTTATAATTAACTTCTAAAAACCCGTATTCCGTTTCTTAAAATTGTCCTTAGCTTACTGTTACTCTTTTAACAATTTAGGTTTTATTTTTCTAAATTCATTATTTTTATCATTTTTAATTATGTGTCTATCAGTGTGTGAATATGTACATGTGAGTGCAGGTGTTGACAGACTTCAGAAGAGTAGGCCAGGGCTTTTGAAGCTCGAGTTGAAAGTGGTTGTTAACCACTTAATGTGGGTGCTAGGAACCCAACTCAGGTCCCCTGCACACAGCATCTGCTCATAACTGTCTTTCCAACCCATCTTTTTAGGTTTAATTGTTTGTTTTCAATCACTTGATTTCCTTTTTCTCTTGTAGTTTCTATTACAGTCTTTAGGTTCTCTAAGCTTTTCTTTCCCCACCTCTGTTTTACTATGAAATCCCAGCCATTGTATCTTTCATCATTAATGCGATAGATAGTCTTTATCACTAGAAGCTTGATTTATATCTCTTTAAATCTCCTAGCTTTATTTAACTTAAAAACTATTTGTTTATTATTTCTTTGAGTGTGTGTGTGTGTGTGTGTGTGTGTGTGTATGCATGTTAGGTGTGTATGCACCTGTCCATATTGGAGATGGAGTCGTTCCCTAAATTGGACACTCCATTTTTTTTCTGGAAAGCCAGCAAGTCCAGCAGTCTTATCTCTTCTCTCCTTGGAGGGTTATGGGTGTGCACAGGTTACCCAGCTTATTATGTTGGGTTCTGGGATCTGAATTCTGCCCCTCATGATTATGTAACAAGTGCTTTTAACCACGGAGCCCCTACTTCACTGTTTTAAATAAATACTTTTGTTAATTCTCTGAAATGGTCATGCAATGTATTTTGATCATCTTCACTTCCAACTGCCCCATATACCTTCTTTTATATTCTCTCCCACCCTTTTTACCCAGCCCCTCTACTCCTTGTGTCCTCCCCTTTTCAATATAAGCATTCATCAATTCCAGTTTGTGTTGTTCATATATTTCTCAGTGTGAGACCATCCACCAGAGTGTGGCAAACCAAGCGGGCTCTATGCTCTTAAAAAAAAAAAAAACAAAACAAAACTGGTTCTCCCTCCTTCAGAAGCCATCAACTGTCTATAGCTCCTCAGTTAGGGGTGGGGCAGTTCATGTCAAGAAAACATTGCTTTACTCTCTGACCTCTGGTTCTTATAATCATTCTGCCCCTTGTTCTGAGATAGTCTCTGAACCTCGGGAAAGGTGTATAATATAGATGTCCCATTTGTGCCCATACTTAATTTTTAAAATACAGTTGTGATAACTGATTTAATGCACTTGGCTAACTCTAAAATCTCCATTATAGGTTTTTGGCTAATTGATTATGTTTATCTTTGATATTGTTTGGTTTTCCTGTTTTTCTTTCTTGCCTGATAATTTTCAACTAGAGCTTGACATTGTGAAGTTTCCTGTTGAATGCTGGGTATTTCTGTGTTTTGTTACGTTGTCTTCAGCTATGTTGTGGAATCTAGTGCTGTTAAATGAAAACCAGCTGCTCTTCCTGGTCGTGCTTTTACAACTTGTCAGATGGGTTGCTGTGGTACCTAAATAGGGCTTCGTTATTCTTCTCTTCTAAAAGAAGTCAACCAAACTGAACATTCTGCCCAGGGCCTATGTGGTGGTGAAAGCGGGAGCTGTGCCCAGCCTTGTGGGAGTGCCAGCCTGCTCCTTCTGTTCTTCTGATGATTGGTTCCCAGGCCTTGGCTTTGGTAGTAGCTTCCTTACAGGTGACTTTGGAGTACTCAAGGAACACCCTCCCCCGATCTGCAGGGATCTCTGAATGACTCCTCTTCTTGGTACCATATCCTGTGAGCTGTTGTGTTCTTGGGGTTTTGGGGCTCACTGTTACCCCTCAGCTTGGCTTATGTCCCCTTGTTGTGCCACAGCCTGGGAATGCTCTTAAGACCCTTATCTAGGACCATCCTGAGGCCTCGCTTGTCTTTCACCCTTCAGGATCACTGATATTTATGGCCTGATGATGTTCACTGTCTGAAAATTGCAATGTCAAAGCTGGATTCTTTAAAATACATTTTTAGTTATTTCAGGCAGAAGAGAGTAAATACAGAAATGAAAACCTCCTTGCAACTGTGAAACTCTTGGAAGGCCAGGAATTGTATTCTTTCTCTATATTTGTTGCACCTTGTAATATTTCTGTGGCACACTGAGTATTCTGTACAGACTGCAGTGAGGCTCATTGGCAGTGCCTCTCACAGTGCCTTAAGCATTCTGTTCAGCTGATCGTGTTTGGGGCTCCACAAATGCAGGACTTTTAGCTCCTTTGCACACTTCACAGTGCCTGTCCTGAAAAGAGGGATGGATGTAGGTATTTGATTATTTACTAAATGATTGAGTGACAGATTGGGTGTATAAATGTACAAGAAAGCAGTTTGCACATAACTGTAGATACAAGAGTATCTTGTGACTCTGTCTTGTTTCTGATTGGTAACAGTAACAGGTCACCTGTGAGTCACTTAATGTTGTATTCTTCCTTTCACAGTGTGTTGAAGAAGTCCTTGGATACCTGAAATCCTGCTTTAGTAGAGAACCAATGATGGCAACTGTCTGTGTTCAACAAGTGAGTTTATTTCCTGTCCTTTGGGATCTAGTCTAACTCCTCCAGTGTAGTATTAGGAAGGTCTGGGTGCTCCGTGATTGGAACTGTGAGGAGGCAGAGAGTGTCAAAAAGCAGCACTGGTCCTCACTGCTTTGCCTTTGTCACCCTTCCCAGGGGTCTTGTGTCTAAAGTACTAGTTTCACTTAGAAGCACAGAGAATCCTAGGGACAGTGGTACCACACAGTGGGATCTTCTGAGGTACTTACTGATTCAGGGATTCACAACAAAACCTTCCATCATATGTTCCTGCTGGATTTGCCACTGGGAAAGGAGAGTCTTAGAGGGTGTTTACTTCTACTTCTGTTTTTTCCCTTTTTCCTTTTATTAGTGGTATTGAGGGTTGAACCTGGCTTTGTACATCATAGGAAAGTACTCTATCACTGAGATTTTCTAAATTCTGAAACATGATCTTGCTTGGGTTCACCTGGAACTTGGAGATTGCCTATTTCAGTCCTGTTTCTAACCCCTCTCCACCAGCAGGGATTACAGACAGACCTGTGCTGCTTGTCTATGTTAAATCTATATTAAGTGAAGTATTGATGTTTTGATTCTTTCATTCTAGCTATTGAAGACTCTCTTTGGGACAAACTTGGCCTCACAGTTTGATGGCTTATCTTCCAACCCCAGCAAGTCTCAATGCCGAGCACAGCGCCTTGGCTCTTCCAGTGTGAGGCCAGGCTTATATCACTACTGCTTTATGGCACCATATACACACTTCACACAGGCCTTGGCTGATGCTAGCCTGAGGAATATGGTGCAGGCGGAGCAGGAGCATGATGCCTCAGGGTAATATTTATGCTGCAAATCTGTCATGATACAGAGATAAGTAATGTGTCTGCCTGCCTTGAAGGCCACTGGCTGAGCTGTGGTGTAGTCTGCTATTCAGAGGTGGCAGGCTGGAGAGAAAGAACCGATGCCGGCTGCCTGAGAAGCATGAGTTCTAACTTCCAAATCTTGCTCCAGACTAGAAGTGGTACACCCAGTGTCCTTACCTATGGAAAGCATTTGGTACTTACTCTGATCATGAACAGCATTCTTCATAGTAAGGTGGCATGTGTCAGTGGTGCTTCCTTGTTCTATGATGCAAAAGACCATCTTAAAAATGGCAGTGTTTAGAGGTACTGAAGGGCACGGAAAAGTCTGGGGTGTGTTATTCTGGATTTCTATATGAATTTATGTTAATCTTTTTGATATGAGGAATGTGAAAGTGCCTCCCTCCCTTTCTCCCTCCTTTTAGGGCTTCATATGCTAGGCACACACTTTATCACTGAGCTACATTATAGCCCTAAAAGGTGTTTCTTAAATTATCATAATTATTATCAAGTATATGACATGCTACTTTGTGTAGTAACGGTAGTGGAATCCTTACTTTCCTTTTTATAATGATCAGACAATATTGGAATCAAGGAAAATACTTCTATTCTTGGTTTTATCTCAGTGGTGTGCCTATGCATGTGCCCATAGCACCTGCTTTGCTGTCTTTTCAAACATTTTATGAGCTGGGTCTCTCTCGATGTTTCCTAGGCTGATGTTGGACTTGTGACCTCCATCAGTCTTTCCCCAAGAAAGCCAACCTTCCAGACAGCATTCACCTCTCTCTCAGCCCTCTTAGAGAGTGTGCTGGATAGTTAGTTTTCTGGAGCAGCAAATAAACATGGGCTTGTGTAGCATCGGCAGCTACAGTGCAAGTGCTGCACATCTGTACACTTAGTTGAGTCTTGTTGACTGTAACACATGCTGCCTATGCAGCCAGTGGCCTTTCTAAGTCTCATTTTGACATGTCCTGATTTCTTGAACATGAAGTTGAAATAATGTGTGGCTGAGTACAGAGGAGATTATTATATTTGTTGTTTCTGCTTTTGGCCATTTGGCAGGTGGTTTGATGTACTCCAGAAAGTGTCTGCCCAATTGAAGACAAACCTTACAAGCGTCACAAAGAACCGTGCAGATAAGGTGAATGTCACTACAGCTAGAGATGGCATGTGGACCGTGCCACAGGGATGAAAATGGAGCTCAGCACTTTCTAGATTAACTGCCAGAAGCTTCTAATTGCAATTGTGGTTTCTTTCATTCTTTTTCCCTATAGAATGCTATTCACAATCACATTAGATTATTTGAGCCTCTCGTTATAAAAGCACTGAAGCAGTACACCACAACAACATCTGTGCAGTTGCAGAAGCAGGTTTTGGATTTGCTGGCACAGCTGGTTCAGCTACGGGTCAATTACTGTCTACTGGATTCAGATCAGGTTTGTGTCTCTGTGTTGTAGTCACCATATCTGTTCCTAATTAAATGCAAATTACTCAAAAGACACTGTCCCAAGTCTGTACCATGCTCCAGTGGGCTTAGGCTTTAGAAATTTCCACAAGTTTTCCACATCTGTATACCTACTCAGAACTTCAAAATAAGCTGGTTTTAAATACTAAGATATAATTTATGATTTATTCTTGTGGAGCAGGGATTTATGCAAAAATCAGACTTTTTGTTTGTTTTTTGTTTCTTGAGATAGGGTTTCTTTGTATAACAGAACCCTGGCTGTTTTAGACTCACTTTGTAGACCAGGCTGGCCTCAAACTCACAGATATCTGCCGGGTCTCTGCCTCCCTAGTGCTGGGATTAAAGGTGTGCACCACCACACTTGGCCCAAAATTCAGACTTCTTAAAAACAGGTGATCCATCGGTCAGGCAGTGGTGGCACACACCTTTAATCCCAGCACTTGGGAGGCAGAGGCAGGCAGATCTCTGAGTTCAAGGCCAGCCTGGTCTACAGAGTGAGTTCCAGAACAGCCAAGGTTACACAGAGAAGCCCTATCTCAATGAACTAAAAATAAATAAATAAAATAAAAATGGAAACAAGCGATCACATTGATCAGCGAAGCTTCTTTTTTCAATGGTCAGTGGTCAAATAAGTGGTTATTAAGTGCACAACCCTAAATGGGACAATATCAGGCCTCCTCTCCCTGTAAGGCTCAGGGAACACTGCAGAAAGCTGGAGGACAGGGAAGAGCTCTGGAAATGCTGTCTTCTGGATATGACAGAGCTGTTACAATCACAAACTCACAGCAATTGTGGTCACTTGTACAAGATCAGACCAGTCAACATCCCAGCATGGCTGGGTGGGGTTCAGGAGACCCACTCCTAGGTGAGCAGTTGATGGCTGCTGGGGAGGGGGTGCCAGTTTTCTTTGCAGGAGTAGCACATAGGCAACACTAATTGGACTCAATGGGTTATAATAAAAGAATGACAATAAAACACCAAGATATTGTTTATGGCCCATAATTTCAAGCACTGATGTACTCTCAGCAGGCCGATAACTGAGGACCTCAGTTCGACACCGTGCTAGGAGCTGTGTAACTTGGATCTGAACCCTTTCCTCAAACTAACCTTGACTTCCTCATGCAATTCCTATGGTCACAAGGTTCCACTCGTCATGTTTGTAATACACATTCTCTTCTCGGGGAAACCTTATGTCCATGCCTTCTCTGAAAAGAAATTGACTTTAGATTGTTAGAAACTGACCACCATTTTTGTGCTGTGATCTTGAGCTAGCTAGTCTTTCTTTGTGAGTTACAAGGATGTGCCAGTTGGGGAGACTCCTTGGCTCTCGTAGGCTCATGATCATATCATAACGCAAAATGCATTTAGTTCAATGTCAAATGTCCCCATAGTGTCACAGTCTCAGCACTGTTTAAGTCCAAAGTCCCATTTGAGACTGAAGGCAATTTCTTAACTGTACTGCCCTTGGATTTGTAAAATCAAAATGCAAATTACATACTTCTAATATACAATGATAAAGAATATAGGTTCCCATTCCAAAAGGGAGTAATAAAGACATAATGACGAAATACTGGACCAAAGTAAGATTGAAATCCAGGACAAACTGTAAGACCCAAAGTTACCCTGTAAACCCCACCCACCCAAGGACCAGGTGACTTCCTGAAATACTGGGAGTTGTAGTTCTTGGAAAATAACAAGGCCATATGGGGTGCTGGGGCAGGGGACTCAGCTGGGCATGGTGGCCCACACCTTTTATCCCAGCACTAGGGAGGCAGAGGCAAGCAGATCTCTGCCTGGTCTACAAAGTAGGAAAGTGAGTCCAGCACAGAATATGCAGAGAAACCTTGAAAGAAAGAAAGAAAGAGAGAGAGAGAGAGAGAGAGAGAGAGAGAGAGAGAGAGAGAGAGAGAGAGAGAGAGAAAGAAAGAAAGAAAGAAAGAAAGAAAGAAAGAAATCTCATGGCCATATTGGTTTGTCTTTAAATAGCCACTACAAGATGTGTCTTGTGGCTGGTATCCTGTCACAACTGGGGATTCCAGGCTGTGGTCCTGACAGAAATCTATCTTGATGAGTATTTAATGCTTGCTTCAAATTTGGCTCAAAATTGTGGAACTTGTTTTTCTCTGGCAAATCTCAGGATTAACACAAACATCAAAACCTGTAGTTCCTGTGTCCTGTGTCTGCCCTTTAGTTTTTAATCACTTAGGTGGCTTAGCCCCTTGAGCTTTGCTGCTACAATATTCATCCCTCTTAGGCTGCTTTTATTCTTCTTTGCAAATAGCTCAGGCTCTAGCATCTGAAACATCTTGGGGTCTCCATCACAATCCAGACTTTATCCTTCACAGCTTTATGCAATGGCCTCTCAGGTGTTCTTGCAAAGACTGCTCTGCCACATGTTGCCTGGCCTTGGCAGCTCCCTGAAACCACAAAAGAGTCCAAGACCCTCTCACTATTGCATTTTCTTGTGCCTCTAAAGCATGTTCCTCATGGAAAACTCAAGTTTTAGCCAACAGCATTGACCCCTTTGACCCCACTAGCAACAGCTTTCTTAGGTAGAAGCAGTTGCTTTTTAGGAGCAAGAAACACCTCAAGCATTCTCCTTTCACAAGGTGAAAACTTAGCTGGGTAAGGTATTTCCCTTAGGGCACCCTCCCCATTGTTACAGTGGAGACTAGGAGCCCTCTCCTTAATGGCAGGAATCTCTTTACCAGTCACAGCTTCTTTTTCAGCATACATCTAGGGCTGGGAGCAACATTAAGTTCTCTAGTACTCTTTTTCTCTCCAAGCTATACGTTTAAAAAATCTCTTTCTACCTTAATTGTTCTTTTTCTGTAGACCTGCATAGGAGTTATCAGTAATAACCAATCCACAGATTCAATGTTATGCTGTCTTTGAAATTTCCTCTACCAAAAAAATTAGTCTATTAGCTTTTAATTTAAGCTTCAGGCAAGTTCATAGGACAAGGGCAGAAGGCAGCCAGATTCTTTGCTAAAATATCACAGGAATGGCTTCTGGCCCATTTGGCAATAGAGATCTTGTTTTCTTTCTGAAACCTCAGGAGCTAGGCATTATTCTCAGCACTGTCTCCTAGGCTTCTGTTAAAACTGCCCATTAAGCTCTGCTTAAGCCTGTAAACACTTTCCTATTACAAAGTGTCAAAGTCTTTCACTTTCCTTCAGAAACAACAGGGTGAGGTTCTTTACAGCACCTCCTCACTCCTAGTAGCAAGCGGTGAATTATTTCTTACTGTTTTGACTGTTTTGACATAAAATACAAGCGCAAAAGAAGCATATGAAAGAAAACTTACTTTGCCTTATGGTTCCAGAAGGATTAGAGTCCATCATGGTCACCAGAGAGATGGCTCAGCAGTTAAGAGCATTTGCTGCTTTTCTAGAAGACCCAGAGTTGATTTCTGGGGAATCTGACACGTTATGGCTTGTGCAGGCACTGCATGCATGTGTTACTTAGGCATATCTGCAGGCAAGACTTTAGTACATAAAATCCAAAATAAAAAGTCTATTGTGGCAAGGATGTGCTGGAGCAGGAAGTTGAAAGCTCTCATCTCTGTAGTCATTCCATTCTATCCAGAGTGTTTTCTCTAAAACAGAGTTATTTTTCTTCATAAATTTTCTGCTTGTTAATTAACATTGAAAAGGCTGAAAACTTGTAGATTTTTGTGTGCTATGCCCACATCTGCATATATGCCCTACCACTGGTGGAAGTCTGTTGTACCATGAACACTCGAGCCTCCTGTTTGATCCATTGACTTTCATCAGTGGACCCCATAGAGGCATAAATGCAGAAAACTGGGGCACAAACTCAGTTTAGATGCTGTTTTACCAAGCTTCTGCTGAATATATCTATGCATGCCCCAGGTCAGCAAAGCAGGATGTAAGTTTGGTAGTTCAGCTGTGGGAACTTCTGTCAGGGAGATGAAATCTTACAGAAAGTGAGAGTGAAATAGACTGCCTCTTCAGCCCAAGTACTGTCTCCGTGCCTAGGGCCGTCCTTCCTCTCTGTGTGTATCTAGGCATTGTGGGCTACAGGACTTGAGGCCTCATCTTTGTGTTTAGTCTCTTTGTTTTGTGAGGCAGAGTCCTACCATGTAGCCCAGGCTAGCCTCAGACTTCCGTCTCCCTGCCTTAGTTTCCCTTGTGCTGGGATTTCAGGCTTTTACCAGCCTGTCTTCCCTGACTAGTGTGTTCCTAAGGTTTGTCTGGAGGTACTCTGCAGTCACCTGACTACAGAGCAGCTTTGAGAACTTGATTATAAACAAGCTAATCTTCTGTGTAGGTGCTTATAAATGGTGCACAGATCAGTAGAAGAAAAGAAACCCAGCTCTTATGCTGTAAGCCTGTGACTGATGGCAGCTTTTCTTTCCCTGCATTAGGTGTTCATCGGTTTTGTGCTGAAGCAGTTTGAATACATTGAAGTGGGCCAGTTCAGGTACTGATGTTTAGTTACCTCAGTTGTCCTTGTTATGTACACATGGAATCCTAGGTCCTTACAGTGACAGGTGCTTCAGGTGCTGCAGGTGTCCAATAGAAGCCTAATTTACATGCCTTCCACTTTTACTCCTCTGAACACTTGCTGAAAACCTTTCTTAAGACTTGCTCAGAAACAGTTGTGCATCTAATCATTAATGTGTTTTCATTTCACATTCAGTCTATGATGATGGTGGCAGGTCACTAAGTGACATTTTACCCAGTGGAACCCTGTTCCTTAATGTCAGAGAAACAATTTTAGGTCATAGTTTAGTAAAGGGGATGATTGTGAACTTTAGGCACATTAACTTTTTCTTGCTAGATATTAAAGCTTTAATAATCTTGCAGTACACATAACAGATTTGCAATTTGTAAAAATTACAGTTCTTCACAAGTAGTTTGTAAAGTAGCATCAGAAAGTGTTGTGAGGTCCCTGGGATCTAGATTCCTAGCTTTGATTATGTGACACCTCAACTCTGTAGTTTTGACCAGGGAACATTTTCTCCTTGGTGTCTGAATTTCTCCTTGGTATCTTTCCTTAGAGAGAGGAAAGGAAAATGGAGAGCTAGAAAGCTCTTACCTGCTGACATCCAGGGCTTCAGGTGCCTCCCTCTTGCTGCAGGTTCCTTATCAGAGGCAGGAAGACCACTGGCGCGGGTGGGGTCTGCTTTACCCTAGTACTTTCTCCTGGGGTTGAGTCTTGACTTACTTTATGCTGTGTGTGCAGATTACATGCCTTAGTTTTTAAAAAGAAATGTCTAAATGGGTGTTTTTGTTTCTAGGGAATCAGAGGCAATTATTCCAAATATATTTTTCTTCCTGGTATTACTGTCTTATGAACGCTACCATTCAAAACAGATCATTGGAATTCCTAAAATCATCCAGCTGTGTGACGGCATCATGGCCAGTGGAAGGAAGGCTGTTACACATGGTAATGGGATGCATCTTTGCTTGTTGTCTTTGGTCTCACCTGCACCCACTTTTAACTGTGAAGTACAGGTCAATGTGGGGCATGTGCATGCATGCACACAGGTTAGGGATGTTTAAGATGAAAAAGCAGCACATTGCTTACTCAGAAACTACTTAGGGGAATAACCATAAAAATAGTGACATCATTAAAATACAGATAGATGCTGGATAAAGGTCTCTGTTTATGAATCAACATTTTTCTTTTGTCATTTGTATTTGCTTTGGCCTTTATTTAGAGCCGAGTGTAGGCTCAACTCTGGGGTCTCACATGTGCTAAGCACTTTCTTTACCTCTGATTACTACTCTACACTCACAAAAAAAATTTGAGCTAGCTTGTCATAATGAAATTTTGACTTTTGTTATTGTTATTGTTTTGTTTTTTTAAGACAGGGTTTTTCTGTATAGCCCTGGCTGTCCTAGAAGTAGCTTTGTAGACCCATGCTGGCCTTGAACTCAGAGATCTTCTTGCCTCTTCCTCCCCAGTGCTGGAATCAAAGGAGTGTGCCACCACTGCTTGGCATTTTGTTTTCTTTTGAGACAAGTTCGATATATCCCATGCTGACTTGAATGCTTAGAACTCCTGGTCTTCCTCTTGCATCCTGAATGCTAGGATTACAGGCATGGTCACCACTCCTGGACTATGAAGTGCAGGGATTGAGCCCAGGGCTTCTTGCATGCCATTCAAAGAATTCTACAATTGACCTGCATTCCCTGCCCAAATTCTGATTTATTTTCCATCTTTTTTGGGGGGGGGGGATGTTGTTTGTTTGTTTGAGACAGTGTTTCTCTATGTATAGCCCTGGCTGTCCAGGAAATCACCTTGTAGACCAGGCTGGCCTCAAACTCACAGAGATCCATCTACCTACCCCGGCCTTTGAGTGTTGGAATTAGTTTGTGCCACTAAACCCAGCAACTATAAACTCTGATTTCTTTACTAGTGGTTTTCGCATTGTAATTGGACATTTTCCTTGCCACATTATATTTTAGAAGGGAAGCTATTCAATGTTTAATATACAACACTTTGAATTCTGTATCTATCTATATTTTGTAAACATACAACATGTCAGTAAAAGGCTAATGAATTAGAACTATCAGGAAACTAAAGTCCTCTTTACAATTAACTCTTGTTTGTTTGGTTGATTGGTTTGGGTTTTTTGAGACAGGTTTTCTCTGTGTAACAGCTCTGCCTGTAGTGGAACTCACTCTATAGACTGACCAGGTTGGCCTTGACCTCATGGAAATCTGCCTGCCTCTGCCTCCTGAAAGCTGGGATTAAAGGCCTGGCCACCATAGCCTGGCTGCCTTACCCCAGCACTTCCTTGGGTTTAATGCCATAGCTGCCTGATTATTTTAGCGAAGCTTAAATAAGAACCATAACAAATGGTTATTCATTCAGCTATCCCCCTTTAGCCTGTAAAAGGAAACGCAGTGTGTATTTTTAGAGCGTTCTGTACCAGGACATGATAGTGTGTGCCTCTGTTAATGGCATTTATGGGGACCATGAGTCGTAGCCAGCCTGGGCTGTTGAGCAAGGCCCTGACTTGTGCAACAGCAGCAGTGACCAAAAAGAATATGTTGTTTTTTGTTTTTGTTTTTGTTTTCTTTATATTTTTTAACATCAATCTTCTAACCTTTCCCTGTTGGATTCTCCTGCTCCTTTGCCAGGAGTCTAGAGCAGTGGTTCCCAACCTTCCTAATGCTGCTGTGGCTCTTTAATACAGTTCTCATGTTCTGGTGACCCCTCCCCTACAACCATAAAATTATTTTTGTTACTACTTTATAACTATAATTTTGCTACTGTTATGAATCATAATGTATGTATCTGATATGTAACCCTTGTGAAAGAATTGTTCAAGAATTCCCCCTTAGCTGGGCGTTGTGACACGTGCCTTTAATCCCAGCATGAGGGGGGTGGGGGGCAGAGGCAGTGGACCTCTGTGAGTTCAAGGCCAGCCTGGTTACAAAATGAGTCCAGGACAGCCAAGGCTGCAAGAGAAACCCTGTCTTGAAAAAACAAAAAGAGAAGAAAAAAAAAAAGAATCCCCCATACATCCCCTCAGGGCAATCTCAAACCACAAGTTGAGAACCACTGGTCTAGAGGCTTTTGACCTTTGGTACGGATGCATCCTGAGAGCTTTGCAGACCCCACAAGTAAGAATGCCAGAGAAGCCCCATCTACAGGGGAGTATAGACTGAACAGAGGCATTGATAAGCAGCCCTCTCAATCTTTATAAGTTAAACTATCATATTGTGGATGATTTAGTTAAAGATGCAAATATCAACTACACAGACTTGAAGCTGGAGAGAGCACAGACTGCTCTTCCAGAGGACCTCAGTTCAGTTTCAAGCACCTACATGGTGGGGCTCACAACTGTCCAGTTCCAAGGTTTTAGATGTATTCTGATTTCTGAGGACACTGCGTACGTGTGGTGCACAGACATACATGCAGGCAAAACATCCATACACATTTAAAAAGAAAGTAAAAATTATGGGCTGGAGAGATGGCTCAGCAGTTAAAAACACTGGCTGTTCTTGGGTTCAGTTCCAAGCTCCTAGATAGTGGCTCATAACTGTCTGTGACTTCAGTGCGTCTGAGGGCACTGCAAATGTGTGCACAGACATACATTCAGTCTGTGACTTCAGTGCGTCTGAGGGCA
>OU015747.1:32587701-32606174 GCA_907169655.1 Acomys percivali | reverse complement strand
TTTCTTTCTTTCTTTCTTTCTTTCTTTCTTTCTTTCTTTCTTTCTTTTATTTTTGAAACAGGGTTTCTCTGTGTAGTCCTGGCTATCCTGGACTCTTTGTAGACCAGGCTGGCCTTGAACTCACAGAGATACGTCTGCCTCTGCCTCCCTAGTGCTGGGATTATAAGCATGACCACCACACCAGTTTTTGTTGTTGTTGTTTGTTTTGTTTTGTTTTGTTTTTCTTAAAATGCTTTGGAGTCGTGACAGCTGTTTCCCACATGTCATTTTCATATGTGGCCTTATTTACTCACTCTTTTATGCCCACAGCCATACCTGCTCTGCAGCCCATTGTCCATGACCTCTTTGTGTTAAGGGGAACAAATAAAGCTGATGCAGGCAAAGAGCTTGAAACCCAGAAGGAGGTGGTGGTGTCGATGCTGTTAAGACTCATCCAGTACCACCAGGTAAGAGGAAGGTATAGTGATAACCACATCATCAACATGGACAGACGTACCATAGCCATGAGGTCCTGTGTGTGTTGATCTGTCTCTCAAACCAACAAAAATGGCAGTGAGAGGAGAAAATACACTATGTTAAGAGCTGGCCCGCCCAAAGCCAGGCATGGTAGCACATGCCTTTAATCCCAGCACTGTGAGTTTGAGGCCAGCCTTGTCTGCAAAGTGAGTCCAGTACAGCCAAGACTACACAGAGAAATCCTGTCTCAGGGAAAAACTAAAACAAAAAGCTAGCCTAGTCCCAGAAGACTAGCAGACATGTGACTAACTGCTACAATGTCAGTCAAGATACTAAATATGACAGAAGCTATTTATTCTCAAACACGGTTCAAAGATCAAGTAATTGTCAGTGTTGATCTAAACCATTGACATAAAAAAATACTAGAAACATAAATTCTTAAATATATAAATAGTGTATTTATTTACCTCTATTTTAACACACTCGTGTTCTTTTTATTTTGATTATTTCTAGTTTTGTTTCCCTTAAGTTGGAGCATGGATTTTAAATGCTTTGAGTCAGCCCATGTCTCTGTTACAAACTTTTGCCAGGTCACAGATATATCCATTTAGAGTGACCAAAATGACCACCAGTAAACTCATGCTTAGCTTTGTATGACTGTTGCAAGTGAGGGTGAATCAAAAATAGATTGCCTTTGCAAAGAGCACTGAGATGAATTTAAAGAACATAGGAATATTAACGATCCCACACAGTGTTTAGTCAAGGGTGTCTGTGAGTTTTCCTACAGACTAATGTAAGTTTCATTTTTACTTGATTCCTTCTTTCTTCATGAAATGTTATAATGCCATAGAAACAATACTGATCAGGAGTCTTCCTGAGCCCAGCATGGCTCATGCATGCCCTTGGAGCTCACTGCTTCTCTTCTTGTGGTTTTTAGTTTGTGTTGTTGTTTTTCTGCTTTACATTCACATGTCACAGGGTAAAGACTGTATAATTGGAAATTATATCTCTTTGAACCTTAGGGTTACCCAGCTGAGCTGGGATCAGTGTGGGACATGGGAAGGTAGAGGGGAGAGGGACCCCGGGCAAGGAGCATTCTGATCTCACCTGAACATTCTTGCAGGTGCTGGAGATGTTCATCCTTGTCCTGCAGCAGTGCCACAAGGAGAATGAGGACAAGTGGAAACGGCTATCTCGGCAAGTTGCAGACATCATCCTGCCCATGTTAGCCAAGCAGCAGGTTTGTCACCAGGGCCCTGGTTTGCCATCATGTATTGTGATTTGTTTCAGAATGGACTGAGATGCCTGTGAAGGTTGGTTGTGATTATTATTATCCGACAGGTTCTTGCTTTGAAAATTGTCCTTAGTGATGGTCACAGGGAAAGTGGCTTCTTTTATTTCCATTACCCTTTGATGCTGAAATTGCCTTCTCACTTTACAAGTGAGGGAACCAAAGGTCCAAGAGGTTATTGAGGTTTTCCATCCTCATAGAGCTTAAGGGTGATGGGTCTATAGGTGGTTGGCCCAGTTATGACTTGACTACTGAGTCCTTTCTTATATTTTTATTCTGACTCCTATATTCTAGTCACTCGGTTTTTTATTTGACCCTTAGCTTTCTTTATATTTGTTCATTTGTTTGTTTTTCTTACTACTTACAAAGTAACCTAGAAGTTATTCATCACTTAGTCAGAATTTCTGAATCAGGTAACGTTACTAGTTAATTCAGAAAATAGAGTGGTCTGGCTGTGCTGCATCTTGTGGAAACAAACAGCCCAGGCTCCTGGACTTTGTGGCCTCAGAATCCAAGGAGCCTGTGTGGTTCCCACGGCAGCACCGTTACAACAGAAGATAAGAGTACAGACAGAGCCTGGCTATAGACAGTCCTACCAGAAAGCCTGAGCAGCTGCCAGATGGAGCTCTGCTTTGAATGAAACCCCTATCAGATGGCAAGGCACTGCTTTTGAAATAGTTTCTGTAGAAAGCACAAAGTGGCCATGTTTCTCCACATTTCGTAAACACTTGTAGGCAAACTCTGCCAGTAATTACTGGGCAGTATTGCAGGGACTGATAGGAAATAGTTCACTGAACAAAATGTTTTGAAAAGCCCTGCTCTCCCACCTTAAAGTGAAGCTTTCCTTGAGACAGACAATGGATACCAAGGCAGATAACAAAGGAATACGTTATCAAAGTGTATAAAGTATCAGAGGATAGTAGTTATCTATGTCAAAGGAGGGGGGTAGTGTCAGGGGAGGGCATGCATTGTTTTATCAATGACAGACAGACAAGCCTTGTGAAGGGGGTGACATTGGAGTAAGCATGAAGGAAGGAACAGGGTGATTTAGCAGGTATCTGTAAGAGAGTGCTTCAGGCAGAGCAGAGAGCAGTTCCAAGTCCCTGAGATTGTAGTGAGGTGGATACAGGGAAAGGAAGGATGAGAGGGAAGGGATGGAGACATGTGTCCTGAAGCTGTGCTAAGCACTGCTGATGCACTGTCCTGAGTATAGGGTCACTGCTAAGGGTAAACCACTTGTAACTTTAACTACAAGATAGGGATGGTGGTGATTGTGTGCTGTGGAGGTGCAGTGATGATGTGTGTGAGGCTGGCATTTCCATTGGGTTTTACAGACATGTCTGATGCTTAATTCCACAGATGCATATCGACTCTCATGAAGCCCTTGGAGTGTTAAATACCTTGTTTGAGATTTTGGCTCCTTCCTCTCTACGTCCTGTGGACATGCTTTTGCGAAGCATGTTCATTACTCCAAGCACAATGGTGAGTCCCACCAGACACTCCCAGATCTGCCCCAGCTCCTGAGGTGGAGCTTACCAGTTTGCATTTTTCATTTCTCCAACTGAGCCTGATCCTGCTTCTCTGGAACCACACCTGGAGCCAGTGCTATAGGGACTTTGTGGTGAAGTCATAAGTTAGGGTGACTGGCAACCAGGGGAAACGTAGCCATCTTTCCTTAGCTTTGGCGTATGTGTTTTCTTGTTTTAGGCATCTGTAAGCACTGTGCAGCTGTGGGTCTCTGGGATCCTAGCCATCCTGAGGGTTCTCATTTCCCAGTCAACTGAAGATATCGTTCTGTCTCGTATTCAGGAGCTCGCCTTCTCTCCATATTTAATCTCCTGTCCAGTAGTTAACAGGTTAAGGGATGGAGACAGTAACCCAACACTAGGAGAGCGCAGTGAAGGGAAACAAATAAAGAATTTGCCAGAAGACACATTCTCAAGGTATGTTTTCTTTCTGAACCTGTAAACTGACTGTGTTTGTTGGCTGGTCTCACCATATCTCAGCAGCAGCAGCCAACAGTAACTGCTGGTCTTGTAAATCTGAGTTCACTCACCTAGCTTTTTGTTTTTCTTTTTTCTTTTCTTTTTTTTGGGGAGGGGGATTTTTAAGAGACAGGGTTTCTCTGTGTAGCCATGGCTGTCCTGGACTCACTCTGTAGACCAGGCTAGCCTCGAACTCACAGTGATTCGCCTGCCTCTGCCTCCCAGGTGCTGGGATTAAAAGTGTGTGCCACCATGCCTGGCTGATTTATTTACTTTTATTAAATGTGTATGAGTGTTTTGCCTGTGTGTAAGTAAGTATACCAAGTGTGTGTCTCATGCCCGTGGAGACCAGAAGGCATTGAATGCCCTGGAACTGCAGTTTCAGACAGTTGGAAGCTGCCGTGTGTGTTCTGGGAGCTGAACCTGTGTCCTCTGCCAGAGCAGCAAGTTCTCTTGAACCCTGATTTTTATTCTTACCTACCTCACCAGTGGCCTTTTTAACACATATTTCTTAAGGTTCTGTCTCATTCTAGTTCTACCTTGTGACAGACTTGGTAAGAGTGGCTCACCATGGTCAAGCAGGCATGGCCTGCCCTTCAATCAGTGCAGTGAGGGGTGAATTGCCTGTACAGTGGTTCAAAACTTGGGGTAAGCCACTGAAAATCAGCCCTGTACTTCTTTTCACCACGTGCTGCTTTAAGAACCTTTCTCATTGCCGAGATGAACAGCATCTACTAGATACCTGCAGGGTCAACTCACGTGCTCCCGCCACATGGTGTGGGAGCACCTCAAGGTAGTCATAGTGCTTACTGCTTTCACGGGGAAACACCGGGGTATCTTGTAAACTGCCACACTGCCTTTTTTTTTTTTTTTTTTAAGATTTATTTATTTATCAGATGCTGGGAATTGAACTCAGGACCTCTGGAGCAGGAGTCAGTGCCCTTAACCTCTAAGCCATCTCTCCAGCCCCACACACTGCCTTTTTGTTTGCAGGTTCAACTGCCAGCCCAGTACTCTCCTTCTGCTAAGTTGAAGGAGTGGCTAAAACTGATGTTACACTAAATTCCTATGGCGAATTAGCAGCTTGTATTTATGTAACATTCACATAGCCAATAAAGCTTTTAAAAAAAAAATACCAGTTGTCATTTTGTCTTGCTGGGCCTTTGAAGATGATATGATTACCATTTCACATTTAAAGAAGGTGATAGAGGGAGAAGCAGTGACTGGTCCTCAGTGATGGTCTGAAATACTTCATGTTCACTTTGTTCAGTGTGCGCCCTTGCGTTTTCTTATTTTATAGAAACTAATGGTCTTTATCTCACACTTGTGCTTGGCGCAAGCTCACTGACAATGACTAATCGGCTGTTCTTTGCTCCATTTCTTGGAAGGTTTCTTTTACAACTGGTTGGTATTCTTTTAGAAGACATTGTTACAAAACAGCTCAAAGTGGAAATGAGTGAACAGCAGCATACGTTCTACTGCCAAGAGCTAGGCACACTGCTCATGTGTCTGATTCACATCTTCAAATCTGGTGAGTGTGGTTAGACTTGAGGGTATTTCGTGTTCCCTGTCCCCAGCAGTGCCTTCTTCCTACAGAAGCTGTTCTCTACACTCCCTGGGCCCTGTGTGACCATGTTGATGATAGGAGTGAACCTGATACCATGTGGTCCAGCAATTACCTGATAGGCAAATACCTGAAAGAATAAGTAACAGAGTGCTTGGAAGATAGCTGTATACTAGTCTTCATAACAGCATTCATTGCATAGCTAAGAAGAAGCAACTCTGGCTTCTGTTGTTCAGGGGGGAAGGTGGGTGGTTGATAAGCCAAGCCTATACATAGGGTATAGGGTATATGTCTACACATGGAATATTTTTCAGCCTGAGAAAGTAAAATAATTCTGACATAAGAAATAACATGGGGTACTGGAAAGATAGCTTAGCAGTTAAGAGTATTTGCTATTCCTGTGGAGGACCCACCTTTGCTTCCCAGTATATCGTAGAGGCTCCACAATCATCTGTAACTCCAATTCCAGGGGGTCTGATGCCCTCTTCTAGACTCCACCAGCACCAGGCATGCACAGAGTGCACATACATGCATGCAGGTAAAACACTCAATAGACATAAAATTAAAAGGCCAACATAGGTGACCCTTGAAGACATTGTGATAAACAAAATAAGCTAGACACAAAAAGACAGACACTGTGTTTCCTTTATGTGAGATCCTCTGAGTACTCCGAATCTAGAGACAGAAACCAGGATGGTAGTTGCCAGTGGCTTCAGGAAAGGGATTTAATGACTATAAAGTTTCAGTTTTACAAGGTGAAAAGAATTATAAATAGATGTGATGATGTTGCATAACATAAATGCATTTAATATCATAGCTGTATGTTCAGAAATTATCAAGGTGGTAAATTTTATGTCATATGTATTTTACCACAATAAAAAATAATTGGAAGCCAGTAAGGTGCCCTGGTAGATACAGGTGTTTATAACCAACTCGGACAGCCTGAGTGTGATCCCACTGGAAGAAGTTGCCTTGGTGTACAGGCTTTGCCCTAGTGCCAGTAGGTTGTATAAGAATGTCTATTTCTCTCATTTTGTGTGACACTAGGTGGCAGAACATGTTTGGGTATTTGGTTGGTCTCAAGATAGGATTGAAGTATATCAGCTACACATTTATAAAGATATATTTAGGTCTCTTGATGATTGTTCTTGTAGCCCCTTGTGTTTCTGTCTCTTGAGTCTCAGCCAGCCAGAGAGTTATAGGGTACCATTCTGTCTGCTGGCCGCTGCTCAGTTCTTTGTCCTTTCAGCTGTGACCTGAATCCTTCCCCTCTGTGTCAGCTGGCTCTTTCTGGCCACCTGTGTTCTGGCTTCCACAGCAGCTGATCTGGGGCTCCTGAAGAATGTGGCAATCAACAAAGGGGCAGAAGTGGGATGACCCACTTAAATAGGTTTAGTATCTGCCTCTGCTTAGAAAAGGTAGAGTTTGGGCCGGGGAAGAACCTTACTCAGAGAAGTGCTTGCAGTGCCAAGTATGAGCACCTGAGTTTGGAGTCCCAGCACCCAGGTAAAAAGCGAGGCACAGCGTCTATGTTGCTGGCAAACACCTGGACTATCCAGGTCTGTAGGGCTGCTGGCAGCCAGGACATCTAATCAATGAGCTCCAGGTTCAGTGAGAGATCTTGTCTCAAAAAATAAGGTGGAGAAGCAATATTGACCCCATATCAACCTCTGACTTCAACACATATGTACCAGGTACACACATGCACCCATTCATCTACATGAGCACATGCGCACACACAAAGTCACAGTTCTTTGTTTTGCTTTGTTTTTCAAGACAGAATTTCCCCGTGTAGACTCACTTTGTAGACTAGGCTAGCCTCGAACTCACAGAGATCCACCTGCCTCTGCCTCCCAAGTGCTGGGATTAAAGGTGTGCACCACCCCAAGCGGTGCAAAGTCATAATTATCTAAGTGCAAAGTGTGGGGAAGGACTACAGTAGTCCTGGTTTCCTGGTACTGGACCAGCGTGAACATCAGGAGCATTCCCCAGAATCTGTTTTACTTATTTTTCTTTGGTTCTAGGAATGTTCCGGAGAATCACAGCAGCTGCCACTAGACTGTTCACCAGTGATGGCTGTGAAGGCAGCTTCTATACGCTAGAGAACCTAAATGCACGGGTGCGATCCATGGTGCCCACGCACCCAGCCCTGGTACTGCTCTGGTGTCAGATCCTGCTGCTCATCAATCACACTGACCACCGATGGTGGGCAGAGGTGCAACAGACACCCAAGTAGGTGCACAGCTCCCAGGGCCAGGCACCAGCCCAGTGTTTGGCCTGAGGCTTGGTTGCTATGAGGGCATTTTTATTTTCCATTCTTTATGAGGCTTTGTAAAATTCTGTCTGCATATTAATCTTTCTTTCATGGATACTGTTTTGTAGGGAAATGTGGTCTGGCATGGACATTCAAACTAAACAGCTGCTTTTTCACTGTGATTTTCTTTGGCAAGCTCTTTGACACTATTCCGTCGTTTGGGCTATGCTTGTCAGGCTCGGTCCCTCCTGCTACGTCCTACGGCTTTCATTGGTTCCACAGCCAGACATGTTGCAATGTCTTAACTTTGTTATGATTAAATGTGTTCTGAGTATTCTTAGATAATGAAGTAATTATTTAGCAAGTTTCGAAACTGATTGGAAGTATTTTATTAATTTATTTTTATTATTCAGATAGACTGTTTCTGGTTGTGGGTGGCCTTTTTTTCTGCAAAGAGTTTTTAGGCTTAAACCTCAGTGCCCAGGTACTCATTCACTCAGAAGTCTGAGCATGTTTGGAAGTAAAAGTTGTGAGCTCTGATGAGTCAGTCCTTAGTGTAGTTTCTGGACCACTTATGAACCCATGTTGAACAAAACTTCTTAAGGAAGAGTATAGATGCTCTTAACCAGGGCCTCCCATGGAAACCCAACTTTTACATCCCTGTGCAGGGTATTATTGATCATCTACTATGTGCTCCTTATAATGATATCTGCGAAGGAAACAAATGTTTCTGCCTCAATGTGTGATCACTTGGGGAGGCACCCACAATATCATTTGAAATGCTTAGCGGATCTATTGGGCCTGTCACATTAACTGATCATTGTGAGAGGTAGTAGACAGGAAGCCAGTTACCTAGCTTTCTGTTTCTTCTATGTACATGTAAATCTGCCATGTAGCTGCTTAGAACATTGCAGTGCAAGAAACTTGCTCTGGGCTAGGAATTTCCAAACCTCTGCTACTACCAGTGCTGCCCAGAGGCGTCTCAGCAACACCAGTGTTCATTCCTTTCTTCTTTCTTTCTTTTGCATTTTTCCGGTTTTTCTTTTCTATTTAAAAAAAATGTTTTTAATTGAAATAAAATCACATCACTTCCCTGTTTCCAGCTACCCTTCTTCCATGCCCCCTATATAACCTCATTCTCACATTGATAGTCTCTTTTTTCTTATTACATTTGTTACATATAACATATATTATTTATGTATATGTATGTATGTGTATGTACAAGTATATATAAATACAACTTGCTGTTTCTGATTGTGTTATTTGTGTATATATGGATTCAGGGTTGGCTACTCTGCGTTGGGCAGCCAATAACAGGGCTCATTCCTGGGAACGGCTAATTCTCTTCTCTCAGAAGTTATTAGCTACTTATAGTTTTTTGTCTAGGGATGCAATCCTGTGATATTTCCCCCATCCATATTAATATACCTGTGGATACTGCCTTTGTTGTAATCTTGCTTGTGGATCCATTTCTCTCCTAGACGGCTTCACAGCAGGCTTTCTGGTATTCTGTCTCTTATAATCTTTCTGCCTCCTCTTCCATTATGTTGCCTGAGCTACAGATGCAGGAGCTATGATGTAGATGTATCCTTGGGCTGGACTCCTCCACAATCCATTGATCTCTGCACTTTGTCCAGTTGTGGTTTTCTATGATTGTCTCCATCTGCTATAAAGAGATTTTTCTTTGATGAGCGTGGTAGCTGCAAATTGAAGCTCAGAGAAGGGAATGGTGGAGTGTATCTTTAATCTCACTCCTCAGGAGGCAGAAGCAGGTGGACATCAGTGAGTTCAAGGCCAGCCTGCTCTACATGGCAAGTTCCAGGCCAGCCAGGGATACACAGTGAGAACTTGTCTTAAGAAGAAAAAACAAAAACAAAACAACAACAACAAAAAAAAAAAAACCCAAAACTGGTGGCTCTGACCATAGCAAAATGGTTCAGTAGGTAAAGGTATTTGCTGCTAAGTCTGATAACTTTAGTTCAGTCCCACATGGTAGAAAGAGTTGATTCCCATATGTGTCCTCGGAGATCCACAGGCACACTGTGCTGCACAAACATACAAATACTTTGTTTAAAGGCTTAAAAAACCAAAAGGAATTAGGACCCTGAGAACTTTGCATGTAGTAGGTTCCCAGGAGAGTCTAGTGGATATCCAAGCCTGAGTTGTGCTAACTCTGAATGAGCCAAGAAGGCATGAGGAAGATAGGAATGGCTCCAACCTACTCTAAACCATAGTTCTCAGCGACATCTGCCTACCCCATTGGTGTAAAATAGTGTTGAAGATTAAAAACCATACCATGCTTTGTTCAAGAGGAAACGGGTTTTGACCTTAGCTGATGATGGAGGCTAGTGCTCACCAAGGTGCTCATTAGACACGCTGAAACATCTGGGTCTTAGAAGAAAAGTGTTAGGTTCATAGAAGAAAACAAATAGGACATGTGAATTGGCTTTAGGCTCTGATTGTGCTCTGGATCAGGACTATAAGACTGCTAGGATGATCACTATTGTGTAGTTGTAAGTGAGAGGATTAGCCTGCTGTGAGTGCTGTCTTTGTAGCTGTGAACAGTGTTTTTAGTGAAATGTGCTCTGGAATCACTCTTCCATGTTGCAGCCAAAGAAGTGTATGTGTGCAAGCATTCAGACTGTGCGATAAAGTTTGGTGTGAATGTATAATGTATGTCCAGGTAGAATACGTATCATGTACTGAGTTTACATGTCGAAAGTGTGTACATAAACTCAAAGGTGACAAATATTAATAGTTGAGTATAGGCAAAAGCCAGGGGCTATTTGTTGATTTCATCTTTTCTGTTTGGCACTTTCTACTAAAAGAGGAAAAGATAATGGAAGAATCAGCATTTGGAGGCAGCTCTTAAGAGGAGGCTTGCTATAAGGGGACTTAAGAGTTATGAAAAATGGGGTCACAATTTCTTCTCATTTTTATTTCTCTCTCTCTGTTTCTCTCTGTGTGTGTGTGTGTGTCTCTGTCTCTCTGTGTCTCTGTCTCTCTCTGTCTCTCTGTCTCTCTCTCTGTGTGTGTGTGTGTGTGTGTGTGTGTGTGTGTATGTGTGTCCATCCATGTCTATGTGTGAATGTGCCTTAATCCACCTTTGGAGGTCACAGGACAACTTTCAGGAGTCAGTCCTTTCCTTCCACTATGGAATCCAGGAATTGAATTCAGGCTTGTGCAACAAGTGCTTTTACTTGCTAAACCATCTTGCCAGCTCATTAGGGGATTTCCTTGAGTTGGTGAGTGTGGGATTTGCGCAAAAATATTGGTTTTATTGTAGTAGTTATTAGTAGTTTGTCACAGTTGAAATTATCGTTCCCTCCCTCCCTCTTTCTTTCTTTCTTTCTTTCTTTCTTTCTTTCTTTCTTTCTTTCTTATGTGTGTTGGTGTTGTTTTCCATATATGTGTCTGTCTGTATGAGGGTAAGATCCCCTGGAACTGAAGTTACAGACAGTTGTTGGCTGCAATGTGGGTGCTGGGAATTGAACCTGGGTCCTCTGGAAGAACAGCCAGTGCTCTTAACCACTGAGCGATTTCTCCAGCTCCAAAATTACTGTTTCTCATTCCCCCTCCCATTTATTAAAATGAGAATGCCATCCCTTTTGAGTTCTTAGTGCAGTATTCTTCAGAGGAGCCTACCTTGCTTTTCTTCATCTGGCTAGATCTCAGGATCTGCTCTTAGGTAGCTTCTGCTCCTCAGTGGTAAGTGGCAAGGCCATAACTGAACATTATTTGTGTGATGATTGATTAACATCTGTCTCCTCTTTTTATGTTTGCTGTTCTAATCAGGACCATTTCACATTCAGACCATAACAGTGTCTCCTGCTAATTATTTAATTGCAAATTCCACCTAATATCTTTTAGAAGTTCTGTGCGCTACATGTAGCTATGAGTATAAGTTACAAAGCTCCCAACTGAGAAAGGGCAGGTGTTCTGTGTGACAATTTCTTAACAGCCATAGGATACCCGGAAAAAATGCCTTTTGTACCATCTGCTGTCCAATACAAAACAGCACCATCATCCCTTTGCAGTCACATCTTCCCTTGTCCACGATAAGTACCTCCATGCATACTCTGTGCCCAGAGAAGACGTCCGTGGAAATGAGCTGTGCACCTGGTCGTTCATCAGCACCGTGTGCTTAAAGTTTATTCCTGTGGTAGTGGTGACCTGTGGCCTAGGCCTTGCACTTGCTGACTAGAATGCCACTGTAGATGCACTAGTTCACTCATCCATTCGCTAGTTGGGAAGCAGAAATGTTTGGTAGCTCTAACAAAACTTTACCCTGTATCATATTTTATTGGTTATATTTTAGTACTGAGGAGTTACAGGATTGGTCAACATATTTCAAATGTTGCCCTCCTGTGTGTGACCTCTGTCCCTATTTATATCAAGCAAAAGATTAGAAATGTGTCAGACATTCTGTTTTAAATATCCAGCTATAACCAAGAGTCTCCAGGGTTACATTTAGAAAGAAGAAAGATGCAGTGAGAAAGGAGTATGAAGTGGACTAGCCATGCTAGTGGAGAAGAAACACTTGGAACAGTAATTCCAGTAATTCCACAGCTGCGGCTCCCTCAGTAATATGTTTAGAAATGAGTAGGGGAGTATGAAATGAGGCTTTTCTCTGGCACTTGACAGTGTTTATAGAATGTGGGGGTTTCTCCTCCTCTTCCTTCTTCCTTTTTTTTTTTTTTTTGTTTTTTTGTTTTGTTTTGTTTTTGTTTTGTTTGTTTGTTTTTTGAGAGAGGGTTTCTCTGTGTAGCCTCAGCTCTCCTGGACTCGCTTTTGTAGACCAGGCTGGCCTCAAGCTCACAGCAATCCACCTGCCTCTGCCTCCCAAGTGCTGGGATTAAAGGCGTGCACCATCACCACCCAGTGAACATGGGGATTTCTAAAAGAATGTCTCTGTTATCAAACATGCTCAGAATGAGTTCTGGAATGGGCATTGTGTTTGAAACTACAGCTTTTTAGTGGATTTTGCCCTTGAGTCAAGCACTGTAATCATCTGCCTGCTAAACCCTCTTGTGTCCTTTAATGTTCTCTAGGAACAGAAGTCTGAGGTGCATAAGCACATAACCCCAGTCTGATGTAGCAATATTTGGACTAACTTGTGGGTTTGAGAAGGAAAACAAAGCTTAGCCATGTTCAGTAGTTTGTGTGTAAGTTTGTTGCTATCCCAGACTTGCCCCCTCATTGCATCTTTTACTCCTTGTAGGAGACACAGTCTGTCCTGCACAAAGTCACTTAACCCCCAGATGTCTGGTGAAGAGGAAGATGGTGGCTCAGCGGCTCAGCTTGGAATGTGCAATAGAGAAATAGTGCGAAGAGGGGCCCTTATTCTCTTCTGTGATTATGTCGTAAGTGTGATAACTGCCCATGAGGGCTGTTAGGGAGGCGAAGGACTGCATAAATGCTGCTTGGATGCACCTGCTAGGTACCCTGAGTGGTCACTGCCCCACAGAACATCAAAGTTGAGGAGGCACCAATGTTTGATTTACTCTGGATTTAATTACAGCAGTCTGGGCTCATCCTCCAAATTCTACATGATCTCAGCAAAGCTAAAGGCACTGACTGTTGTGAGGTTTTGGCTTGTTTTCTTTCATTTATTTTGTAGGAAAGGCTCATCATTAAATGTTCATCATTGGATTTCAGGATAGATTTTCTTTTAACTACCACTATTTTTTTTAAATCACTTTTGTGAAATTTTTAACTAGAAAACTAGCATCACTTGCTTGGTTTATGAAAACAAGTCTTCAATAATCATATTGGTCTAAAATAAGTTACTATTACATTTTAATCTAGATTTGATGCTCTTTTTTTTAAAACAAACAGTGCCACATACACATTGCTATCATAGAACAAAATGGTTTTTAAAAGTCTGAACCAGAGAAAAAAGCAGACTTTATCTAGCTGTGAACAGAGCTGTTTTAAGCACTTTACTAATGTCCACTCTGTACAGAACAGGCTACATGTTCATAATCTTCTCACCTCAGCCTCCTGAGTGTGGGGAAGTTGATGTGTGCCACGATGCCCTGCTTAATATTTTACTTGACACTCCCAATATTGAATTAGTTTTTATATTTTGTTCCTCTTTTAAGAAATATAATGGTGTTTTCACAAAAATATAAGAAAATTTCATAAGTTAATACTTTCAGTTGATTGCAAATAGAAAATATTATCATTAACTAGATATCAAGGATTTTGTCAGGTTTTGGTTTCTGTCCAAGATTATGATTTCTACATGTGAAAAGGCTACATGTGGTTTTTTGGGGGGACTTTTTGTTGTTGTCGTTAGTGGGGGGTTGTTGTTGTTCTGTTTTGTTTTGTCTTTCAAGACAGTTTCTCTGTTTAGCCTTGGCTGTCCTGAAACTCAGTCTGTAGATGAGACTAGCCTTGAATTTATAGAGATCTGCCTGCATCTGCCTCCCAAGTGCTGGATTTAAAGCATGAGCTACCACTACCCAGCAGTCTATATATGTTTTTAACTATGGATATTATTATTTTCTAAGTTTTAAGTGACATTTCTTGCATGGACTGGGGAGATCTATTTTTTGATTCAGGAATTCTATCAAAGCTGTGGCAGTTAGTGCTATTCACTCTACTAAGCATTGGATCAAAGTGTGTGGAGAATGGCCCGCGATAGGCTGGCCTGCAGCCTGCTGGCAAGCTCAATTACAATATGGGGCTGCCTTTGTTCCATGCATGCAAACTCGAGGCCAGTCATCAGGGCAGGCTGCACCAGAGTGCTCACCTTGCTCCTGCACTGCTTTTGTTCATTCTCTCATTTTGAGCCATTTGATAGCACCTCTGGGAGCTGGACATTGCCGTGGGTCTTGGCTTCTTATGGCCTCTACCACGTGTGATCAGAGGTGCAAGGCCCTGTAACTTGTTTCCTTCATTTATCTGATTGACTTGTACTCAGACCCTGTCGTCACTGAGGGAGTTTGTATTTGGAATTCGTTTTTTGTTTTTCTTACTTTCTAGCTTTCTTGTGTACTTGAAATGTATCTTTTATTACATCTTTTCTAGTGTCAGAATCTCCATGACTCAGAACACTTAACATGGCTCATTGTGAATCACATTCAAGATCTGATCAGCCTGTCCCATGAGCCTCCGGTACAAGACTTTATAAGTGCCATTCATCGTAATTCTGCAGCTAGTGGTCTTTTTATCCAGGCAATTCAGTCTCGTTGTGAAAATCTTTCAACTGTAAGTCTTGAGCCTGCCAGTTTGCTTTCTCTGCCTTAAAAATGGAGTACTGGAATTTTGTCAGTACCAGTTACCAGTCTAAAGGAGTAATAAATTCTTTTTCCTTCTCAATATTAGCCAACCACTCTGAAGAAAACACTTCAGTGCTTGGAAGGCATCCATCTCAGCCAGTCTGGTGCTGTGCTCACTCTCTATGTGGACAGGCTCCTGGGCACTCCCTTCCGTGCGCTGGCTCGCATGGTCGACACCCTGGCCTGTCGCCGGGTAGAAATGCTTTTGGCTGCAAATTTACAGGTACTGAAAATCGGTGGTTTATATCAATCTTAGCAAGTCAATCAAAACATTTGGTCTGTGGACCTGGTCTCAGTTGTCCACTACTAGAAGCATGTATGCCATGTTTGTTGTTTGTGTGTCTGACCAACTGCTTCTAGTCTGCTCTTACTAGACATAGTGTGCATACCAGCCTATCCTTTTAAAGTCAATGTGAGCATGTATATCACACAATCCCTGATGTGTCCTTGTCTGTGTAGAGTAGCATGGCCCAGTTGCCAGTGGAGGAACTGAACAGAATCCAGGAGCACCTCCAGAACAGCGGGCTTGCACAAAGGTAAGACTGCAGCATTGGGTCCTGGCATTTGGGCAACCAGGGTATAAAGACTTAGAAACGTACAGGAACAAATAGGCAGACAAAGGAATTAGTGAGTGTATAGATGAGGTAACTGCAGCAGTGCCACAGTAGAAAAGGCTTTCTAAATGTCAGGCAAGAGTCTCACTTTAGTAGACATGCAGACGTGGCCATCAAACACCCATTGCACACATTGGGGCTCCTGAACCTTCTGGCTGTTGAAGGGAGAGGAAGTGTGTGTTGCCTCTGTTCCTGGAACCCTGATGAATGGAAATAAACACAGAACCTATTACTAGGTTAGAGGGAATAAACATCAGAACGCTACCTGGCTCTTTGTGGTTTTTTAAGTGACCTCTTTTCGTAGCTCTTCTTTTGCCTAATTGTTTTTTAGGACCCTTTATTAGAAACATTTCCATCGGTAGTGTAAGCATAGTTTCTAGACTACAAGATAAATTAAGAAAAGCTTTCACCTCTTCTCCACTGCAAATGGGAGTAGGGAGCACACATATATGTGCATCAAAGGCTAATTTTGTCATAGAGTTTTTACCGTAGTGTTTCTTAATAGAACAAGGCATATAGTCTGGATGATTTTTTAGTCTGTGGAGCCATGTGATGTTATCATTTGACACAGGAAGTAGCACATTGGCTTTAGACAGTTAGAGAGCAAATTATGTTTGACTGTAGACTCATCATAGACCAATATGAAGATTATAACATAAATACTTTGGGCCAGATGAAATTTTTTGTGTGTGTGCATGTGTGTGAAATGACCATCCCTAATGGAATAAAGTATGTCATTATGGGGGATCAAATGGAGTTTGTACACTTGAATCTTAGAGGAATTTACCTGTTTTGCATATATTTACAAATAGGTTAGCTAGAGATCTATAGCTCAGTGGTAGAGCCCTTGTCTTGCATTCACAGGAATGGGTTCAATCTCCAGTACTGCCAAGAAAAGAAAGAATACAATGGAATAGTTTTGCCAGCTGTTATATAGTGCATTGCCTAATGGAATGTTGAACATAAATGAAACTTCTGGGAAATATCAATGAGATATAGATTATGGTAATTTAAAGTAACTAGGGCCTAAGTGTGCATCATGACTTTAGAATGTTGAAGGGAAAGTCCAAAATATGTTGCATCTTGTTTTATTACGCTACTTTTATTATTTGGTATTAATGTTTCTAGAACCCATCTTTGCAAAATTGAGATTTCAAACTGAAGAGCAAACTACTCTGGTTTCATTTGTATTTCAGACACCAAAGGCTCTATTCCCTGCTGGACAGGTTCCGACTCTCTACCGTGCAGGACTCACTTAGCCCCTTGCCCCCAGTCACTTCCCACCCCCTGGATGGGGATGGGCACACATCTCTGGAAACAGTGAGTCCAGATAAAGTAAGTGTCCAGTGTGTCTAAATGTGATGGCCAGGGACCATGTGGAAACATTGGCAGCCTCTGTCCACAATGCGGATAAGGGTGGATATCAGTACTCACAGCTCTGCTTGTGGATTAGAGTACAGTATGGAGGCCTTGACGTCCTAATGAGAAAGGGAGTGCTAATGGGAGACTCTTGTGGAGGAGTGTGGGGTGTGGGTCAGGTGGCTAGTTGGTAACTAGGAGAGGTTGGTTGTGGCCCAGGACCTATGACTGCAGACATTGTCTAGCACATGCTGACATGCTTCTTTCCCTCTCCCTGAACCTTCTATCTCCTATGAATTGATGCACC
This sequence comes from Acomys percivali, assembly GCA_907169655.1. NCBI lineage: Eukaryota > Metazoa > Chordata > Mammalia > Rodentia > Muridae > Acomys > Acomys percivali. The sequence continues at coordinate 32,589,058 of OU015747.1, read as the reverse complement.
TACTGCTACCAGGTATAATGTATTGTCACCTTCACCATTCATACTTGAGAGTTAGAGACGCTTATGGCCTTGGGGGAGAGGAGAGGAGATTTCAGAAACCTGCAGCCTATGAGAAAGCACAGGTTTGCCCCAGACTCACTCTCCATCTCTGTGTGAAGCATTCTTTGGCTCTGGCTGCTAGGAGGAAGAGGTAGGCAGACACTGCAGTAGAGTGTAGTAGTACAATATGTAGAGTGCAGGTGGAGGTAAGGCAGCTAACACTCAGAATGCTGTAGAGTTTGCAAGGACTGCTGAAGGTTCCACGGGTAAAGAAGAAGAAGGAGAAGGAGAAGAAAGCAGCATTCAGGCACAGAACAGCAGAGGGAAGACTAGCTGTCTAGTTTAAGCCCAGGGTGTGTCTATACAGCCAGCAAGGGTCAGAGCTACAGTCACAGCCCAGAGGAGAAGCCAAGTGCCCACCCAGTCACATTGCCCTTCTCTTTTTCTTCTTCTCAGGACTGGTACCTCCAGCTTGTCAGATCCCAGTGTTGGACCAGATCAGATTCTGCACTGCTGGAAGGTGCAGAGCTGGTGAATCGCATCCCTGCTGAAGACATGCATGACTTCATGATGAGCTCGGTAGGGCAACAATCCAGGGAGCCAGGGAATTCCCAGCTCTGCTTCTGTTTCTGAGTTAGATTTGTGTCTTACTTAGGGTTTCTGTTGCTTCTGTGAAACACTATGACCAAAACAAGTTGGGGAAGAAAGGAGTTATTTGGCTTATATCATCATTGAAGGAAGTCAGGACAGGAGCTCAAACAGGGTCAGACCCTGGAGACATGAGCTGATGCAGAGGCCATGGAGGGTGCTGCTTACTGGCTTGGTCTCCATGGCCTCTCAGCCTGCTTTCTTATAGAACCTAGAACCAGCAGCTCAGGGATGGCACCACCCACAATGGGCTGGGCCCTCCGTCATCAATCACTAATTGAGAAAATGCCTCACAGGCTTACCTACAACCCAACCTTATAGAGGCATTTTCTTAACTGTGGTGCCAAGTTGACATAAAACTAGCCAGCTCAATTTGTCTCATTTTTGTGTGATTAATGTATGGCAACATTTGGGAGACCTGAGTCCAGGCAAGGACACCATAAAACAAAGTACATGGAAGGCTCTAATAAAAAATGGCACATGCTGGGCAATGGTGATGCACGCCTTTAATCCCAGCACTCAGAAGGCAGAGGCAGGCGGATCGCTATGAGTTCAAGGCTAGCCTGGTCTACAAAGCAAGTCCAGGACAACCAAGGCTAACACAGAGAGACCTTGTCTCAAAAAAACAAACAAACAAAAAAACAAAAAAAAAAAAAAAAAAAAAAAAAAA
>OU015747.1:32542816-32576241 GCA_907169655.1 Acomys percivali | reverse complement strand
ATAGGAGCAGAGGTCATGGAGGAATGCTGTTTATCAAGGCTTGCTCACCTGCTTTCTCAAAGCACCATGACTACCACCCCAGGAGTGGTACCTATATGGGCTGGGCCCTACCACATCAATCACTAATTAAGAAAACTCCCTTCAAACTTAACTACAGGCCAAGCTTATGGAGACATTTTCTCAACTGAGAGCTCCTCTTCTCTTCCTATTCGTAGACGACTCTAGCTTGTGTCCAGTTGACATAACTAACCAGCACAGTGCCTTTGTTCCTGCCCACTTATGCCTTCCTTGGGCCATTATCACTTGGGTCTGTCTCCTGGTGTCAGAATTCACTTGAATCTGATTTATGTTCCAGGAGGTCCTAGGACTTGATGCTCTGCATTTCTGATCTTCTTCCCTCTATCCTTGCCTTACAAGGAGTGCTGTAAATCTCCATGGTGGGAACACCAAGTGCATCCATCTGTTGAACTTTATTCTTAGGTGAACCTGAGGAATGGACTCCTAGATTGCCTTTGCTGCTTGCTGGAATGTTCCCAGCCCGATGCCATGCTACTCTGATCTGTCTTCTGGGTGGCTTTCACTGTTTCATTTATTTACTTTGTGGAGGCAGGACTCACATGAACATGCCCATAGTGCAGCATGCACATGGAGGGCAGAGGTTAGTTGTTGGGAATTGGTTCTCTCCTTCTTACGCGTGGTTCCTGAGAATTGAACTCAGATTGTCAGCCATCTTGCTGACACTGTTCCATTTCACCAGCTCTATAGAGACAAAATTATTGTGTATGTGGTTCTGTGGTCTGGTCTGAAGTCTCATGATCAGACTGAAGGTGAGACTTTGACAATGCTTAGTGGGCAGGAGTAGCTTGACCAGCTTGAGTAAAGCCTTTGTAGATGTCCTTGTCACTGTACTGCATCATGGAGCATTGAAGGGCAACCTGGACTGCTGAACTTGGCCTGTGCCTCTTGGCCTTGATAGCATAACTGATTTCCATGTGCTCCTGTGTCCTTCATGGTAAATGGAGAAATGACATTCCTTATGCTGTAGGATTGCTTCAGAGGTGATGCACTAGGAATAGTACTGATGGAATGATATGGCCAGTGTCTCCTCATGGCTTTGGGGAGTCAGGAAACTATCTAATGTAGTGATTATTCCCAGGGTGGACCAGTCGTACCCAGTTTGAAGAAACTTGGGCCACCCTCCTCGGTGTCCTGGTGACTCAGCCCCTGGTGATGGAACAGGAAGAGAGCCCACCAGAGGTGAGATTTCCGGAACTATGGGATGGTTAACTGGGAACCTGTAGCTGTAACAGCTAGTGACTCTGTGTTCTGAAACAGGAAAACAGCCTAATCATATCCCAGATGATGCTCCAGAGTAAAGACAAAACCCCCTGGGAGGCCTGGAGACTGAGGCTTCCTATAGCTAGGATGTGTCCTTTACTTTGATACATGCCACATGAGTGATGAAGAAGATTGTTCTCTTTCAGCATCTTGTGTTCTGCTCATTTATCACTGTCTGGAGGAATGTCATTGAACTAAAACAAAAAAGACAGTGAATCCAGGCTATGCATGTATGTTTCTTGCTTGGTTAGTTTTCTTTTTTTTAATTATCTTAGAGGTTTGTTAGCTTAGCGTTAATGTATACAATGCTTATATGACATGAATAGCCACCATATTCTTATAAAATGAAGTTTGGGGTGCTAAAAGCACTGGAATATGAGGTCTTGATTCTTAGAGAAATGTAATGGACTTGTGGAAATGATAGGTAAGAGGGTGAATCTGTGTAGGTCACAAGTCGTCAAGATTATCTTAGATGCATCCATAACTGCGTTAGAGCAGGCAGTGCTCTAAAACGATGATGGAATTTAAGAGAAATGGCCTCCAAGGTAAATTCCTATTTGGAGTTCTATGCCAAACATTTGGGTACTTCAGGTTTATTCCAAGGCCCAGGTTTATAGGTGTGTAACCAGTGCCCAGCAAACTAGCACTAAGGACCCTGGCCATGGGAAGCCACAGCGCTTAAGGGATTTTATTCCCCTGTAGGAGGCCGTATGGCCTGTGGGCACTGTGTGAAGTCGAGGCAGAGCGAGTGGTAGTTATCTTCTTGTCATGTTGTCAATATGTGGATTGTTCCTCTAGGAAGACACAGAAAGGACCCAGATCCACGTTCTGGCTGTGCAGGCCATCACCTCTCTAGTGCTCAGTGCAATGACTGTGCCTGTGGCTGGCAATCCGGCTGTAAGCTGCTTGGAGCAACAGCCCCGGAACAAGCCCCTGAAGGCTCTCGATACCAGGTTTGCCTGAGTCCCTGTGTGGGCCATGTTCTACTGCAAGGATGGTGAGGTAGCCCACTCCACTCTCAACTCCCCTAGCCCTTTCCTTTGCTATCAGAATTAATGTAACACTGTGTCTGTGGCCCTGCCCAGGGATACAGATCCAAAAGTGATTTTTGTCATCAGTGACAAGCTGAAAATTTAGACTGAAATGTTATGGGCTTCACTGGGTGTTCAAGCGCAGGCCTGTGGGTCAGGAATGAGCACCTGCTGAAGGGTTTATTTGCTGTTACACCAGCTGCTTCAGGCAAGTGAAAGAGAAGTCCTGGTGGTTTTCAGTTCTGTGATGTTTGAAGGAAGCCAACATGTTCTTTCCCTTGGTTCTGAATTTTAGATTTGGAAGAAAGTTGAGCCTGATCAGAGGGATTGTAGAACAAGAGATCCAAGAAATGGTTTCCCAGAGAGAGAACACTGCCACTCACCATTCTCGCCAGGCATGGGATCCCGTCCCTTCTCTGCTGCCAGCTACTACAGGTACAGGAAGAAGCTAGAACAAGAGTGTGGCTGGCATTCTTGCTGTGGCTTAACAAGGAGGCTGCATGCTGAGTGTATTGCCGTCATTCACAAGTCTCGTGCTTTGCCTAGACCACCATGAGAACCATGGTGTGTCTGTCACCTTACTTAAATGAAGAACATTTTGTAGGTTCTTTTTCTTTCCATTGTGTACATTAATTGTTCAAAGTATTGTGTTTCATAAGGACATTTTCACACAAGTACATAATATATATTGAATGAACCACCCCCTAAAACCTCTTTACCATTCCCTTTGCCCACCTCCCTTTCCCTTTGCTGTCCCTATTTAGTTATGATGAACAAACTGCTTCAGTCTTATAATTAGCTCATTCTTTTAGGAATTGTTTATTGCTGCAAGTTTAAGTACCTTGAAGACTTTATTTCGGAAAGTTTCTGTGTGGAACTGCAGTGTGCCAGGTGTCCCAAAATGGCTTTGGAGACATTGAATTAAACTGGGTCTTTAAATGCTCATGGGCCTGTACCTTGAGGAGCCTTTGTCTGGCCCAGTACGATGGGTGAAGATGGCTCCGCACAGTCTTGAGAGAGATGTGGATAGATGGCTATAGGAACTCAGAGTACAGCTCTAGGGAGGGCAGCAGAGTGCCCGGGAGAGGATAGGTGGTGTGAGATCTAATGCACTCAGCCTGAGCCAGAGAAGAAGAGGTAGTCTAGTTTGCCCAGCAGGCCTGCCAGCTCAACAGGTTGCAAAGTGACAGTACTCCAAGACCTACTGGACCTCTGCGTAGCTGGGCTACGCTGCCAGCGGTGAGGACACCCACACTGGGCAAACATCTGTCCAGGCAGGAGCAGGTTCTCAGGCAGTGCTGTGCTGATGTTTTACAGGTGCCCTCATCAGCCATGACAAGTTACTGCTGCAGATCAACTCAGAGCGGGAGCTAGGCAACATGAGCTACAAGCTGGGCCAGGTCAGTTACACTAATCCATTCCCCTCTATGAAGACTGTAGGCTGAAATTATAACCAGCCTTGTCTGTCCTCGGGCTTGAGCTGCATGCCCCATTTGGAGAAAAAGTTTTAATTACATACTTTATCCTAGATTTTAATATATTTTGCATATAAGTATACAGATGTGTATAAAACATAGTGGGGCAATGGGAGACAGGAGAGAATCAAGATGCATGAAAGGTCAGAAAGGAGAGACTAGAGTAGTCAGCTGAGAGCTGCTCAGGCAGATGCACCCACTGAAGTTTCCTGGCTGCTAGCTCAGAAGACAGCTGAGTGTACAGCTGTGCAGGCAGCAGGCAGGTGAGCATTACCCTTCAGTCAGAACAATAGGAGTAGTTTATAGCTTCTGACTGCAGGGGTCAGGGGGCTATGGTATCTGCTGCTTTTCTAGACAAACGCCTCTGTTCCTTCCTACCTTCACAGAGAAGCCATCACAGTGATGGTTAGATGTGCTTTTTATGGAGTGTTTCTAAAAACGAGGTGATGAATAAGATGCCTGGGGCTCCTGGGTGCATGACCATATTCTGGGGTCCATGTCTCTGGCTCTGTGGTCACACTATCCATTCTAGCTCAGCTGCATTCTGTTTCCTTCAGTACTTGAGACCATTTCCACTGTCTGCAAGTTGAATATAGTAGGACTGTGTGGGCCAAAGTGTAGTACTAGCCCTGCCTTTCCTGGGATACCTGCCAGCTGTCAGAAACTACCGAGCTGAGCTGCCACTCCATTTTGGGGAAAGAGGTGGTAGAAGGGGCTGGGTGTGGAGAATACTGGCACCTAGAATTCATTCTCAGCTCTCAGCTTGCTGTCACTGAAGGTATCCGAGATCATAAGGAAAAACACAAGAGGATTTAGAGCAGCAATCAAAAGAGAGGTCACTATCCATATTGAGAATGCAAAAACGACTTCACCTGGAGCTACATTTGGGAGCTTGGGGCTCTTGGTTGCCCTTTATACCGTCCTAAAACAAGCATATCTCCTTCTGCATCCTTGCAGAAATTTCTCTAAGCAAGCATCCCAGAAAAAAACAGAGTCTATCCCTGGAAAAGACAAATAAATAGGAGCAGGTTTGTAAAATCCATGTATGGACTCCTGTCTCCAGGGTCCAGTCAGCTGTCACTTAGAAGCAGTACTGTCACTCTTTGGAGCCTCTTTTACTTCATACCTTCTCCAGACACTCATTCAGGTCTTGAACCTGAGGTCCCAGTTTTTCTGCCAGCAGTTTAGAGCCCTTGCCTACCTACCCGGAGGCTCCTCGGACAGCAGCAACAGTTGAATGGGATGGTAGTTATGGTGGCCATATGTGCTCAGACTAGAGGGACCGGATTGTACCTGCCCAACAAGAACCTGAGGCCTTCACCCATGCCCTTATCTCTGGTGCCTGCTTCTGTGGCAGGTGTCCATACACTCTGTGTGGTTGGGGAACAACATCACACCCTTGAGAGAGGAGGAATGGGATGAAGAGGAGGAGGAAGAAGCTGACGTCCCTGCACCAACATCACCACCTGTATCTCCAGTCAATTCCAGGTTTACTGGCTTTTTTTTTTTTTAAATAAGAAATTTGAAATTTCTTCTCAGTCACTTGATTTGTTTGGGGTCCTTCTTGAGGCGAGCATCTCATCTGTATATGGGGAAAATATCCATGTTTCACACTCCGCAGAAAACACCGTGCTGGGGTTGATATTCACTCCTGTTCGCAGTTTCTGCTTGAATTGTACAGCCGCTGGATCCTGCCATCCAGTGCACCCAGAAGGACCCCCGTCATCCTGATCAGTGAAGTGGTTCGATCTGTAAGTTGCCTTCCCCTCTCTCCCCTCCTCACCCAGAGGCATGTGCGTGCCATGCACACATATGCACTCACGCATGTACATGTACTAAATACATTCAGTAGACAAGCACAGCACATATAGGTACTTACTAAGAGCACTGGTTCAGAAGAGTTAATGTCAGATAAGTAGTTTCACAGTGCTTCAATGATCTTTAGCTCCCAGCAGCCCAAACAAAGGGTATTTACATCATGAATGGTATCTATCAAGGACCAGGCTGGCCTTCAACTCACAGAGATCTGCCTGCCTCTGCCTCCCGAGTACTGGGATTAAAGGCATGCACTGCCACCACTACCACCTGAGTGTTACTTGGTCTTTTTAAAAGTGATAGTGGGGCCAGCCGTGGTGGCACATGACTTTAATCCCAGTACTTGGGAGGCAGAGGCAGGTGGATCCCAGTGAGTTCGAGGCCAGCCTGGTCTACAATGCGACGCCAAGACAGGCAAGGCTACACAGAGAGACCCTGTCTTGGGAAAAAAAAAGTGATAGTGGGAGCTGGAGAGAGTAGTAGTTAAGAGAGCACTGGCTGCTTTTCCAAAGGACCCAGGTCTGTTCCCAGAATCCACGTAGGGGCTCCAGGGTATATGACTTTTTCTGGCTCCTGTGGGAACAGCACACACATGGTGCACCAACATGCATGCAGGCAAAACACCCATACACATTAAAATAAATTAAAAACAAGTACATATATGGATAGATTGGTGATAGTACAGTAAGATAGCTTAGCAGGTAAAAAGCGCTTGCTGTGCAGATCTGACAGCCTGAGTTAGATCCTCAGAACCCACAAGAAAAGGAAAGAACCCAAAAGTTTTCTCTGGCTTCCACATACATACTGTGGTTTGTATGCACCTGTATTTATACACATACATTATACAAATACACACTCAATGATAATAAAATTAAACAAAGGTGGCAATGATAATTTCTCTTCTAGGAGTTTTGTTGATAAACATTGCCCAAAAATGATCATTCCTATATATGTGGAGGCTAAGATGCAAGCTCTTCCTCCATCTGTAGTGGGCATGCAAAGACACATTTCTTTTCAAAGGCATTTTTAACATGATATTCTATCACCACTTCTGCACTCTGTATTTTAAGTCTCTGCAGTCAGGATTGAGGATTCCCTGTTATTCCCCATGGATATTAGATACCAGTATTAGAAGTAACCTTGCTGCATACTGCATTCCAGGCTACATTTCTTACACTTTCCTCTAGGTGAAATCTCTCCTTGTTCTGATTTTCCAGCTTCTTGTGGTGTCAGACTTATTCACTGAACGCACCCAATTTGAAATGATGTATCTGACACTGGCAGAACTACGGAGAGTGCACCCTTTAGAAGATGAAATCCTCATTCAGTACCTGGTGCCCGCCACCTGCAAGGCAGCTGCTGTTCTTGGAATGGTGAGTGAGAGATAGTGCAGAGGCTGCCCCCGTTGAAGCTATTCAGGACTGCTCTGCTTGGGACCTTGTGCTGCATGCATCTGGATAGCCAAGCCAAGCTCCCTGGCACATGCGCACCACAGTTCTAGTCAGCTGGCCTGTTGGCGCCATCTTCACAGGGCACTGTGAGATGTATTGTGAGCATGACTGGAGCACCTGTCCCCTTTGGCCTTTATGACATTACATCAGGGTACTAGCTGTAGGACAAAAGGTGTAATGGCACCAGGACAGCACAGATAGTGGAACTGTGCCTTGCTTCTTCTGCAGTCTGTCACTTGGCAGCTCTACTCCATTTCTCTGATGGGTCTGGATCCCTTTCAGTCTACAAAGCCTTCCCTGGTGACCCACTTGTCCTAGAAACCCTGCATTTCCACTGAGAAATGTGGACATTTGTCCTTAGTATCGTAGTCTTGTTCCAGTTGCACTGCTGTCACAGAGCACCTTAGAGGAGTTCATAAACAACTAATATGTACCCCTCATGGTTCTCAGGCCTGGGAAGCCCCAGATCAACTGCTCTGGGGATACCCCTTGTGTACACATACCTCGCTTCTCCCACTCACCACAAGTCCCCATTATTCTGCTGCTGGCTTGTCAGAATTTAGCTAGGACTGCTTGGTTGCCTTTCCTGTGTACGTATTATTAGGTGGTCCTCAGAACATACACCAGGGCCGGGCAGTGGTGGTGCACGCCTTTAATCCCAGCACTTGGGAGGCAGAAGCAGGTGGATCACTCTGAGTTCGAGGCCAGCCTGGTCTAAAAAGTGAGTCCAGGATAGTCAAGGCTACACAGAGAAACCCTGTCTCAAAACCAAAAAGAAAACAAAACAAAAAACATACATCAGATGCACACATGAAAATAATTACCTGTGGCGTCCGCCTCTTGTTGGAGCATATTGGAGGGCATCAGCACTGCCTGCAAAGGAAAGTGATTCAGGACTTTTGCCCTGTCACTTATTATTACATTTTAAAATTATGTTAAAATGTTATCATTAAATGTTTAAAATTGTCATGTTTTTAGCCTTTATTTCCAGGGATCCTTTTTTGTGATAACAATAGAAACTGTTCAGGGACTGGGGAGATGATTACAAGCACTTGGTGCTCTTGCAGAATACCTGAGTTCTTTCCTAGCACCCAGATTGCCAGCTCACAACCAATACCCTCTTCTGGCCTCTACAGGTTCTCATAATGCACATCCATATTTAACATGTAGACACACACACATAACACATATGGAAATAAAAGTAATTTTTAAAAAAGAAAGAAACTTACTTGTTCAGTAGACACGAGTGGCTGCCATGTGTGAAGTAGTTAGAGCTGCTGGCAGGAGTGGTGTGGGACCCATTCACCGTGTGCCATACGTGCCATGTCTTTTCTTTTAGTAAGAGCAGCGCTGCAGCCACAGTGTGTGGTGACGTCTCTTACATACCTGTCTAACCCTGCACAAAAGTCTCATGAATACTAGCACACATAGATCAAGGCAGAGCACAGCTCCCAGCTCTCCTAGAACAGGTACACAGCATGGGTGGCCATAGCCTGGGCCACGATGGTGACGTAGCACCATCCAGAGAACAGGAACAATGAGCACTTAGTCCCCTGTGTGAGCACACTCTGCAAAGCAGGCATCCTCTGGGTGTTGTCAGGACTGTGTCCTTGTGGGAGGTCCATTTTCCTTTATAGAGGGGGCTTCAGTGGCTTGATTTTCCCTGTAACTGTGGTTTTGTGCTCAGGCCCAGGTTCCTCAGGCAAAATGTAAATCAAATGCATCAGGCAAATAATGGTCATTTTTAAAGAACGACCCCAAGGCAGAATGGCGAATGGCTCCAGTACCCAGCTCTGTGTACACAGGAAGCTGTCCTTGAAGGCATTTGTCTTCTGAGAGGCTTTCAGCCTGTCCTGTGCTGCTGCAGACAGTGTTGCATAGCTACATTGCTTTTCCTGGGGAAACCTGCACAAGGGTCTGTTCGCCTCAGATAGGCCACTGATGATCCAAGTCCAGCTTGTGAACCAGTATATTTTCTGGCTTTCCTCATAGGAACATGGATAAGAGCTTACTCATTGGATCTGGGGGATCCCCAAAAGTTGCATAAATGGAGGCACCACACCCTTCTCCCCTTCACTTAACCTTCTTCCCAAGACCAAGTGCAACTGGGGCTGGATTGTGTGCAGTATGCTAAGGTTCAGAACGATTCCAGTCCTTGGCTACCCCTATGATGAGGGAACGTTATAGTCCTGTGCTTATGAGAGTCTTGTGTGAGTGCAGGTAATCCCAGCTCCTCTGATTTCAAAATGGCAAGACTATGTCATGTCCAGAGGACAGTGTTCCATAACATGCATCCATTGTCACTTTTCTTTGCTGTTAGATCTGCAGCCTTCAACAGCATAGCCTGGTGTTAGGCTTGCAGAAGTATGGTCAGAGGCCTAGGCTGTACTGTCCTTAGGAAGGACACATGACTCCATGGGATAGTCTGGAAAGGCGGATGAGAAAGAAGACTGTCAGCCTTCTTTAGCCTGAGACCATCAATATAGACTATAGACTCCCTTGGAGGGCTGGGTGACCAGAAGTCCTCTTACATCATGAGACCAAATGAGTCCTCAGCTACCCTTTCCTGGGGGTGGGGCACAGTCAGACAGTGAAATGCTGCCTCTGGATTGCACAACCCAGCAATAGTCTTTACTGCTGAAGAGTCCTGTGTCAAGGTGTGTGCTGGGTCTAGGTGTGAATTCAGCTGCCACATTTAGAATACCTAGTGGAAGTGATACCATGTCGGTCCAGGTTAGCACAAATTAATGTCAGGAGCTCCACAACTACCAACATGCTCTTGTTAGGAGGAGCCAAACCAAGTACAGTGAAGAGACACAAGGCAAAATCAACTGAGCGAGAAGCTTCCTGGGCAAAGCCTAGAAAACCAGGTGTAATACTGTTCCAGGATAGTCATACAGAACATAATTCACACAGTAGGTAGACTGAGGAGACAACACATATGAGATGTTCCTACAGGGACCAGCAGAGCTCAGAATCGAGGACTGTCAGTGATGGCAGGTTTACAGAAGCACCTCTGCCCAGCATGTACCACAACTCCAAAAGCAAAAGCAGATGAGGGCACAAATCACATTTTCTACATAAGGTAAACCTTCTCTCAAATTCAGGTTTTTAGATGGGGTCAGGACTGTGTACCAACCTCTCCTGGGTGAATTTCAGCCATTGTGTGGACTCTGCTGTGTGCTGGATTATAGCCAGGCTCTTTCAACTTCAGGGAATCAGGCCATTGGCAGTCAGCCATCAATATGTCTCCAGCAGCTCAGGTCTGTGCTTGTATCCAGGACAAAACTGTGGCAGAGCCAGTCAGCCGCCTACTGGAGAGCACACTCAGGAGCAGCCACCTGCCCAGCCAGATTGGAGCGCTGCATGGCATCCTCTACGTGTTGGAGTGTGACCTCTTGGATGACACTGCAAAGCAGCTCATTCCAGTTGTTAGTGACTATCTGCTGTCCAACCTCAAAGGAATAGCCCAGTGAGTGGGGCCGGCTGGGTGGGCTACAAGCTTTGGTGTGGTCTTAACAACAAAAATAAAAAATGAAGTGTATGCCAGAACTGGCAGGGTAGCACATGCTTATAACTCAGCATTTGAGAGGCTGAGGCAGAAAAATTCGCATAAGCTTGAAGCCAGTCGGAGCTACAGGTAAGATCCTGTCCCAAAAGCACTAACAAAATATATGATAGGTCCTGGTAGGTGGCAGGCAGAGGACCCAGGAGGTACCTTTTCAGGAAATAGTGGCCATGAGACACAAGGACACGAACATGTCAGAGGTTTTCTTGGACCTCTCTAGCAGGATGAAAAGTCCTGCCTCTGCATCGCTGTCCTCTGGCACTTACCACACTGCTATGGACAACAACCTTACGTTCTGCCACCAGGCTCAGCCTCCTCGTTAGTTCTGATCAGTCCTGTGTTTCCTATGAGGCTCTTTATTCCTGCGCTGATCTCCACCTCCCCTGAAGACAACTCACACGCAACTGTGCTTGGGTGTGACTAATGGAGCATAGCTTGGGCACTCAGGGTTTGGGGCATGAGTTAGGGATGAGCAGGGACTTGGAGGGGAATCCAGGTGTTCTGTGACAGGATTGTAGATGGAGAGATGGCGAGTAAAGTTGAGTGGAAGGTTTGGAGATGATGAGGTCTTAAATTGGCAGACATAGCTACTGGGAGGAGGTGGCATTCTGACAAGTGAGCAGAAGTGCATTTAAGGGGCCCAACAGGCAATGGCAAGGTGAGCTGGAACAGAGATAGTGGCTTGTAGCCCTTTCTTCCTTGTAGTACTTGCTACTGTGTGCGAGGTGGTCAAACAGGCACCTACTGTCCCTGTGATCACAGATCCTGGCCTGGGACAGATTTGGGGAGGTTATGTGAGAAGCACAATATGTGCCGAGGAATAAAGAGGGCACACAAGACTGGGCATGGGTATGAGGTGCTTACAATGCCCGGTCAGATAATAAGTAGACCTTGCTCAATGCTTTGGGCAGAGGGTCCCATATCACACACAAAGCAGTGGCCAGTTCCTACGAGTGACAGTGTCATTTGAGCACATCTGAAAGGGTAGTAGAAATGGTGCATGGCTACTTTACTTATGGTACCTTTGGTCTAACTCATATGCCAGCCACATCCCTACTGCCGCCGTTGGGCAAACAAGTATCAACTGGAGATCCTATGGGTTAGAGTGTTATAAGTTAGCATATGGCACACATGACAAAGAACCTGAAGAATCTGCAGGGAGAGTATAGTGACCTATGGAGAGGTGCAGAATTGGGGATGGCATGCCAAGCTGAGGCCATGTAGCTCTGGGGACAGTGTGATCACTAGACCAGCCAGGTGAAAAGGCACGTGGCCCAGGGCTCTGCACTCAATAGGTGTAGATGGATATGCCTTGAAACTGTCTCATCTGCAGATAGGCAGGGGCTGCTGTCTGTGCCTGGGCATGATTACTGTCTCCCATTCTCAGCTGCGTGAACATTCACAGCCAGCAGCACGTGCTGGTGATGTGTGCCACTGCATTCTACCTGATGGAAAACTACCCTCTGGATGTGGGACCAGAATTTTCAGCATCTGTGATACAGGTGAGAGGGCTGTGGCTGGGCTCTGTTGGACACTGTACTGGCGGGCCACTGTGCTTTGGGGAAAGATAAGAAGTCTTTCTTCTTGCCTAGATGTGTGGAGTAATGCTGTCTGGAAGTGAGGAGTCCACGCCCTCCATCATTTACCACTGTGCCCTCCGGGGTCTGGAGCGTCTCCTGCTGTCTGAGCAGCTCTCTCGGCTAGACACAGAGTCCTTGGTCAAGCTAAGTGTGGACAGAGTGAATGTACAAAGCCCACACCGGGCCATGGCAGCCCTGGGCCTGATGCTCACCTGCATGTACACAGGTGAATGAGTTGTATGGTCATAGACTTGCCCAGGGACATAAGCCAGGCCTCATAGTGTGGGCCTAAACCAGCCCTGTCACCTTTCTAGAAATCTTAGGGCCCAAGGCAAGGGAGCAGCTCACATGACACTATCATGTATCCAGGCTGCCACTGCATCCCTGAGAGCTGGGTCCTGCTTTGCTAGGGACTCTAACCAGCAGCTTTTGAAGGATCTCTGCCTGTCTGGTAAAGTCCTATAGGAGCCACTGAGTGAAGATTTCAAGACTTTTGGGTTTCAGTCTTGTGGCCTACTGAGTGTTTCTGTTTCAGGAAAGGAGAAAGCCAGTCCAGGCAGAGCCTCTGACCCCAGCCCTGCTACACCTGACAGCGAGTCTGTGATCGTTGCTATGGAGCGGGTTTCTGTTCTCTTTGATAGGTAAGAAATGCAGCCGGGTGGTGATAGCTCACGCCTTTAATCCCAGCACTTGTGAGACAGAGGCAGGCAGATCTCTATCAGTTCGAGGCCAGCCTGGACTACAGAGCCAATTCCAGGACAGCCAGAGCTGTTACACAGAGAAACTCTGTCTCAAAAACAAACAAACAAACAAAACAAAAACCAGAGAGAAATACAGCAAAACTTTACCTCTAACCTCAGTACTCATTGACTAGCCTAGAGCCAGAGCCAGAGCAATTGCTTCTATGAGTATTTGTTCATCCTTTTGAACTTTAAAATGCATCTTTACAGCCATTTTTTCCAATGCATGTATATTCACGGAGTACCACCTATAGCCAAACTCAGGGACAACTGGGCCCATTCAGGTGTATAGTCAAGCCACTGCCCTCGTGGATCCCACAGTCCACTGCTGAGGAAATAGAAACTACAGGAATGTACCTAAGAGCTGCAGTGGGGCTCGGCCTGTATCCATCCTTGGTTGAGCAAGGACACAGCTAAGTGTCTGAGTCACTTTTACACTTCTCAGCTGTACAGCACAGTTGCGTGTGCATTAGTGGCATAGTCATAGGTCAGCACTCTTTCAGCCCAGAGAAGGATGCTACTAAGGGGAACATGTAGGATGTTGAGAGAAGAATCATCAGGAACATAGATTGGGGTTCATGTTTGAAGGAAAGAAAAACTGCTGATTGACAGTCGTGTTCTGGAGATGTACAGTGAAAAGTTCTTGGAGCATTTTGATTTGGAAAGTGTCTTCTATGATGTTTCCACCTACCCTATTCCTGCTGTTCTTTTATAGGGCTTTCCCGTAACTGTACTATTCGCCCCATAGTGGGAAAGATCACCCTGTGCCCAGATTAATCGGCAACAAAAGGAAAGTCTGGGTGTCACCTTTGGTTTTTAAAACCCATACCCTAATTGTGGTCTGAACCCCACTTGGAGCATCCCTGTGGGTCAAAGGCCTCTGACCCTTAGTCCATGTTGGCTCTATGAGCAGGCCTGAGAGGCCGGGAGCCAAGGTGAGGTTCAGATCAGCTCCTCTCTTTTCAGGATCCGCAAGGGATTTCCCTGTGAAGCCAGGGTCGTGGCAAGGATCCTGCCTCAGTTCCTAGATGACTTCTTCCCACCTCAAGATGTCATGAACAAAGTCATTGGAGAGTTTCTGTCCAACCAGCAGCCATACCCACAGTTCATGGCCACTGTAGTATACAAGGTGAGGGTGTCTGTATGTGGGGCAAGGGCAGATTAGAGAGATAAAAGTGGAGCCAACCCTACACTTCAGTGGGCCTCTTACCACTGTTAGACTCATCCTGTAAGGTGGGTGGCAGCTGTGGCCCCAGTCCCCTCACCCCAACCACATAGCCTGACCCTATGCTCAGGGCTCTCTCCTCTCCAGGTTTTTCAGACTCTGCACAGTGCTGGACAGTCATCCATGGTCCGGGACTGGGTCATGCTCTCTCTGTCCAACTTCACACAGAGAACTCCAGTTGCCATGGCCATGTGGAGCCTCTCCTGCTTCCTTGTCAGCGCATCTACCAGCCCATGGGTTTCAGCAATGTATCCTTCCATGGGTCTTTGGCCAGGTTTCCGTCTCCACCAGCCCTTCCTTATTCTCTTAGCATTGGGTTTGGATTTCACTGAATGTTTTGAAACCTAAATTCTCTTTTTTTTTTCTTTGCGTTTTTTGGGTTTTGGGTTTTTGAGACAGTTTCCCTATGTATCCCTGGCTGTCCTGGACTCACTTTGTAGACCAGGCCATTCTCGAATTCACAGAGATCTGCCTGCCTCTGCCTCTCCAAGTGCTAGGATTGCAGGCATGCACTACCATGCCTGGCTGAAACCTAAGTTCTAAAGAACCCCACAGATACCAAGGTGATTCCTAACCTTTGCCAAAACTTTGTCAGGGACACAAAACAGAAGGTCTGGCTATTTGCTAGCCAGGGCTGCCCAATGAGTGGGTTTGTGGCAGGAGTGCTACTGCTGAGAGGGGGTAGGGGGAGGAAGGAGGGGAGCCCATGGGAGGCAGGGCAGCTCAGGCCAGCTGCTAGCCCTGCGGCTGCCCCATCCTCTGGCATGTTCTATCCCTCCGAGGTTTTCTCAATGCTGCTTCTCATTAGCTCTCATCTTTATGCTGTGGTCACCCTCCTGGGGAAAGTCGTAAGTAAAGCTGCAGTTCCCGCCCTGACAATGATGCCAGGAGTTCCTCTTTTGGCAGCCTCCCCCACAGTAGACCACGAGAGTTACTGAGCAGGCTGACAGCACAGCCTCACCCCAAGCACTGGGAAAGCCTTGCAGGCAGGGTGCTAGCTCTGCCCTCCCTGCACTGGAGCAGTGTGAGCAAGAACACCAGCCACTAGCACTCTGTGGGGAGCCCAGCCCAGGTAAGTGCTGCTGCACAGAGCACTGGGAACCTGTACCCTCTCTGCATGCAGGGCTTCCACTTTCTAGGCCTCTCTGCCTACCTATGCCTGCCCTCCAGGGCAGAGAGAACACTGTATCTGGTGAAGGATTGCAAGTGGCCGCTGCTGTGATGTAGACTGCCCTCTGTCTTGGTTTCCTTCAGTATTCCCTGGGCCTGTTGGTGGACTAGTTAGGAAGGGGACCACTTCGGGAGGCTGTCCTCCCACCCTTGCCGTTGTTCCCCTTAACTCTTCTACCAGCCTTCCACATGTCATCAGCAGGATGGGCAAACTGGAGCAGGTGGATGTGAACCTTTTCTGCCTGGTTGCCACAGACTTCTACAGACACCAAATAGAGGAGGAATTTGACCGCAGGGCTTTCCAGTCTGTGTTTGAGGTGGTGGCAGCCCCAGGAAGTCCATACCACCGGCTGCTTGCTTGTTTGCGAAATGTTCACAAGGTCACCACCTGCTGAGTAGAACCTGTGGAACTAGGGGCTGAGAGGAGGCAGCTGCTGGGGCCAGAGCCTCCATCAAGCTTTTGCTGGGGGCTCCCTTGGTCACACAGGCTTCCACTTGTGTCAAGTGGACAGCCAGGCAATGGCAGGAATGCGTTGCCATGAGGGCTATGCAGGGAACGTGCACTATGTTGGGGATGAGCCTGAGTCCTGGGGCCTGGTGTCGCTGCAGCTGGTGGCAGTGCTAGGTTGCCCAGGTGTTTGTCTTTTTGCTAGTGTTCCCCTGGCCATGGTCGCCAGGTTGCAGCTGCCCTAGTATGTGGAGCAGAAGTCCTAGCTCTTGCCAGATGGTTCTGAGCTCTCCTATCCCACTGGGCTGGAGAGCTCCTTTCCCACATTTCCCCAGCAGGACGTACCTGCCACACCAGTGTCTGGACACAAAACAAATGGTGTGCGGGAGCTGGGACCTGGAGGTACCAGGTGTCCAGCGTCATTTTCCCTTTCTCTGTTTTCTTCTCAGGAGTTAAAATTTAATTATATCAGTAAAGAGATTAATTTTAATGTAACTCTTCCTATCCCTGTGTAAAGTGTGTGACTTGCAAGGCTGTGCTGCATGTGACAAAGTTTATGGAAGTGGATGGGCCTTCTGGCCACTGCTCCCTCTTCTGTAGCAACTCAATCTAGTCGGGCAGGTCCCTGTGTAGCCCTCCCAACACTTGACGGCACTTGCACTTCACACATCTCCCTTTTCTTATGCATTACATTTAACCAGCACAGAGAGGGGTATTAGTGTTGACTGCCCTAGGTGAGAATGCTACCTGTGGCCCAACTGAGGGACTAAGGAGACTGCTTTCCTCTGTTGTGGTTTTAAGAGGCTTGTTTTGCTGCAGCAACCCCTCCTCAGGCATGACTGTCAGGCTGTCTACTCACCAGTATCAATGCAGCCTCCTCGTCACTCAGCCTGGGCAGAAACAGTGTCTGCTGCACCCAAAGAGGCTGCCCCAATAACCTCATCCCTAGTCCTGGCTGACCTGGGCTGTAGCCTGCCCAGGAACTGACTGGCCGTTGTGGATGCTCTCCCTTTGTGTCTTCTGCATGAGTGCAGGCCTGATAACCCCAAAGGTGTCTCTGAGCTATGGTTTGTTGGTTTGTCTCAGTTTCTCTTGGTCAAGGGAAAGCTTGGTGTCCTGGCAACTGTTAAGAATGGACCCAACACCTCTCGCCCCTTCCCATCTTGCCTTCTGTCAGCCCAGGAGACTGTAGACCCATGCTCATCAGAGCCCAGGGAGGCTTCAGCCTGACAAGATGAGGCACCAAAAGGAAGGTTCAAAATTAGGTTAACCTATGGCCTGGGACATCTCATGCTTGTCAGAGCCACCTTTTCTTCCCAAGCCCCAGGCCCAGAGTAGCAAGGTCATGTTAATGAGCCCTGTGTATGGGCTGCCTTCATTTCTTAGCTTGCTATTTGGCTACATGACAGAGCAGGTTCTCTGCTGCTCAGCTGCAGAGTAGGTCCATGTTTCTCAGCTGTAGAGTGAGGGAGAAGGGCCATTTGGAGCTGTTTCTCGGCCACACGGGAGGAAAGCACTTGCAGCCTATCAGATTGGCTGAGCTTCAGTCCATGGATTGCTGCTTGAGACCCTTGAACTTCCTCTGTCTTCCTGTCATGGCAGTTAAAAGGCTGCTGGGATGCAAGGTTCCCTACCATCCACAGATTGTGGAGAGCCAGCCTCACACGTGGTCTGATTGTTTTCCTCTCTGCCCTGGCAGAGGCCACCCCAAGCCAGCCCAGCCCATCCTGGTGTCATGGTAGAACGAACAGTGGACATAGATCAGGTCTCTCACGAGAACTTTAAGGGAAGCTGCTGAATTTCAATGAAAGAAAGTCACCAGTACCCCTCTGCTGATTTAGGGCTTCCACTTCTAACCCTAGATTTCCCTGCTAGAAGTGCTTAAAGGGGCCGCCTGGAAGATCTCGGAATGCTGCTGCCACATTCCCAGGTTGGTCCAGCAGCTCTGAGATGAGCACACTGCAGGCCTGGTTACTGCTCCTGGTAAAGGTTTATATGAAAGTTGAATGTTAAATCTGGAGCCATTCACCTGGGGGTTCATTTCAGTGAGCTCAACCTAGAGTTTAGTCAGCCTATTGTTCACAGTGTGACCTGTAACAGTTCTTAGTATGGGCGAGAACAACCTCTGTCACAAAGCTGTTCTCTGTTCATGGGTGCCTGGAGAAGCACCCGAGCGCAGGCAGGTATTCATTTGTGTGTATACATACCCGGAGTTGTATGCGCATGTTTGCGTGCGTGCGCACACGCACACACACACACTCCTCAAAGATAAACACAAGACCTGTAAGAATACCTATTCATTCTTTCTGAAAGCAGACTTTTAGCCAGGAGTGGTAGCACATGCCTGTAATCCCTGCAGAGGCATTCAGATCTGTGAGTTCAAGGCCAGCCAGGTCTACAAAGCCCTGTCTTGGGGGTGGAGGCGGGGCAGGGCGGGGGAGTGGACTTTTCTTAGACCTTCCACATATAGTCAGCTTTGTGTCTCTAACATCTGAGAATGGAACTCAGTTCTTTACAAAAATGTCCATAGCTCATTAAAGTCCCACATTGCCCCACCTGACTAACTGCAGGAGGGACCAAAAATTTTTTATCAGATTCCTCAAAGGCTATGGATTTCCAAACTTTATTTAAAAAAAACAAATGTGATTTTGATTGTGAGGTTTTGCAGGCAAGAGGTGGGATGTTGTTTCTGTTTTCCTGCTGGTGCTGTCAGGAAAGATTTTAATGAAACCAGGGTAGAACCACATGGCAATGCACTTCAGCATGTTTCTTCTCCAAAATGTGCCTCCCTCCCACTGCTGGCCCCCTTAACATGTAGGTGACTTTGCAACTGCCAAGTGCCCTTTATAATTCTCTCATTTTCGTCTGCACATGTACCCTTCAGGAGGGAAGAACTAGAGTGGTACCACCCGCAGCCCTGTAGAGTGTAGTGCTGGGGAGGGCACTCACCCTAACAGCCTCCTTCCTGTGTGCGAAACAGCACTGCTTTCGGCCCATGGGACAGGTCTTACACAGCAATAGCTTGACTCGCAGCCACCTGGCAAGGAGCACAGCCTCCCATATGGGGTGGCAGGAACAGTCTCCTCGTGCTACCTGTGAGCATCCTTGCCCACACGGTCCCACTTGGGCTTTAGCCTCCCTCCCTCAAAACTGAGCACGGGGATCATAGCTGCTGCCAGGGCAGGTGTGAAGCCATCTTTTGGGGATTAGTATGTGGGAGTAGCAGATCCTGAGAGCTGCTGAGGCTGGAGCGGTAAGCTCAGGGTGTCATGGTGTGTAAAAGAACTGTTCCTCAATGGGTCTGGAGCTTCCAGGAAAGAAGAACCAACACTGAGCAGTGTGACAACTAAAGATGACCTGAAGGTTCAGGGCCACCCTCCATATGTACTTGTCACACTTTAGTGCCATCAAAGGAACTGCTCCCCTCCAGTGTCTCTGAAAACCCTCTGCCACAAGCTGGATGTAAGGTGATAGGTGGCAGAAGCCTATCTGCAGAGGTTTGGCTGCATTTCCAGGGGCTCTTGTCCAGGCCTTGCTGCTGTGTGCCATGGGCTCCACTGGGAACCAGCAGGGCTGTGATGGGCGTAGCCCGGAGCCCAGCCCAGACCTGGCCATCCACTTCCAAGAGGAAGGACTGACATGAAATGTATATTTAAATTTTTTAAATTGCAGATATTGTACATTTGAATTAAAGAAGCAATTAAACCACCGTTGCTGTTTGGGGCTCGCTTTACTTACAGGATCCTCCTTTCTGACATTTAAGGAGAGCATCCTGCTCAACTCTAGTGGAGCAAGTATACTGCCAGCAGTCGGCTTGACACTGTAAAGGTCAGGCAACAGTAGGTATGGAATGAGCCTGTGTGCCTGGAATTGAGGCCAGGCCTAGAGGCTTTCACAAACCCTATTGAAGTCATCTCCCTGCCTGGGAGATAAGGTGTGCCAAGTTCTCAAGGCTATTGGCATTTTAAGCCCGTTGTGTGAGGTCCTAGATACTGTTTGAGCTTCCACACATTACTCCGGGGTATTAAAGGGGTGATGAGGCTCTGTCCTCACATAGGACACACAACTTGGCTTTCGAGTCTTCACATAGTCTCCGTCATAGTCTTCTGCCTTTCTGGCCATGCTCCTGGTCCAGATGGAACCCCTCTGTCTCCCACCACAACTGGCCTTCCCACCTTTGTCCTAAGCTGGTTGCTGTGTCTGCAATACCTACCCTGTCCTTTGTAGCTTGCAGCTCCTTATACTATGTCAGTGACATTGTCCATCTTACCAGGTCCCTCCTTTCATATCTGGGCTGAGCCTGAAGTGCAGGCACTGTATCCACCAACCTGCAGGAACAAGGCTGCTTGGTAAAGACTTTCTGAAGGCCTGTCAAGTCTCAGTTGAGAGGTGGAAGTTGTCTACCTTGTCCTTCAGCCCACCAGATACTGAAGTCAGTGCCAGGATCACTCTTGGAGCTTTATGGATTCTGCCAGTGTATGCCACTAGCTCTTCTGGTATACAGAGTCTGATTTCTATAAGCTGATGAACCCTACCAGGCATGAAGGGCCTGGTAGATGTCCCATCAGGTTTAGGTCCCTGCTCAGTAGTAACTCAAGCATTTGATGGTAGCATGGGAATTGCTTCAACTCCCTAAATCTACCCGAGCATCCTCTCCAGGGATAGTGATACTATCCTTAATATCTTCAACGCCACTTGCATTTTGGTCACTTCAGGGAAATGAAGTGCCCCTGCCCTCCTGGAAGATAGCCAGGCCCTTGACACAACAGGCATGGGTGATGTTTCCAGAAAGGATGAGGTGAGCCTTTCTGGGATGTCTGTAGCACATTATTCCTTCTAGCCACCACAGCAGAACACATATCACCAGAGTAAGCCCCCCCCCCTCCAACCTCCCCCCCCCTCAACCTTTCATTGTGGTGTTTGCTTCCAACTCTTCCAAAAAGCATTTGGGAGGAGCTTCTTGAAGAAGGAGCCTAATTGTGATGGATGAGGGAAGCCAGGGTGAGTATGTGTGCCACTGAGTGGACAGGTTCCAGGTTTCCTCGAGCTCAGACTTCCTAGAGTGTGGGCTTCACCTCCATATGAGGCAATACAGCTCAGCCAAATCAGAAAGAGCCACTTGGGCAGCCCAGGGAAGGCTTGTGGGCAGAAGTGGCCCAGGCACTTGAGAATCACTGTGACCTTCCTAGAATCCACGCACATCCTTGGCCCTGAAGCCTGAGTCTCATCTCCCAAAGTACCTCCCTCTATGTTGTGCTCCTGGAGGGGGTGCCTGCTTTGCTTCAAAGTTGGGGGTGGGCATTTGGAACATGGTCGGGGTGGGGAGGGCTGTACACAAAGGCAGGAGGTCAAAGGTTAAGAACTGGGCTCCTTGGCATGTGATGGCAGTGTTCACCATGCAAGCTCTAAGGAAGGTCCTAATCCTTCTCATGACCCACCACTGAGAGAGGCTACACCTCACTCACCGCCCAGAGAAGTTCAAATTCCTTAGCCCCCCCCAAGACTCCCTAGACCGGGGCCCTATCACCTCTTCTTAGTCAAGGCTCTACTTAGACACTGCCACATGTGCACACATTGTCAAGTCTTCAACCCCTAAATTTTCCCACCAGTAGAGGCTCAGTTTACAGCCCCTAAGGCTACTGGCATCCTGCCATAGCTACCCATTTTCTACTAGAGTCTGGGCTTGGCTGCTATCATCCTGGTCAGGCCCGGTTTCTTGCCATGTGAACAGTTTGAATAAAAGCAAGTTTCAGATTAGCCCCAGACTCATTATTTAGAGGAGAAAACAGACCTAGGGAGCCTAAGTAGGTCTCACCAGCTCACAGCACAACCAGTCTTGACCCCATTCCCTGTACCTGGCCTTTAAGAGACACTTGCTAAAGCTGACCTGCCCCCTTTCCCTTCAGGTGCTACTTGGGGGCCTAGCCCTCAGCCTTTTGCCTCTTCATCCTGCGACAACCGAGGGTCCTAGCAGGCCATGCAGCTGTGCCAAGGTATGGATCTCTACTCTCAATAGAGAGGCATGCCCCAACCTAGGTGGGGGCAGCTGGGGCTTGGACAAACACCCAGTTTATTCTTGTCCTTGGAAGCCAGGCAAGGACTCTAGGAGATGCCCCCAGAGGCTACCATCTTCCTAGGGTGGCTGGTGCCCGCATGGCTGAGAAGAGAGCCCATCTTACCTCCATGAAGGTGCCACCCAAAGTGTTGTGTTGTTACAGAGTAGCTCCTGCCAGACTGGCTCTGCTGCCT
The DNA here is from genome assembly GCA_907169655.1 of Acomys percivali. Lineage (NCBI taxonomy): Eukaryota > Metazoa > Chordata > Mammalia > Rodentia > Muridae > Acomys > Acomys percivali. The sequence continues at coordinate 32,554,151 of OU015747.1, read as the reverse complement.
TCGACTTCGTGGAACTTGGGCAAGCAGCTGGTGTAGATGCGTCCATGGCAGGCATCTGAATACAGAACCCAGAGTAATGGCAGTAGCATCCATTAGCCAACAGCTAGCCACTGGCCTGGCTTTGAGCTCTCCAGGGGCTCTAAGGAGATTTGTTGAAGGGGCTGAGAGAGGGCAGATGGGGATCTAATGACCTCCCCATATCCCTAAAGAGGTTGTAGGTCTTGGGTCAACATTTTGCTGAGTCATTTGTAGTCATCTAGCTAGCTTCTGTTGTTCTAGTACAAGGATAAGGAAGCTGAGGCTGGAGTCCATTGTTAAGGTCACACAGAGTCAGAGAGAGGTAGATTCAAAAGCTAGCAGCTTGAAGCTAAGCATAGTGGCATACACTTTCAATCCCAGTATTCAAGAGGCATACTGAGTTCTTGGGGCCCAGGTCATGTTTGGCCTGCCTTTCCCTGTTAGCTGGAGCTGCAGTCTGTGGAGGCAATAGGGCAGGTCCCTAGTTACCCTGCCCCTCAAGGATAAACTTTTTGAGCCTAAAGAACAGGGAGGAGCCTTTCTGGAGGAGGCACTTTCTAGGCGCTCTACTACTGTAAGCTCTGAAAACCAGACCCAGGTCCCACGCTCAGCACTAGGGGGCAGCAGCGAACCAGCAGGCCAGTAGTATGTCTGGCATGCTCACTATCTGACCTTGGCATTGAGGAGGATTTGCAGACCTTCTGAGTACTCCTTTGGAGAGATGGGAACAGTCATTGGGTGCCTGCAAACAAGCCCAGGGGTGTCCACAAAGCTCAGTAGTAGAAAGGATGTTTCTGTGTCCCTAGGTGACTCTTAGGGTTCAGAGAAGTCGGTATTGACCTGAACCTGTGAAGTGGCACACAGCAAGACCTGCAGGGGCTGCCCTCTGCTGCCTTTCCACTTCTGATTTTGGCCTGGAACTCAGGTCACACTCCCATTACCCAATAGGTTACTAACTGTGTTCATTATAGTGGACCTAGGAAGCCCAAAGACACGGCTTTGTCCCAGGCTGAGTTCTTCCTGTCTTTGGTCAGGCACGGGGGTGGGCTGATGCTCACTATACCTCTGCTGACCAGAGAGTCTTAGCCATATTGCTTAGGGACCAGGCAGGACTACCAGTAGAATGTACTGGACCCAGAGACACTAGAATCAGACTAGACCCTGTGTCTACCACATCCAGTCCGGCATGAGGGCCTTATGCCCCATGGAGCCTCATTTGGGCCTTACCTTCCAGAAATTAGCTGTTGATGCCACGTGGTATCCTTTCCCTCTGCAAACTCCACATTCTATACTCGTGCTCTCCTGTTGGCTCGTTAGCCTGAGGTCTCTGCCTAGCCCCATGGCCATACAAATCTTCCTCTTGACATTTTGCCTGTCCCCACCCCAGCATTGCTTTGTCTCTTAAGGCCCTGAAATGTGCTCTGCCTTAGGCCGTTGAAGTTGCCCTCTGACTCCTGCCAGTTTTCCCTGATGGGCCTCCTCATCTCAGCTCACTTTGCCTCAGTGCTTGGCTCCTGCTTCTACCCATATGAAGGTCAGCGCCTTTGTCCTAGCTCCAACTCGCCTGGCTTCCCAGCACCCACGCAACCCGACACCCAGGGTGTTGGGTAAGTGGAGCAAGAGGAGCAAAGAGTCAATGGGGAGGAGGCAGGGCCTCATGAGCCCCAGCCTCAGTAAAGCTTGACAGGCCTCTAAGAGAGGGTGACCTCTCAGCAAGGACCCTACCACACCAACATCATCAAAGCAGCATTGGGGCCTCCATCTCCCTTGTCAGCCTGTACCTTGGGTCTCAGCATAGTGCTGATCTTGGGCCGTCTCAGACTCTGGCCTATGTGAACCAGAACCAGATGAAGTTGAGGTGGAGACTGCTGCCCCGATCGCCCTTGTAGGAGCCTGTCAAGCATGGCTGAAGCAAGTCTCTTCTAGGGCCTAGAGGGCCAGCGGGGTGGGAGGAGGGTTGGGAGCCACAGTGGGTTTGGGCACAGCCTCTCACTGCAATATTGATGGCCCGTCAGTGCGGCCCTGATTCCTGTGCTTTCAGTTAAAAGGTTTCTGTTGTTGTAGCTTATGCAGTTGCTCTGTTGCTATGGAAACATGACATCAAAATGACGTTTCCCGTTTAAAAGCTTTTAACTAAATTCCTGCCTGTCAGATGTAGGCCCCATTTTGAGCGTGGAGCTGCCTCGAGCGAGCGAGTGAACGAGTGCACTGCCTCTCGCCCATGGTGCGCTGGCCAGGCCTGAGGCCCTGCCTGAGTGCCATCCTTAACCCTGCAGGTGCCTCCAGCATGGCAGCGGCCGAAGTGCCCGGCTACCTTGTGTCTCCTCAGACGGAGAAGCATCGGCGGGCCCGCAACTGGACAGATGCCGAGATGCGCGGCCTCATGCTGGTCTGGGAGGAGTTCTTCGATGAGCTCAAGCAGACCAAGCGCAATGCCAAGGTGTACGAGAAAATGGCCAGCAAGCTCTTTGAGATGACTGGAGAGCGCCGGCTAGGCGAGGAGATCAAGATCAAAATCACCAACATGACCTTCCAGTACAGGTGGGCACGCAGGATGGTTGTGGGAGGGTCCAGGCAGGTTCTTCCACTCTTGGCCACTTTGTGGTCTGAGGCAGGGAGGGTGTGTGTATGTGTGTGTGGCCTGGGCTGGGTAGTCCACCTGTAGGTCAGACCCCCACTTTGCAATATGGCCTTCCAGAACCATTTGTGCAGCCTCCCATTGAGAAGGTGGGGAAACCGAGGCCCACAAGCAAAAAAAAAAAAAAAAAAAAAAACTGTTCATGAACTCTCAAGTACTGGGGGTGTCCTCAGTGCGACTTCCTGAGACTAGGGCTGGCGCTGCACCATCTCAACAATGGTTCTAAGGTTGCCATGATGCCCCAGAGGCGGGTATCCCGCAGACAGCCCCAGACCTGGAGGTTTCTCATCCTCTACTGGGACTGCTAGGCACCAGCTGGGCTTGGTTCTGCCTGCCCCACCTACCACAGCACCCAAGCTGGGCAAGGTGTGAGGTACTTTGTGTCATGTAATGAAACTGAAACCATAGTGAAAAGGAAGATAGAGAGTCCTAGGCCTGGCTGATCCTAATGCCCTGAGACTATGAGTACTAAGTGAGGCCCTGCCATGTGCCCAGCACAGGGTCAGCCTCACGGTTGGTAAGAGGGGTGTTTATGGGGCTGCCCAGAGAGTACAAAACTCTGGCCTGGGGACTCCCCATCCGTGTCTCTGACTTTGCTGCCTCTCAGTCTGACCTGTCCTAGCATGCAGCTGAAGGAAAGCTTTGGAGGACTGATACTAAGTCCACAGTCTGGAACATCTCTGGCATCCAGGAAGGAGCAGCTGTGATGGGTCTGACCTATCAGGAAAAGAGTCAAATACAGGCCAGGGATTGTGGATGGGGTGGACATTGTGGACTTTGGAGGCATGAGAAAGTAGAAGGTGGGACAAAGGTCAAGGTGTGAACTGAGGGTGTTGAACATGAGGTTCTTGTGAGGGGAGGTGTCACTGTAGGACTAGAGGGCAGTAGTTAAGAGTACTTCCAATAGCCAAGCGTGGTGGTGCACACCTTTAATCCCAGCACTCAGGAAGCAGAGGCAGGCGGATCTCTGAGTTCGAGGCCAGCCTGGTCTGGTCTACAAAGCGAGGCCAGGACAGCCAGAGCTGTTACATAGAGAAACCCTGTCTCGAAAAAGAAAAGAAAAAGAGTACTTCCTCAAAAGACAGATGAGACAGGGCCTGGGGCTCCTTACAAGCCTGTTTGGATCCCATGATGACAGTGCTGTCAGGGCCTCACAGAGGTACTAGTGGTCACTCTGGTGAGTTGTTCAGATGGAGAGGCTACTGCAGACCTTGCCTTGCAGCCAGACTCCATAGAAGAAAGGAGCTCTCATGCCCTCATTGGAGAAAAGATGTCCCAAGAAACAGAGGGGAACCCCAGCCTGGCCTGTGAATCCTGTGCCTTTGGGAGACACGGAGGCCCAACAAGACTTGGACAGACCATAAATCCCTGAAGCTCCGTTTCTAACTGCTAGTTTGACTTCTAAGGGCCATAGAGGAAGAGGTGCTCAAGCCTGGCCTATCCAAGGCTCATTTCTGGACCCCCAGTGCTGGCCCCCAGATGAGCCTGTGAGCCAAAACCCGAAGCTCTAGCAGCTGCTGAGGCTTGCTGGCATCAGAGTCATTTATTGTAACTGATGTTAAATTTAAGCCTCTGTCTTATGAGAGAGTTGAGAGGCAAGTCTCTTGCCTGCAGGAACAGACATGAACACATGAAGGTAACAGCCATGGCAAAAGGTCTGCCTGGCTAACTCCCTATAGTCCTATTCCAGTGTTTGGTGAAGAAGGGGTTTCTGGGGGAGGTGGGAGGCACCACTGGCTGTTTTCCTTAGCTTCCCTTTGACTCTGTTAGCTCACAGTGTCTAGCTGTGTTATTCATTATTTATCTTGAAAGCCTCCCTCAGAGCCCTAGGGGAGGGATTCTGTCTCCATTCCTAGAGGTGGTTGTGAGCCAAGGAGACCTGGGCATAAGGGTGCATGGGAGGGACAGCCACTGCAGTCTGGGGGTAGGAGGCATAGCACTTCACAGTTTATGAAGCACATGAAGACCCTGGCTCCTCAGAGCTGACCAGTTCTTTGTTCATCCATTGCTAACCCCTTCACAGCAGAGTCTTTTCTTACTTTTTTACAGAAACTGTCTATATATTAAGGTTCTGGCTTAAAGGAAATTTGAGCAGGTAGCTAGGTTCTGTGGAACATGATTTGTTGGAATACGGTGTGAGGCCCCCTCACTGGAGACAGGCGAGGAGTAGGCTGGCTTAAGTGGAGCAGAGAAAACTGGGACAGGGGTTCTGAGTAGAAGGCTGCCATGACACCAATGGTAATAAACTCCACCTTCCCTGTGCCCCCCCCCAGATGGCTTGACAGTGGCCCTGCTATGCATCCAGATAAGTATATGCTCTGTTCTCTGTGACCCATCTGCTCTCTGATGTAGTCACGCCATGTGGTGGAGCCCCCCAGAGCCTTAATGCTACTCCCCAAGGCCAGCCTCTGCTTTGGCTAGCCACAGTCTATCCTGGGCAGCAGCCCCTTCTCATTGGCTACGCCTGTGTTGTGGACTCATTCGGCCATCTTTCCATCTTCAGGGACCAGCAGGACTAGGACTAGCTCTTACAGAGAACCCCATATGGGCCCAAGGTGGCCCTGGGGGTTGAAATGCTCCTCCTATGTAGGCTATTTCTCTGAAGACCAAAACTGTCCAATCAGCCTGTGGCCACTCTCCCCAGCCCTCCCTTCCTAGGGAATGACAGAGGGCAGGGATGTGACAGTCCTGTCAGTGAGACAGGACCCATCGGTGGGAGAAGACAGGGTGTAGGGTCTTGAGGGCATTCGTCACACTCATCAGATCTTCAGCATTGACACTAGTAGAGATGGGACTAGCCACCCAGCCCACAGTCTCTGGGCAGGCTGTGGATTTGAGAGCTAGGTCAGGCTTAGCTCTGGGATGGAATGGTAGCAGCATTACAGTGATACGGCCTAACACACTTTCCTGGCAGGTTCAGCTGAGGACGTTGTCGGAGCCTGGCCTCCTGTTTACTAGACATTGTTTTATGAAATCTCCACTTTAGCCTTGTGAAGGATTTACTTTTTCATCCCCATTTTACTAATGTAAAACATGAAGGCTCAGAGAGGTTAACGAACCTGTCCAAGATCACAATGTGTGTGCCAGATCCAGGCCCAGAGCTGTGAGTATTGTTTTCTTGTGGCCCTGCTGTTTCCCCTCCCGGAGGCATCTTTGTAGACTACAAATGCCGCGCACAGCAATCCCCTCTGTGTCGGTATCTCACAGTCTCAGCACTGCAGCTTAACGTTATGTAAAGGGCACACAGTGCACTGCAGTGAATTTAGAACCCACAGGAGAGCAGAGACCACAAAAACCAGCCCCCAACTCCCAGCACCTATGGATGCCCTTGCTCCTGCTCCGGTTTCCTTTCTTCTGACACCCAAAGGCTGTACAGGTCTCCGAAGCCTCTCTGCCTTCTATTCAGTGTCACAGGGGCCCTAGAGCCTGGCTGGCTGGGAGTAGCTCCCGCTTGCATCAGCATGTCTCCCTCTGAGGACCTAGACCCTTTTGTGCCACTCTGCCCAGGGCTCAGGCAGGACGCACTGCACCTGCTGTTTCTCACCTTGGCTCTTGTGTCTCTCGTTTCAGGAAATTAAAATGCATGACAGATAGCGAGTCCATCCCGCCGGACTGGCCCTATTACCTAGCCATTGATAGGATTCTGGCCAAGGTCCCTGAGTCCTGTGAGGGCAAACTGCCGGATGGCCAGCAGCCGGGGCCCTCCACGTCCCAGACCGAGGCATCCCTGTCGCCGTCCGCTAAGTCCACCCCTCTGTACTTACCGTATACCCAGTGCTCCTATGAAGGCCGCTTCGAGGACGATCGCTCCGACAGCTCCTCCAGCTTACTGTCCCTTAAGTTCAGGTAGTGTGCGTTCTCTCTTCCTCTCCTGACCTAGGAGAGGGGTCCTCCCATCCCATCCCATCCCCTGCCCTATCCCCAAATGGGGCCAAGGTTCCAGTGCTCAGAGGAAGGAGCTGGCAGTGGCACAGTGGCACTCCCTATGCCACTGACTGGCTGCACAGGCCATAGCTGTGTGCCTGGTCCAGGGCCAGGGCAGCGAGAACTCTAGTGCCAGTGTCCAAGGCCCCATCACCTCTTACCTGCATGGAAAGTTCTTTGACTTCTCTGACCCCTGCCTCCCATCATAAAATGGGGATAAATCAGTACTCCTCAAGGAGAGAAGACATAGGGCCAGGCCCCAAGCATGCCCTCTCTGCCTGCCAAGTCCCAGCATGGGCCCTTTTTGGGGTCCCCACTTTAGCAACAGTTCCTCTCTACGCAAAGATGTGGGTCTGCACCACCTGAGGAGTGAGTGGGCCTGTAGTGTCTGTCTTCTCTCTTGTTGAGATCAGGGCTGTGTTGGCTGTATGCCTGTGCCTGCAAGATACTCGTAGACTCTCTGAGTTGAGGGACAAGTAGGGGACACCCTGTGGCTTTGGACTGTGAGCAGGCACTTCTTCTTTTTTTTTTTTTGACATATATTTATATTATTACACATATATACAATAGATTACCTGAACAGATACTTCTAAGGAGAAGATATTTAGGATGGGTTTCCAAGGTAAAAGAGGAGTCAAGCAGTTGATAAAACCAGGAAATATAGCTTTGAGTTACATACTTTCAATCCTGTTTGACAGCAGGTAAGGTAGAAAGGTGTCGCCAAGGAGGTCTCAGGGCCTAATGTCCCTAGGGCTGGGAACACTGCTTAATTCACCCAGAAATCCCTTCCTCAGAGGGAATTTCTTGCTGAAGGGCCCAGACAAAATCTGTCTTTACTAAAGCCAGACCAAGCTAGGAGAGAAGTCTGAGATTTATGGCCAATTGTTCGCACAGCTTACCAAGCCCAGTTCCCAGGCACAGCTGCCTGGGGCTATGTCCCCAAGACTACCCGACCCCCTACTCTGCTCAGAACACGCAACCCAGGCCAGACACTGGCAGTTAGCCGGAATAGGAGGCCTTGGGGTCTGGTAGGCTTTGTCAGTTCCCCGCTACCCAGCAAGGGCTTTTCGACTAGCAGAGAGGACCCATGGCGCATCTCCTGGGGAGGAGCCCAGATGACCTGTCTGGCCCCCCACCTCACCAAAGGCATACTTGGAGACAGAGGGCTCAGGGTAGGCCTTCATTCTAAACCCATTTCTTTGTTGGTCATAGGCCAGTGGGGGCTACAGACTTCACTTTCCTTAAAAGTACCAAGTACCACATGCTGCCCAGCATCTTCCTCTTGAGCCTTGTCACTCCCTGGAGTGGGCCCTTCACCCTTGAGCACCCTCTACCAGCTCAGAGAGCTTGGGGTGCTGTCAGGGCCGAGTGCCTTCACAGTTGCTGGCTTCAGGGCTGCCTGTTCTCTCATGCACCAGCACTGGCTATCACCTGCTATTCCCCCTGTTGTGTGACCTCTGACCGCTCCTCACCTCTGCAAACTGAGACCTGAGTCATAGGTGTGGCTCCCGGGGCATCGGTGCTCCTGTTTGTCTAGTTGGGTGTTTGGGAAAGTCTGCTGGCTCCCTCGCCCCAGGCCCTGTGACCAGCTCATCTCTTCCCCCACAGGTCAGAGGAACGCCCTGTGAAGAAGCGCAAGGTCCGGAGCTGTCACCTACAGAAGAAGAAGCTGCGGCTGCTGGAGGCCATGCTGGAGGAACAGCGCCGGCTGAGCCGCGCTATGGAGGAGACGTGCCGAGAGGTGCGCCGTGTGCTGGACCAGCAGAACATCCTGCAGGTTCAGAGCCTGCAGCTTCAGGAGCGCATGATGAGCCTGCTGGAGAAGATCATCGCCAAGTCCAACGTCTAAGGCCACGGAGAGGATGATGCCAGGTGCCTACCCAGGCGCAGGGCCCTGCCCACCCAGGCAGGGTTCCAGAAAGGGAACAGGCTTCAGCCTGCCTTCTGTGCTCCCCTGAAGGGCTTTCCAGGATCCCAGTGGCCCTGGGAGACTTTTGGACCCCCATCTCCAGCATTGATGCCAGGGACCCCAGGATGACAACTTGTGGGAAGGCCTGAGAACCCACTCTCCAATATAGTCACTATCATGATACTTGAATCAGCTTTTGATATTAAACACACTTTCCATTGTTGCCTGGAAGCTGACTTTCCTCTCTCCGGTATTAAGGGGAACGGGGTGTGCTGGCTTAGAGGATTCTCTTCTGAAAGCAAATGTCATACATAGGTCAGGGGCATGTTGTGGGGGTCTTTCCTCCACACGGTCTGTGGCAGGGACCCTAACTACCCAGTTATCACACAGTACTGACCTGACCCAGTCACCCGTCTGGAGCTCACTCTAGCACAGGATCCATGCCAGCTCAACTGCTCCTGCCCCGCAATGGCCTGTCTGTTATCTGCGTCCTGCTAGTAGCAGTGATGTGCTAAGTGAGTCATCAGAGAAAGGGTAGCCAGTGATGGTGTGTGCTCAAGGGAAAGGCTGGGCCCACGACAAAAGGAACCAGATTTGGGTAAAGCTAGGAAAAGCACCCCATACAGGGAACAGTCATTGCAAACAACACCCAGGTCACCCAGAGCCATGAGCTTCTGGAAGAAGCTTGTGTTTTCTCTGAGCGTGTTGGCATCTGGAAAGGCTGAATACACTGATCAGCTTGCCACTCATTTTACCACACGATAAAGACTCTTCCCAGGCCCCTTTGGCTGAATATCCATAGTGGCATTGGCCAGGCCTTGCCTCTTTCACTGAGACCACAGAGGAGACTGGAAGCAGGCCTGTCTGATTCACCCCTTGGAACCAGGCCAGTTGCAACCCCAGAGGACCAGATTCGGTGGAGCTGCCTTAGATGTTTACTTGTGGCAGCTTACCCTGAGACTTATACCTCTGAGGTCAGGGGTGACAGCAGGGCTTCACCAAGCAGCTGCCAATCATCATGATACGAGAATGCCAGCTCTGTTGACGCTCCAATAATGGTCAGACAGGCCTGAGAGAGAGGCTGCGAGTCTGTGTCGGCCTACCCTCAGGCTGCCTACACAGAGCTGCATGCTCTCTGAGCTCTCAGTCCCTCTGTCCCACAGAGGGTTCCTGAGTCTGTGTCCTATGGGCTCTGCATTTTGCTGACAACCACAGGCAGGGAGACATTCATTTAGTGGTACAGATGGAGGGGCACTTGTCAATGTCTATGGTGTAAATTAAGCAAAGTGCCAGCTGTCTATGTGCTGTCCCTGTGTCCTTAACATGGAAGAGATCAAATAGTTGCCTCCTGGGGACCAGTACAAGGAACCACTGCTCTCTCTGGAAAAACAGTTGGATGGCTCCAGGAAGACGGGGAAGTCAGAGGCATGTTGTACTTGAGAGCCAAGGCAGGGAGCCTGGCCTTCTCCTGTCTCCAGAATTCATCTGAAGCCTTGGGTGCTGGGGACTCCACCATGGACACTCAGAGATCTGCTGACGTGCACCTGCCTGTCCTCGTCTGTAGGTTACTGAGGCTGGGCTGCCATGAGGTTCCTGAGCCTCAAAAAAGAGAGGGGATGCCCATCCTCCCAGAAGGAACAGTAGTGGTGTCAGAGAGCCTATTGGGGGTAAGCACTGGCCACCTGTGTCTCAAAGCTCCACAGGATGGGACAGAATGAGGTTCAGGATATAGCTGGTATCTTCATGTTTAGACCCACCTGGTCCAGTATGGCACACTGATGTTTTAGCACTCACATGTCAGTTAGCAGTTTTGCACTCTGTGTTTGGAAGCACCCACTGTCCGACCAGTCTGGGGCTGTTCCTTTGCTCCCCTCAAGGCTCAATGGGACTCAGTTGTTGGTTACCTGGGGTGGACTATGCCTTCCACAATGTGTCCATGAGGACTTTTTGGTTTCCTCTTAAGCTATTGGGTCATTAGTAAAAGCTAAAATATCTGATCAGGTTCAGCAAACATAAACACAGAAAACTAAACCCATCAAGAGATATCGCTACCTGGTCCTCTGACATGTAAAACAAGATACTAGTCAGCAAACTGAGCAAAGCTGGGAGACAGGATGGAGACATGACAGTTACCTTTATTTTCAGATAATACTTCTTCTTTTGTTTTTTTGAGACAAGCTTTCTCTGTGTAGCCTTGGCTGTCCTGGACTCCCTTTGTAGACCAGGCTGGCCTTGAACTCAGAGATCCGCCTGCCTCTACCCACCCACCCCCACCCCACCCCACCCCGAGTGCTGGGATTAAAGGCTTGCGCCACCATGACCAGCTTATTTTTGTTTTGTTTTGGTTATTTGGTGACAGAGGCCCTTTTGAAGATATGCAGTGTCACTAAAAGATGCAAAACAGCCAGGTGGTGGTGGCAGCGGCACATGCTTTTAATCCCACTATATTTCCAACAGAACTTCAGATTTTGTTGTGAAATGACAAAACCATGTCTAAATTCTTATGAAACAAAGAATGGGATGAAAGGTAGGAAGACATGCCCAGTTGTCTGCGGAGCTTTGGGGACATACACACCAGGAGCCTGAGGGTTATTTTGTATGGTGGCGCTAATGAGAAATATCACCCATAGTCTCACACCTTTGAATACTCAGTCCGGGGATGGGGGGGGGGGGGGGGGGGGGGGGGGGGTTCTTTTTTGGGGGAGGCTTATGTGTATGACCTTGCTGGAGGAGACATGTCACAGAAGGCAGGTTTTGAGAATCTAAAGACTTATGTGATTCCTAGTGGCCTCTGTCTGCTTTTTGCTTGTGGTTCAAAATATGAGCTCCCAGTGGTCCCTGCCACC
>OU015747.1:32526339-32539672 GCA_907169655.1 Acomys percivali | reverse complement strand
CTATTTTTCCATGTTCTCTTGTTTCTTCACCAGAAAGAGTGAGGTGGAGGTGTCTGGCCCCTAGAGCCTTACAGCACTTTGAGGCAAGTTTAAGGTTGAAAACCTGACAGCACCACGAGGCTGGTACAAAGGCTTACTTGGCTTTCTTTATGCGAACGAGAAAAGAATCCAAACCAGATCAGTATTATTCTCATATCTGCCAACAAACAGGAAATTTACTGCCAGAAAGGAAAGAGAAACTGAAAGCACAAAAATTTCAACTAAACTGAAGCACAGAGTTGGCTCAATGGACAAAGGGAATGGAATAGGGGGCTGCGTGGGGGAGGCCCCATCTACTGCAGAGCTGTCTTGGGAGAAGGCTGGTGAACAGTCATCTGGTGCCTGAGCACCACACACAGAAGGATGGAAGATGGGAAATGGCACGGACCGCATGTGGAGCCTTCTTGCCACCTTCAGTAAAGTTCATAAGGGGAGATGGCTTTGTGGCGAATGGTCATTCTGCAGGCGAGGGCAATGGGTAAAAGGCTTCTCCTCAGGGAAGGTGTGCTCTGCCTCTGCCTTTGAGTGAGAACACAGGCTTAGCCAGAAGCTGGAGCTTGTCCTGCCTCAAGGAACAGCTAACATAGAGTATTACTGGCCATGTAGCATCCAGGGCATAGGGGCCTTCAGAGCCTTTGGAACATGGCTTCTGACCTGAGCCTTGGGATGTAAGAACTGGATGCTCAGCAGGGCAGCATCACGATCCCTCTGAGGACAGTAGAAGCAGGCCATGGCCTGGCATCAAAGAGAGAGAGAGAGAGGGCATGAGGACTCAGGTCCTCAGACCCAGCACTACAGAGCAGGAGTGAGGCGAATGGCCACCAGAAGATACGGATGCGTGCAGATCTTCAGCAGAGGCCACATGTCCCCACTCAAGGCAAGCCTGCACAGAGCTCCGAGCTGGGATAAAGGAGTCCAGGATGAGTGGAAAGCCCAGGAAGCAGCAGGGCTGGCCACTGCTCCCTTAGGCCCGTCCACCCTTCTCCAATAAGTTCTCGAGGCGTGGCTGGAAGGGAGGCTGGTAAATCAAGCAGAGCCGGCTCCAAGATGCATTCCATGCAGACCCACTCTGTTAAAAAACCAAACCAAAACAAAACAAAACAAAAGAAAAACTAAACAAAACTCTGTTAAATGTGAAGCCTGTCCTAGAAAGAACTCCTGTAAGCTTCTAGAACTTTCCCCAGTATGTCACCCCTGTATGTGTTTCTTCATTCCCACAGGGCTAGATTGTAATGTTTCAAGCTTTGGGGCCCTCTCCCTTTCATTGGGTCCTATCCTCCAGTTCTGGGAGCAGGGCTGGTGTCAAGCTCTCTCTACAGCCCACCTGCTTTGGGAACCAAGCTGCCTCCTCAGAGGCCTAGGTTCACCACAGCCTATTGATAGTGGAAATTTAGATTCCAACTGTGTGCCCGGGCCCCCTCTTCCCCTTCCTGCTTTCTTATTCAGAGAACTTTCCAGAGACTTTGCAAGTTCTGCTTAGGAAAAGGGCAGCTCCCTGGGGGCACCAGCTGGCATCTCGTGCAATTATCATTAAATTACAGAGACAATTTTAATTTCACAATAATTAGAAATATCAACTGCAGCTCCAGCCTTCGAAACTAATGGAATTTTAATGGGCAGCTGCTTAGGTTACAGCCAAAAATAGTTCTGCTCAGCCAGGCAGAGCAGCTGGAGCCGGGGGCCCTGGACAGGAGACCTAGGCGTTAGAGGCTAGCAAGGAGGAGCTGAGTACCTGGGAAGAACCCGGGAGCGGCCATGGCTGGTGGGTAGCAGCTACCCCGCAGGGTAGGAAAGGAGCCTCCAGCAAAGGACTGGCTTGCAAGGTGAAAGAGACCCGTAATTGGGACTTTACCCCCACATGCATGACCACCCTGAAGATGTAGCTTGGAGCCAGGCTTCAGTGTTTGAATCAACCCACTCTGCAGGTATGCCTCAGAGCCTGGGCTATGTGGAGCAGGACTGGGCCCTGGGGACTACAGCAGAGTGGGTAGGATGCTTGACCTTGGGTCCTGTGACTCCATCCTAACAGGAAGTGGCAGTAAACAGTCCCTTGTTCCGCAGAAGAGCTTACTTTTGATAAGATCAGGATTTCCTCATTTGTGTTTCTTTCCTGGAGAAAGCTTCCTGGCCTCTTCAGAATCCTCACTGAGGTCGTGGATCTGTTTTCCCAGATCTGGTCCCAGAGGCTGCACTCGTGTCCAGGTTTCAGCGCCACCTTCCATTCACTGCCATGCGTGTGATGCACTGGACATGGAGTTATTTCTCTGCAGTACTGTCCTGTTGTCCTAGGACTATTTCTTTTTCTTTTTTCGAGACAGGGTTTCTCTGTGTAGTCTTGGCTGTTCTGGACTCACTTTGTAGACCAGGCTGGCCTTGAACTCACAATGATCCACCTGCCTCTGCCTCCTGGGTGCTGGGATTAAAGGCGTGCGCCACCACACCCAGCAGGACTATTTCTTTAAGAATGTTTCTTTCCTCTATTGGCTTTGTCAAGAGTCAGCTTTTGGGACGAAGATGGGTGCATTGCTAGGCTCCAGTCAGGCCCACTGTCTGCACTTGCCCTGGATCTTGTCACCTGAGGTTACATGGCAAAAACATCTAACCTTTCTCTTCTGAAAGTCAGTGCTAGCTATTCCTTATCTTTTGTATGTCTATACAGCTTTTAAGTCAGCTTGTCAATTTCTGCCCTCAGAAAGTTTGATTGGTAGGTCTTTGGCTCCACAGAGACCCTTGATGAGAACTCACTCTCTCTCTCTCTCTCTCTCTCTCTCTCTCTCTCTCTCTCTCTGTGTGTGTGTGTGTGTGTGTGTGTGTCTGTTTGTATGTCTGTCTATCTCTCTCTCTGTCTCTCTCCTCTCCTGTGTCTCCCTCTCTTCCTCCCTCTCCCCTTCTCTCTGTCTCTCTCGCTCCAACCCCACTCTCTTGACAGAATCTTGCTATAGAGTTCAGGCTTACCTCCAACTTGAGAGCCTTCCGCCTCAGCCTCTGAGTGTTGTGTTTTCCCAGCTTGCTACAAATGGAGTTTACACTCACTGCTCACATTCTTTTATCGCCAGACTCCTGGGCTCTGTGCTGCTCGCTTGCATTCTTCCCTTTTCCTCCTCTGTCCCCTTCCTCTGCTTTTCTCCCTTTGCGCCTGTCCTTTGTCCTCCTCTCCTTCCCCCTTTTTCTTCTTCAATTTTTGAAACAGGCTCACCCTGTAGCCTAGGCTGGCCTGGAGCTTTTAGTGACCTTCCAGCCTCAACGCCTGATTGCTGGAAATTATAGGTATCAACTCCCACACTGATTTTTTAAAAATTTTAAGCAACTTGTTTCAAGCCATCTCTTCTCATATAAACCATTTAATGTTTTAAAATTTTTATGTGTGTGAGTGAGCGTCTTGCTTGTCTGTATGGCTGCACACCACATGCTTGCAGTACCTGTAGAGGCCAAAAGGGGGCAGAGGATTCCCCAGGGACTGAAATCGAGACAGTTGTGAGCCACAGTATGGGCAGTGGGAACCAAGCCCAGATCTTCTGCAAGTGCTCTTAACCGCTGAGCCATCTCTCTGGCACACATAAGTAAACTTTTAAAATGACAACGTCACTATATAGAGACTTTAGCTGTAGATAATGAACTTTAATATATGTGTCTTTTGCTTAAGGTATAATTCTAATTTCTCTGTGATTTCTCCTTTGTCCTATGGATTAGTCATATGTTCATTACTTCTCTTTTTGGGGATACAACTTCTGTCCTTTTACAGTGATTGCAACAGATGCTATGATCTGGCCTCTCTTCTTATGTGGCAAACATCCTGTGTGCACTTGAAAGTAATCCACATTCTAGTCAGGTGTAGTGATGCCCACCCTAATTCAAACACTTGGGAGGCATTACCTGGCATGGATGAGGCCCTGGGCTCGAGATCTAGTACCACAAAAAGGACAAAGAAAATAAAATGTCTTCTCTCTGCGTCCTGTTTCTAGGATGGTCTCACTAGATCTGGAGTCATGTTTCGTGTCCTCGGCTTCCTTACTTCTGGTGTGTGTGTGTGTGTGTGTGTGTGTGTGTGTGTGTGTGTGTTGTGATTTTCTTCTTGCTGGCTGCATCTGAGTTTGGCTTTTGATGCGTTTTTTTTACATTCATCCTGCCTGGGTTCACTAAGCTTTGAGATCCATGTTTTTTTTTCCTGTCAAATTTGAAAAAAAGATTGGCCATAATGCCTTTGCTGTGTCACCCTCATTTCTTTACTTCCTGCTGGGATTCTGGTTACACACGTGTTACACTTGCTCCTGTCACTCAGGCCCCAGGTGTTCTTTGCATGTTAATTCCTAAAACAGTTCTTCTGTAACTTAGTTTGGATTACTTCCAGTCACCTGACTTCAGATTCACTGAAATTTTCTTTTGCAATGTCCAGAAACTTCAGCAATACATCTTAACTTTCAATTAAAAAGACAAAACAAAAACAAAAACAAAAAGCCAGGATCTCACTTTATAGCCCAAGCTGGTCTTGAACTTGTGACCTGCCTGCTTCAGCTCGTGAGTGCACATCACTCCCAGGCACCTGCACACTTCTACATTTCAGACATTGTGGAAGAGTTCTCAGGCCTCGGGTTTTTTGATGTTGAGTTTCTGTTTCTCTCCTTGCATAACCAGTTTTCATGGGTCATACTCATCTTCATCTGGAGATTCTTTGTGTGTTACATGCCCGCTGACTTCCACTGCCAGATTACCCACTACTTATACACTCCACAATTAAAACTCACAGGTTTTGCCTCTGCACATGAAGCATCTCGATTTAATGTGTGTCCCCCTAATCACCCTGAGAAACACAACAAACAGACTATCCAGAGTGCAGCTGAAGCAACGTGGTCTAATTTAGATGATATTCAAGTTGCCTCAGGAGAAGGCAGGAGAATGTTCTGTGGCAGAATGTGGACCGCAGAGCAGGCCAGGCTTCCTGCTGTTCTGCATACTTCTGCTTTGTTCCATGCCAGGGTATCTGACACCCTCTTCTTGTCTCCATGGGTGCTGCACACACAGACATACATGCAGACAAAACGCCCATACATGTAAAGAAGAAATGAAAATAACATTTTAAAAATAATATTTAGAGGCTAGGCAGGGTGGTATACACACCTGCCATCCCGTGAATCAGGAGGTGGGAGTAAGAAGGGCGGGAGTTCAAGGTCATCCTCAGCTACAAAACAGAATCCCAGGACTGGCACATCTGACCGAATGATTTTGGGCACCCTGTGTGGATCTCTTGCACAGTGGTAGACTATTATACTGCTGTATGTTGCAGTGGTTTCCACGAGAGAGCATCATAGGCGGTAATAGTTTCTGTGATCATCATGTCATCAGCAACCTCATGACGAGGTCTGACCATGATATACAAAATGGGTGTCTCTTTCCATTTGCTTGAACAATTTAATTGATGGTGTCATTGCATCTGCTTCAACTGGGGAAAGCTTCTTAAAATGGAAAGTGGAGCACAAATTAGCAGGGAAATGTGGGACTCTCACAGCATAATTACTGGGTTTGCTGAAATGAATTCAGAAAAAAAGTTACTTGGGGAAGCAAGGTCCAACCACCGCTGAATCCAGTGGGTCTTGCTTCCACACAGCCAGCCCATCCTGCCCACAGTAAGAGAGCACTGCCAGTATTTTACCCCTGGTCCATTAGATGAATATAGATAGATTTAAGCTTGTTTTTCAGCTTGGTCATTTTAAAGGGATGTTTATCCAGGTGGGAGGATGGAAAGTACTTTATTAGCGTGTTAATAACTTTTCTGTCTCTGTGGTAAAGCACCTGGGAGCAACAGCTTAAAGGCAGGGGAGGGGGCGGGGGCAGACTTATTTGGCTCATGGGTTCAGAGGTCGTCATTTTGGGACTGACTGGCTCCATCGCTTTTGGGCTAGTGGTGAGGTGAGCATCGCAGTGAGAGGACATGATAGAGAGGGCTGCTCACCTTACCTCATGGCAACCAGGGGACAAAAAGAGAGAGGGGAGGGGCAGGAGGCTTGTCCTTCTAAGGCTACCACCAGGAACCTACATCCTCTAACCAGGCTCTTCCTCCTTTTAGTCCAACCAACTGCAAATGCGTCAAAGGAGAAACCAACAGCCATCACGGCTGTGGGGCTACCATACAGCATCCGCCGGGGCAGACAGGCTGAGGGAACTGATGGGCTCATATTGAGAATGGAGGCCACTCTCTGGGCTAAATGACTCTCTTATCTGCAGGATGGTGTGAGGGTCTGCACTACAGAAGACTTGAGGCACCACTTGCTTGTCAAGAACACAGATCAAGGGAAAAATGGGGTTCTGGGGCAGAAAGAGATGAAATGAAGGTCTGATCCCTCAAATCCCCTTGGAAGAGGCAACCCTCACTCCTTTTAAATTTTTCAGTGATCTTGGGTTGTTTTGTTGCCTCCTTCACTCTTAGACAGTCCTAGGGTCCAAGGACACACACACTGATTTGTTCTCAGGGACCTACAAGAGTTCCTGTGGAAGGATGCTTTGCCATGTGATGGGCCACAGGTGAGGATGAAGCTTCTTGGAACCCCCAGCCATGAATCCCACAGACCACATTTTCCACAAGACAGGCCCCCACCTGGCTGGAAGAAGTGTAGGCAGATGATCATTTCCTTTTCACCCCAAATCCCTATACATAGCCTTTTACTCATGGCCAGCCTGACCAGGACTGTGACCCTGTGCAGGGACCACTGGTTTCTTTGGGAAGGCTCTGGGCCCCCTCCTGGGCTGTGGGAGGAGATAGGCCTCTAGGTTTTCTTGCCCCTGGGGAGTGCACAGGGCATGGCTTTGTCTATCTCCCATCATCCTTCAGTGTCACTGTAAGGGGCTGTGGTTGTCACAGTCAAGGCTGCCCAGCTTCCCTTCAGGGGTTAATCGGGTCTGCTAGCAGAAGGAGACACCTGTGACTATGGAGGACTCAGATATAAAAGATGCTGCCCATGACCAGCCTGGAGTCCTGGGTTACTCATGAGGCCCATAGAAGGGAGAGAGTGCAGTCATCTAGTTTGTCAGACTGAGGGGATCTCAGGAATATGTTGTCAGGGATAGGCCAGGCCTGGGAAAACTGGACGCTCAGACTGTCTGGATAGCATGGATTCAAGTCCCGCTGTCTTGTGCTTCCTAGACTAAAATCTAGCAGGGACTCCTCTCGGCATTCCAGTGAGCTCTACGTATGTAGATGCATGTATCCAGGGACCTCACTGGAGTCAAAAGATCCCTGGGTGGATGAGATGATGAAGGTGGAGGTTGACTCTGAGCTGTGGGGCTTATACCCAGTGAAGGGGAGAGCCGCCATCTGGACAAAAGAACTGGTCCCACTCCAGTTGGCTGGTAATGGCCAGCACAGTGTCAGCCCGTGTCTGCCCTGGCCACATTCAGGATAGAGCAATGCTGCATGTCATCAAAGATGACCTCCTGACACATTTCCTGGGAATCCCAGTCCTTCTCCTGCCTTTGCAGGCAGGAGGTGTAATTTGTTCTGACAGAGAGGTTAGAGCCTCAGCCCCTTGGTGGCCAGGAACAGAAAGGACAAGGACTTACAAAATGGATTCCCCCAGACCATCTCCTCCCAGAAGAGGAATGTCAGGCAGCACGTTTATAGGGCATCTGAGTCCACACAAGCAGGATCAGGACCACTTGGGTTTTCAGCCTCCATCACTCCTATTTAATGTGTGGGTGGAATATTTGGTCCATGCCAGTGTTGAATATCTCCCCAGACCCAGCTTTAACCTCTAACCTGTTTAAATCTTTTATTTCTACCACATGTGTCTTCATGTCATCCCTACAAGTCTCTAGGTTTAGTGACCAAGGTAATACAGAAATGTTCTTGGGGTCCCCTCTTATCCCCAGAATTGACATGCTCATATATTCCATTGATGAGTGGTCCCAGGACTGAGCTGAGGTTGCGCTAAAGGTCCTCACTGTTGCTTGGAGCATCTTCTCTTGGAAAGCTCTAAGGACAGTACTACAAGGAGGGTGGAAATATGTCCTTGGAGGATGGGCTCCTTCCTGGTTTAGAGGGGCTTACCATGTATCATTTAAATTGGGAAGTGGAGGACAAGACCAATGGGGAGGAACTGCCCTTCCTAGAAAGTCATTCCTGATTTTTTGAGTTTTCACAGGGCAAGGATAGACATGCATCCAACTGAACAGTTAATGCAGTTTGCTCTTCTGGTTACATTAATCACCAGATTCTCCACTGTATTTCTCTGTAAGGAATAAATAAACAGACTTTTCTTGGTCTTATTCTTTTTGTTTTGTTTTGTTTTTTGTTTTTCAAGACAGAGTTTCTCTGTGTAGCCTTGGCTGTCCTGGACTCACTTTGTAGACCAGGCTGGCCTCGAACTCACAGCAATCCTCCTGCCTCTGCCTCCCAAGTGCTAGGATTAAAGGCATGTGCCATGATTCCCGGCTCTTAAAGAGTCTTTTTGAGGAGAGGTTGTGCATTCTCCTTGGGTGCCTTCTTTATTTGGGTGTAATGTGTCTGGCTTCTTCCAGCTGCCTGAACCATGTTTCTGCTGGCTAACAGTGTCAGGAGAGGATCCATCCTAATGTCAGCTCTGACTTGTTTTCCTTCCAGACTAAAAGGAAATTCAAAAAGATGAGCTTATTTTTTATTTAGGTACACGTGTGAACTTGTGTGAATTTATGTGCAGCACATGTGTGTAAGAGCCTGTGGAGCCCAGAAGAGAGTGCCAATGCTTTGGAACTGAATTTATAGGCAGTTGTAAGCCAACTGATGTGGGTGCTGAGAACCAAGTCATGGTCCTCTGCAGAAATAATCAGCCTAAACTGTTGAGCCACCTCTCAGCCTTTCTTTTCTTTCTAGCTCTCATCAGCATTCAGTCCTCACATTGGGATGGATTAAGTAGAAATTCTAGTGGAGAGGTCTAGACAAGGAGGCCTTGGGACCTAAGAGAAAAGGAGAGGAAGAGAGACCCAGCACATAGTTTTTGACAACATGATCTTTAGTGTTCATGGTGAGAATGTCACTGGCCTTTTCCTGGTTTGGTAACTTATATAGCATTTCATGAGGGTCTGTGTGAATTCTAAGCAAGCTTAGTCTGTAGGATTAGCCTAATGCTTTGTCCTTAAGGGTCTTTTTTTTTTTTTTAAAGTTTTTTTTTATTTATTACATATTACAGTGTTCTGCCTTCATGTACACCTGCACACCAGAAGAGGGCACCAGATCTCATTATAGATGGCTATGACCCACCAAGTGGTTGCTGGGAATTTAACTCAAGACCTCTGGAAGAGCAGCCAGTGCCCTTAACCTCTAAGCAATCTCTCCAGCCCATCCTTTAAGGGTCTTATTCATTCTTTCAACTTTACCTGAGGAGGGAGAGTACCAAAGCATAGGGTAGTCCCAGTTAGTATCTGTGCTGGCTAGTCTTATGCCAACTTGACATAAGCTAGAGTTATCTGAAAGAAAGGACCCTCAGTTGAGAAAATGCCTCCATAAGATTGGGTTGTAGGCAGGTCTATAGGGCATTTTCTTAATTAGTGATTGTGGTGGTGTGAACAGGAATGGCCCCATAGACTCATGTGTGTGAATACTTGGCCCATAGGGAGTGGCACTATTAGGAGGTGTGGCCTTGCTGGAGAAAGTGTGTCACTGTAGGGGCGGGCTTTGAGGGCTCATATGCTCAGTGTGGCACACAGTCTCTTTCTGTTGCCTGAGGATCAAGATGTAGAACTCTCTGCTCCTTCTCCAGCACTATGTCTGCCTGCACGCTGCCATGTATCCTACCATGATGATAATGGACTAAACCTCTGAAACTGTAAGCCAGCCCCATTAAATGTTTCCCTTTATAAGAGTTGCCCTAGTGGTCATGGTGTCTCTTCACAGCAATGAAGCCCTAACTAAGACAGTGATTGATGTAGGAGGGCCCAACCCATTGTGGGTGTTGTTATCCTAGGCTTGAAGGTCCTGGGTTCTATAAGAAAGCAGGCTGAGTTCCATTCTTCAGTTTCCTGCCCTGCTTGAGTTCCTGTCCTGACTTCTTTTGATGATGAACTGGGATATGAAAGTGTAAGCTAAAAACAAAAACAAAAATAAAAACAAAAAAACAAACACTTTTCTCTCCAAGTTTCTTTGGTCATGGTGTTTCATCACAGCCATAGAAACCCTAAGACTGCACCCAAGTTTCTATTTTGTGTTAACTCAAATTTCAGGCCCAAATGCTAAGAATATATTATTATATAGCTGGCTCTAGCAACTGGGGAGCAGGGATATGTCCACCAATTAGTGAGGTAGTCCATAGTAACCATTAACTATCTCAATCCACTTACCTTAGGCATCTCAGTAAGGTGCACCTGGATACCCCGGAATGGCCTGAGCCCAGAATTTCTTTCCCTTGCAGCTGCTTGTGAAAGTTCCAATTATGAAGTCTGCAACGGGCCACACAACCAATTTCTCTATAGCATAAATCCCTGTATATACATCAGTCCTTAGAATAGCTGCACACATTGTCTGGGGACTCAGTGACTTCTTTCATGTAGTTGAGAGCAGAACCCTTATTACTGATATAGACAGCACTTCCCTGCCATCAGATGGAACCCATTTCCCTTCTACTATTTTCATAGCCTTTATGGCAGTTACCTGTTTTTCTTCCACTCATGAAAAAATAATTTAAAATTTATTTTATTTTTATTTTATGTGTATTAGTGTTTTGCCTGCATGTGTGTCTGTGTAAGGGGGTCAGGTCTCCTGGAACAGGAGTTACAGACAGTTGTGAGCTGTCACGGTGGTGCTGGGAATTGAACCTAGGTTCTCTAGACAATCTCTTAACCACCGAGCCATCTATCCAGTCTCAAATCCCTGAAAATTCTGAATTGTTTATGATTTGGGGGAAGATGACAATGAGAGGGCTTGCAAAAACTTCAGATTTCATTGCAGCTTTTCTTGCTATTTTTTGTTGTTATTATTGTTTGTTTGTTTTGTTTTTCGAGACAGGGTTTCTCTGTGTAGCTTTGGCTGTTTTGGACTCACTTTGCAGAGCAGACTGGCCTTATACTCACAGAGATCTGCCTGCCTCTGCTGGGATTAAAAGTGCGCCTCACCACCGCCCGGCTTCTCTTGCTGTGTCATCAGCCAGTTTGCTTCCCTGGGTCTCTAACCTGGGTCTCTTTTGATACCAGGAGATTTGTACAACAGCAGTTTCCTCGGGGGGAGGGGGGGGTTTAAGTTCTCCAGTATCTCAGTAATTTTCTCCTCACCAGCAAATTCCTTCCTTTTCTGTTAATTAACCGCCCTTCTTCTCAGACTTCCCCCAAAGTATAAACTACTACAATCACATATTTGGGGGCTGGAGAGATGGCTCAGTACTTAAGAGCACTGGTTGCTCCCACAGAGGACCCAGGTTTGGGATCCAGCACCTGTACAGTGGCTCCCAACCATCTCTAACAGCAGTTCCAGGAGACCCAGCACCCTCACCTGACCTCCCCAGGCACCAAGCATAAATTCTAAATGCCTAGCTGGAAGCAGTATCATGGTCCCCTCCTTTATGAGGGCCTGGTTTAAGGTATATAACTCAAATATCTCAGTAACTACTGAGCCATCTCTCCAGTCCCCAGATATGCCTTTGTAGTAGTTTATACTTTGAAGGAAATCTGAGAAGGAGGGAGTTAACAGAAAAGGAAAGAACTTGCTATGTAAGTAATAGCTACTAATTACTGAGATATTGGAAAACTTATAACTACCTGGGGAAATTGCCATTGTTCAAGCTTCCTGGCATCAAAGGGGACACAGGGTAGAGACAAATTAAGGAAACAAATTGGCTGGTGACACAGCAAGAGGATCTGAACGTCATTCATCCACATGCAGTGAATTTTTAGTTTACTTCTACCAATCCCAGAAGACCTATGCTATCTTTCCCCTTGAGTCTTACAGAAGGGCCCATCTGAAGAAAGGAGTCTTGCTCATGTCAGGACAGACAGACTCAGTCAAATGTAAACAATAGTGTTCTGTGGGTACAGAAGAGTCCATGCACTCAGGGATTCTGCAGGGCTAAAACAGTGGCTAGCATGAAATCCTCTTTCTCTGGAGGAATAGCCTTATACTTCAGGTCTGCTAGGCATCTCCTAGCCTTCTGCTGTGGACGCCTTCTTAGGTAGAGGGAGCAGTGCTCACAATTAAACAGCTGCAGACGCTCCTTTTCAGGCCTCCTTCACGGGGCTGGAGGCCACTGATTGAATGCATTCCGGCCATCTGCGTTAGACTGGGCCTGAACAGCTTTGACAAGCCAGCTGTGGTTGTCTTTTCCCATGACCCTGAGAGAATGCTCCAACTATCCAGTAGCTTTGTCCTCACTTACAAAAAGATGAAAAGGCTTTTCCAGAGAGAACAAGGCTAGTGCTGGGGCAGGCACTCATTCCTGCTTAATTCTCTGGCCTTGATTTCCTCCGCCTCCTCTTTGAGAGGCTCGGGTTCCTAGTCTAGGATTTGTGTGTGAGACTTTGCTTTGATAGTGTAGTGCTCCAGAGTCTGCAGCACCCCGCTAGGCTCGAGTCTTAAGTCCTTTCTTGGTTTTGGAGACTGGGGTGCGAGAACGAACGATTTGCATCCTAAGAGAGGGTGGGAAGTGGAGGGGAGACCCAGAATACAGTATTTGATGCATTTCTCTTTAGTCTGTGTGGTGTGACAGTAGAAAGAGACTTTTGAGAGGCCTCAGGAGGGGGTCCCACCTGTACTGCTGCTTTCTTCCAGTCTCTGGATCATCCCATTCAAAGGCAAACAAATCCCCACGTTCCTCTGCCAAATGCCAGCCCAGATATCATCTTTAAGTTTGACTGCACGGAGCCATTTTTGATCATGAGGAATCTCTGATAGGAGGGCGAGGGGTCTGGGCCACCACTCTGAGCCATCATGGTTAACAGCCTTTGAGCCTTAGACTTGATTGTATCTGCTCTCCTTACTGGGAATATCGGGGGTCCGTTTTGGGGTTCTCAGTCCATTCTCTGGAAGACTGTTGCTAATTGAAGCCAATCACTTTATCCTTTCCTTTTCCTGTATCCTTCCTTTTCACCGCCTCAACCTGGTGCTGTAAGGCTGATCTGAATAAGAACAGCCTTCAGCCATGCCTGTTTCCAGTTAACCTCAGGGGTCACCTTATCTTCTGCCTTAGCAGCTTACAGCCACAAGACAAAAAAAAAAAAAAAAAAAAGACACCAAGTTCAGCTCTGTCTGTTTGCAGTCCCTGGTCCTCTATTGAGTTTTCAGTCTCTTCCCAATAGATTTAGCCCTGCCTCCAGGACTAGAAACAAATAGATGCAGATTGTTTAG
>OU015747.1:32496429-32518366 GCA_907169655.1 Acomys percivali | reverse complement strand
AGAAGAAGAAGAAGAAGAAGAAGAAGAAGAAGAAGAAGAAGAAGAAGCAGGAGAAGAAGAAGAAGAAGAAGAAGAAGAAGAAGAAGAAGAAGAAGAAGAAGAAGAAGAAGAAGAAGGAGAAGAAGAAGAAGAAGAAGAAGAAGAAGGAGAAGAAGAAGAAGAAGCAGACTCTTTAGAAAAGCCCCCAAACCTCAAACCCTAAAGCAAATAAGCTGAAATACGCACATGCATGGGAGCTTTGCTTCTGGTTTTCAGGGGCTACCATTTTAGAAGCTCCCACCTCCTCCCATGGGGAAGTCACTTGTTCCAGGCATGTCCCGACTCCATGTCTTTAAAGGTCAGGGGTTAAATGAAAGAGAAGGGGAACATGTTGTTTGTCCTTTTTGTTTCCTTTCCTTGTTCTCACGTGATCTCAGTAATCAGGGCATCCCCCACGCTCTCTTCCTTGTTCAGGCAGTCACGCACACATGTACACACTCTTTGCTACCTATGTAAATTTTGTACATTGTCCATCTATTTCTGAGCCATGGTTGTTGTTTTCCTTCCATGACACCTGCTGTGCTGGGGACTAACCTTGGGTTTAAATTCAGACGGTGGCATTCTGTGCCACTTGTCTAGCCCCAGAGGGGACACCCTAGTTGTCTTGTTTTCTTAGATGTCTACTGTGGTCTCTTAGAACTTCCTTGATGCATTCCTTTTAGATTCCTACCAAAGGTGGATGGAGTCTTCAGGTCTCTGTGGACTCTTCCCCAATAGCCCATCATTTAAAAAATATTCGTGTGTGTGTGTGTGTGTGTGTGTGTGTGTGTGTGTGTGTGTGTGTGTATGAGTATTTTGCCTGCATGAATGCTTGTGAACTAAGGCATGCCTGTTGGATCCCCTAACCTGTGATTAAGAATGGTCGTTAACCATCACATAGGTGCTGGATTGAACCAAGAGCCCTTAACTACTGAGCCATCTCCCCTCTTAATAGGTCCCTTGGTTAAACCAGCTGCCATCACTGAGCTGAGCAGGGTCCCTGGAACACAGCTCCCCTTATTCACTTGTGGATTGACCTTGTCACTGATGTACAGAGGCTGGATCTCACTACATCCTCATGTTAGTCCACCCCCACAGCAGGTGGTAATAGAGGACCCTGCTGCAGTCTGCTCTGAAGTCCCAAGATCTGCGCAGAGCTGTTGCTGGGGTGGCCTGTGCTCTACTGCTCTGTGTTGGGTGCCTGTGTGCCAGGTTCCTCATCAGTTCCCAGACCCATCCTTGTTTTGCTAAAATTCTACTTTTTTGGTAGCCAAGAATTGTAAGATAAAAGCCTTCTTCTTGATTTTGAACTATCCTTCTTACAGTCTAGTTCCTTTTTATTTTAGCTTTAGCTGGGTGTAGAATTCTAAACAGTCACTCTTGTGTCTTTTGTGCAGTTGATGCAGAGGGACAGTTGTGAGGGAAATGGGTGGGAACAGCCTTATCTCTTTATAGTTGGATTTGTCAGAGAAAATATTGCTGTGTAGTGTTTGAGACACTGGAATGCCAAAAAGCTGTTTGTCTTTTTATGTAGCATCTAATGGTGTGAGTGTCTCATGTTTTTGTTTGTGAATCAGCCATCTGTCTTCAAAGACTCACTTTGCACAGGTTTAAAAACCACAAGCAGAAATAAACATTAAGTAGAGATAAAAAGGAAATATCAAATAAAAATGAGATGGGAAATTGGCACAGTTTGCCCTTAAATATTTCAAAGGTTTGGAACTGGTATGTGTTTTCTGGGATCAGAGCTGCCACTGCCGAGCCATTGGCAGTGAGGACCCATGTCCTGACAAGCTGTGCCTTCTGCATGTCTTGTCACTTTCCCAAAACTCAGGAGCCTAAGCTGGTGCCCACAGTGAGGGGAATGCGTGAACAAGTGGCCTCTGCCTAGCTGACTGTGGGCTGGAATGACCTCTATTCCCAGGGCCAGCCCTGGTCTCAGCTGGTCATGGGGTCTCAAGGCGTAGTGATGGAGGCCAGCTACTCCCTCTGCTGATTTTTTTGGTCAGTGTGCTGCTCCTATTGCGTTTGAAGGTCTTCGTTCGGCCTCTGGCAAGTGGGCTCCATGCAGCCAGCTCTTGCTGGCTCCTATGGCTCAGGTTCGCTTCCCTGCTAAAAAAGCTGGGTCCTCTACTTTTGTGGGCACTGCCTGGTTCTGCGGTGTAGAATCCCAAGCGGCAGTACCCATTCCTGTGTCCCCCCCACAGCCCTGCAGAGATGTCTTACCTCTCCTGTGATCCTGCGAGTGGCTGGAGGCCATCCCTGCGTGCGGACAGTGCGCTCTCTAGCACCCTTTGTGTAGTGGTTGAACCTAGGCAATGTGGAGTGATACCCTTAGACCTCTAAGTGTTCTAGTCAGCTGTGGCTGTGCACTTTCACTTCTTTTATATTGGGAGCTTGCATATATTTGTTTCTGTGACTAGGCTAGCCCTTGGCTTTTGCTCACTGTGAACTTGTATCATAAAAAGTTATAGTTGCTCAAAAACTGGAAAGGCAAACCTTTTGCATTTCACGATAGCATCTTTGCTGCTAAATCTGAAAACAGGTAGATGTGTGTTGCGCTTTGCCTGGAGGCAGGCCCCTGCAACCTCTGGACATTCTGTTTTCCTGGTCTTCTCTGTTCTGGGTCCTTGGTTTTCCAGTGAGTCCTGGCTCTGCATTCTATGGGAAACGCTGCTCTTTGGGTCCTGGCACCTTAGCTTGTACAGGGAGCTGAGCTGAGCGCTCCTGAATCCTCTGGGGATAGGCTGTAAAAGCCACCCATGATCATTATGCCTTGTCTCCTGAGGCCCAATATCTAAGCACAGCCAGCAATTGAAGCTTGTTTCATGTGACAGCTGTGACATGAGCCTAGCTGTGTTGCCTCTGATCCCTCTGCCTCTCAGTATCTGCAGCTGTGATGATGACAGTGTGTATGTGGGGAAATGGAGGCGACCAAAGATGGCTGTCTTCACTCTCTTCCCTACCACTCCTACTTCTTTCTTCTTTGAAACATTTTTTGTTTGTTTGTTTGTTTGAAACAGGGTCTCTCTGTGTAGCCTTGCGTGTCCTGGACTCACTTTTGTAGACCAGGCTGGCCTTGAACTCACAGGAGATCAGCCCGCCTCTGCCTCCCTGAGTGCTGGGATTACAGGTGTGCACCACTGCACCTGGCTTTTAAAAGGAATTCTTAATGCCTAATTCTGTGCTGCTACTTAGCAGTGAATTGACTCTTTGTATTTAGACTGACTGGGGTAGGTTAGAAGGGGGCTTGTGATGCAAGAGTACAGTTAAGGAATCTGTATGGTCCTAATGCTTGGCCTCTGGTTTCTTGGAGCCTGAAATGTTGAAACATCAAGGACTGCCTTTGCAGAGACCCAGGAGGAACGCTGCCCAATGAAGAACATAGGAGGTGAGCAACGCTATGCTTGCTCAGCCAGGCTGAGCTGTTCAGCCCCTGGGCACACTGACAGTGCAGTGGCTGCTGAGCTGCTCTCAAACACATTGGGAACATCAGCTGCCAAGGACTTACAGCAGACTCTGAGACTCGCCTTTGAGTGGAGGTCTGGATCCATGATGTTCTGTTTGAGCTCAGTTTCTGATGTTGCAGCTTGGCTACCTGGTCATCCTGTCACAGAATCAATCTTAGGGGACCTGCCTGAAAACACCTACCTATGCCTGGCCATCCAGGGGTGAGCAGTACTGTTGTGTGTGTGTTTATAGTGGAATGATGGCCGGTCAAGGGATGACATTTTCATTTTGTGTTCTCTGTGACATTGGTCATCCACTGCTGACTAGCAGGCTGTCCCCAGCATAGCAGCTTGCACAGCATGCTTCCGTGTCCGGGCTCACACAGGTTGGAATCTAGCTGTCAATCCTAGCTTCAGTGGGAGGAGCCGCTTCCAAGTTTCTCCTGTGACAGTTGTCGGCCCTAGAAGATCCTTTTCCAGGGTTGCTAATACGGCTGCTGGCCGACTGCCCATCTTGTTGGCTCTCTGTCATGTGGGTGTCTAGTTAGGGAAGCTCACAGCTCGACATCTCCCTCAGAGTGAGGGAGATGGGGGAGGGCTAGACAAAGCCACAATCCTTTTGTAACCTGACTTTGGAGGTGACACCTCATCACTTTTGTCATGTTTTACAGTTGGAAGTGAGTCACTAGGTCTCATTTGAGGCAAGAGCACCGTTGAGGGTAGGATGAATAGGATGGCTGGCTATGGGCATCTAGCGGTCACTTCTCTGTCATTTGCTGGTCCCAGTGTTCCTTATCCGACATACAAAGTGTGCTTCTATGCCCCTTTCATGGCAGCAGCAGGTCGGAATCCCAGCTCTTGTGTTGGCTTTGGTGTAGCTGAGGGCCTGGCTAAAGCCTTTGTAGAACAGATGGTCTCAATCTGTAAAGAAGGGACAAGCTTTCAGCCCACCAGCCCATACCCAGGACAAGTGTCAGGTGAAGCCACCACCACTGCAGGCCTTTCTGCTCATTGGGAAGAAGAATGGGAGATGAGTTGGGCTCAGAACTGTGCCATCCTGAAGTCTAGACTGGCAAGGGCTGGGTTCCTTGTTAAACCTTAATATCTAAAGGCAGCATCCCTCCCTGTCTTTTTTTTTTTTTTAAACAAGGTTTCTCTGTGTATCCTTGCCTGTCCTAGACTTGCTTTTTAGACCAGGCTGGCCTTGAACTCACAGCGATCCATCTGCCTCTGCCTCCCGAGTGCTGGGATTAAAGGTATGGGCCACCAAGCCCAGCTCCCTCCCTGTCTTGCCTCTTCTCCTGGAAGGGGTTCTGGTTGCAGTTGAGACACTTCTCACCTACTTCCTCTTAGGAGGGTTTGTGGGATCCAGTGTCCACTGTCCTCCTGAGGCCCTCCACCGCTTCAGTGCCATCTGGCAGTGTTTCTGATGATAACATTTTATTAGAAACTTGATGGATCTGTGGATCTCCTTTTTGGCATTCATAGGACTTGAGCCATGGCCTTTAAGATAATCCCTGGTCACACTGTTGTGTAGTGGAGAGTCATGCCCCTCAGCTTTCCTGGGCATGGGGGCCCCCCTTTCCCAGAGCCCCTTTAGAGGGACTCTGGTTGTCCTGCTTAGATCATGTATGTCACAGGACAGTTTCACTAGCTGGATCATCACCAGACAGCTTCTTTAGATGGCTCTCCCAAGCGGGGACTCTGGGGCATTAGGTGCCATTGGATCCTGACTGCTCAGAGTAGGACTGAATTTGAGGATGTGTTTATAGGAGGATGTGGATTGGGGAGACAGATGCTGGTAAGAGTTCCAGGGCAGTGGTAGACGTAGTGCGCTGAACACCTTCCTTGAGTTCTTTAGATTTCCTTGGCATAACTGGTCTTTAGCTAGGGCTTCCTGCCGGCCTTGCTGATAAGCCCCTCCACTGATTACTGACCTGACTGGAGATATGACCAATGATAGAGATGCCGTCTGCTTTTCTGAACCCCAGGACCCCCATGGGTAGCTAGAGAAAGGGTCTGTCTGCATGTACCAGTCTTATAGGGTAACCAGTACAGGTAGCCTGGCAGGGAGAGCAGGGAGTGGTCCTGACCCCAGCCATATAGCACTGTGCTTCTGCCTATCGTGGAGAGCTCATGTGTTCCTGGCTGGTTGTCCTCACAGCACTTATTGGGGTTGGCACAGGGTGATGGGTGAAGGGAGTTGGGAGCAGGGAGTGAGGCAGTCCTAGTTTCCTTTCCTGGAGAATGGAAGACCCTGTCGCTTCAGGCAGCTGGAAAATGGGCCAGGGTGTTTGTCAGTCTTCTGGTGTTTGGTTTCTTTCTGAATGTGTGCTCATCAAGATCCCAGATGATTGAGATGGGTATGTGTGTGGTCGGTGGACTTCATTGCTTGAGCCTCTGTGAAGAGCATCATGGAGGGGAGCAGACAGAGCCTACTCTAGTAACCAGGCAACCAGGAAGGAGTGAGGGTTCAAGCACCACTTCAGGGCACACCCTGTCCAACTACTTTTCCTAATGCTGGATAGGGTACCTGACGGAAGCAAGTGCAGGGAGGAGAGGTTTACTTTGCCTCATGGTAACTTCTTGCTTTAGTGGAGCTGTCTCAGGAGCCTCTGGGAAAGCAGGCAGGGCAAGCTACACCACGAGATAGCCTTCTGGAAGGGAGTTGGACATCTTCAGACAGGCACACTGAGGTACTTGACTTCCCTGGGTCATTTGGGCCCTAGCCACGCCTCACTAGGATAATGGGGGCATCCAGGCAGATGACACTTGCCAGCATTATGGGTGTCTGTTGGATTCTTGATGCTCACATCATTGACTGGGCTGCCTCAAATTGGGCTGACCTGAGGACAGTGTATACAGGTGTACCAGTCTGTTTAGCATTTCTAAGCAGTGGCTGAGGAAATATGGCCACCTCTCTGCTGGTGGCTGTATAAGGACATTGGGCTGGGCTGGGTTCCCCCACAGTGGCCCAACTGTCCCCTGCCACCAGAGCTGGTGCCTCTGAGTCCTGATGATGATCCTTGACAGATAGGGAAGACTAGCTGGTGATTGCAGTGATCTGAGCCAGACAGATGCTCATGGGGTGCCCTACTGGGTTGTCCCATCCCATTGGGGAGATGAGATGGAGGTGCTGCCCTTTCTGGTCACTGTCCCCCAGTCACCACAGGTTTATTCTTAGGAGTGGGCAAAGCTGTGCTCACTTAAACAGGTGGCTGGTGTGAGGAGTTGCCAGCCCATTGTGCTAGTGGCCTGGGCCTGGAGTTTGTGGTGATGTGGGGATGGCCCTGCTCAAGTGCTCTGTGTCTGCTCAGCATAAGTACTGTCTGTGGCACATTCTTGTCCTTTTGCTATGAACACTTTCCATGTTCCCTACTCAGAACTTTGGCGCTCACAGCTCCTTGTCTGGCCTTGACTCTGGGAAGTGACCCACTAATTTTTGAACTAGCTAACCCACCACTGGCCCATACTAACCATTACTGTCTCCCTGGGTCCAAGCCACCAGGGAGACTGAATAAAGATAGTGAGGTTCCTTGCTGTCATGTCCTAACACAGCAGCCATGTCCCTTGAGTTGCAGGAAGGCGTCTCTTTGGATAGCTACATGATACATCCCCCCGCCCCCTGTTATTCTCTGGGTTTCTTTTTCTAAGCCCCTCCCTCTTTAAAAAGTCAAACAAGGCCAGCCAGCCTACCAGATGTTGGCACCTGGCTTCAATTTCAGTTGCAGCCAAGGTTTACTGAAGAGACTATTCACACAGAACCTACAATTGAAGTTGGACAACCACAAACATACTCTTGAAGTGTAGGGCCTTTCCTGTCACCTTGTAGACAAATCCAGCTCGTATTTTCTCCTCTGTATCTGAGGGACAGAGCCTCCAAGTCTCTCTGGCTCCCTTTGCTCTGCTCTGTGCTATGCCTGGCCACCATCCAGCCCCAAGGTTTGGGCTTAGGAAATTATTGTGGTGGTCTGTCATTGTTTGGATAACTTTATCTTGAGGTGGCACCTTTTGGTATCTGCATGTCCTTGAAAGGGTTTTGAGGTGCTCTCTTAAGGGGCCCCCCTGGGCTGACTGCCTTCACCTGACATCTGGTGAGCTGGCACTGTCTCTGAGGGTATTTGGCCTCTGCTGGGACTGTGGAGTTGGGCATGTTGCAGGAGATAAGCATGTAGGAGACCATGGAGTGGAGGTCCCTGGGATGAGGCGATAGCTGGGCCCACATGTAGAGGCAGAGCAGGGAGAAAGGAGGGGAATGAGAGAGGCCATCACAGCAGAGAGGCCAGCCCTGAGCTGGAGCCAGCAGGAGAGAGAGGGCCAGGTTTCATAGCTCTGGGAGCCCAGTAAGGGGATCAAAGAGATACTGAAGGGCTGGGGACACTGATGTAAGGGACTCTGTCTGCTCAGCGTAAGTGCTGCCTTGGAGGAGGGCACCCAGGGCCCTATGGTGGGTGGGATGCCTTGTAGCAGAGGTGGTATCAGAAAGCATGTGACTGGGGAAGTGTGATGGTGACAGCTTGAGGCCTTGGGTCTGAATTTCCTAAGGAGGCTGCTGCATGTGTAAGAGGGGAAGGGAGGAGAGAAAGTGCCCACAGAAGGCTTTGTGTGTAAGGCATGTTGCTTGTGAGTTGATAACAAGTTGGTATTTTGTTGTTTTTTGAGACAGAGTTTCTCTGTGTAGCCCTGACTGTCCCTAGAACTCATCCTGTAGACCAGGCTGGCCTCGAAAGAGATCTGCCTTCTTCTGTCTCTTAAGTGTAGGGATTAAAGGTGTGCACTACCACTGCCTGGCTATAGCAAACTTTTAAGGGAGAGCTTGGAGTTGGGGCTTGGAGTTGAGTTAGTCAGGAGTGGGGTCCTTAAGGAGAAGCAGACAGATGATCCCTCAGTGGGTGAAGGACCCCCTGGCTGAGGGCCCAAGGGCCTGATTGCCTCTGCCTTTGGGAGTAATTCATGAAGCAGCAGGCGTCAGAAGCCAGTGATGTCCTCTGGTGAAGAGGCCTTGTGGCTTCCTGGTCTGTGGGCTGAGAGGTCTTCATGGAAAGGGGATGTTTTTCTCACCTTACTGTTCTGTGCCCTGCTTGGTGACAACCATGGAATGGCGGACAGAACATCTGCCAGTGTAAACTGTATGGTTCAGGAGCCAGGACCCAGGCAGCTTTAGACAAGGGCTGCAGACACTTGTCTATGTGCAGACGCTTTGGCAGTCAGATGGCCTAGACGTGGCCATGTGGCTTAAGAACCTGCTGGACTCTTCCTTTGCACTATATCCTGATGGGTCCAGCTCTAGGCCTTCCAGGGTCAGGAGGGTGGAGGGTTCTTCAGGAAGTGCCTTGGAGCTGGGGTTGGCGTCAGGCTGCCACAGTCGCTGGGAGGTCAGTGTGAGCCTGTAGGGTGCTGCCAGTGGGACAACTGTTGGTCTTTGGTGTGTGCCTGATGCAGGTGTTGGTGTGGGTGGGGCCAGGTGGGTGTTTGACAGCCACAGGTATTGCTGGGTGGACACGGCAGGGGTAGGCAGGGGTGTGCTGGGGTAGGTCCCTGTTAGAATGTGGCTTGGTGGCACCTGTGCCGATGAGGCTGGCTCTGGGGAGGGCCTGTCTCAGGCCAAGGTCCTTTTGTGCTCAGTGGATTCTTGTCCAGAGGAGCAAGGGGTTTCTTGTCCCTGGGAGGAAACAGCCTCACACTGATGATCTCTGGTCCCAGAGGTTTGCAGTGATGACTGACCCTCACAGTGACACCATGGTCAGCACTGTTTCGGGAAGCCCATCCGTGCTGTGTTCCTCCTGTAGTTGCTTGCATTTGCTTCTGGAGCTGTCAGAAGAAGAAGCTATAAGGTCGTGGCTTTACAGCTTGTCATGCGATGATCTGTGGGTCTGGAGGGACCTGGCTAAAGTCAGAGTGTCACAGGCCTTGTTCTTCGTGGAGGCTCTGTTGCCTCCATCTTACGTCCTAGGCCCTGCCCTTGGGTCCTCCAGATGCACATGCTGTCTCTGCTGACTGCCACCTCTCCCCATCCCTTTCCCTGGGCTCCAGGAGTCCACGGAGCCCTTCTGAGTGATCTGGATTGTCTGTCTCTCCATCTCAACATCCTTAACTTGAGCTCATTTGCCAAGCCTTGTTGCTGGAGAGGGGGCATTAGAATGCAGATGTGTCAGGGCACAGTTCTGCTCCTCAGAGAAGATCCAGCGAGATCTTAAAACAGCTTCTTGGTCATCTTCAGTGTGGGGTGGAACCCAGGGCCTCTCATATGCTAATTGCATGAGATTATACCTCTCCCAGCTTCAATATGTATATCTTATTGATAAATAATAAATAGTTAAATTATGAATTTAGCATCACTTAAGTATTAAATGATGCCATACATCCTAGATAAACTGTTCCTTCTTCACTCCTGTGTACCAAGAATAATTCTACTCAAACATGCATCCTGTGCACGCTTGTCCTCACTGTCCTGGGACCATTCCTCCAGGCTCCTGATGCTCTTTCCATGGCCTCTAGCTATTTAGCCTTGGTGTGTCTGTAAATCATTTAGAATCTGTTCACAGTTTTGTTACTGGAAACTATCTTACAACACAAGAATGTCTTAAGAGAGTAATTAATTCAGCAATGTGTTATACAAACACCAAGCTCACTATGGTAGTTTGGATTGTCACATTCCAACTATGGCTGTGTTGCCCTTTCTTCCCTGACGTAGATCTCACACTGTAGCCCAGGTTGACCTTGACCTTAAAGAGATGCCCCGCCTCAGCCTTCTGAGTATGGTGGTTATAGACATATGTATATTGATGCTTATTTTGTATGTGTGGTGTATGTGTGTGTACATTTGTGTATGCTCAGATATACATGTATGTATGTGCATGTGAAGCATATGGAAGCCAGCTGTGCTCTGCATTTTGTGTGTATGTGACAAGATCTTGCTGTGTATCCCTGGCTGTCCTTGAACTCATAGTCTGCCTGCTTCTGCTTCCTGAGTGCTGGGTTTAAAGGTGTATGCCACCACATCTGGCTTCCACCTTGTTTTTTTTTTTTTTGTTTGTTTTTTTTTGGTTTTTTGAGACAGGGTTTCTCTGTGTAGCCTTGGCTGTTCTGGACCCGCTTTGTAGACCAGGCTGGCCTCAAACTCACAGCAATCCACCTGCCTCTGCCTCCCGAGTGCTGGGATTATAGGCGTGCACCACCACGCCCAGCTATCCACCTTGTTTTTTGAGACAAGGTTTCTCACTA
The DNA here is from genome assembly GCA_907169655.1 of Acomys percivali. NCBI lineage: Eukaryota > Metazoa > Chordata > Mammalia > Rodentia > Muridae > Acomys > Acomys percivali. The sequence continues at coordinate 32,507,675 of OU015747.1, read as the reverse complement.
AATCTGTAGCTTGCCATTAGGCTGCTTTACCTTGCCAACAAACTCCTAGTATCCTGTCCCTTCCTCTGTAGTACAGGGATTACAGGCATGCATTGCATTGCCCACTTTTTAAAATGTAAGTGCTAGGGACCAAACTTGGGCCCTGTGCTTAAGCTTTACCAATTGAGTTACCTGCACAACCCCTGTATTGTTTTTAAAGATAATCTCGAGAAAGCATTAATCAGTAGATTTCTCACAGCAATAGACAACTGTCCAGGAGATGCCTGCATGCTGGGATGGTGCCTGCCTCCACTGGTGGGGAAGTTTCCTTGAGCCCCTGCTGGCTGTGTAGACAGTGTGGTTTATGGACAATGCTTTTCTTTAGGGGTATCTGGAGTTTGCGTATGTGCTATACACAGGACAACAGTGTGACTGGGCCCCAGAGGCAACCCTGGACTCTTAAGTCTCTTCTGTGCTCCTGTTTAGACATTCCACATGTGCATGCTGTCACAGCTCCTTGCTGGAGGGACCTAAGTGTGTCCCGTGTGACTTCCCTGGGAGAAGGTTTTAGAAGTTCATGCCTGGTTTGGGGCATCCCTGTCTATCTTTTCTGCTGCTGATTTTACCTTGAGTTCTTTATTGTAGTGACTCTTAACCTGGGTCTGTGCCAAGAGTCCTGCTGATCACTGTCCTCACGGTGCTGGGGACCCTGGTACCGGTCTGTTTTTTAACCTCTTTTCAGGTTTATAGTTCATTTAGTAGCAACTGGTAATCACAGAATTTTTCTATAGTGGCTCTGTATTCTTTAGATTAAAGTAGCTACACTTACACTATCTTAAGGCTGATTTAAAAATACCCTAGAGGGGCTGGAGAGATGGTTGAACCATGAAAGGCTAAGGCTCACGGCCAAAAGAAAAAGGACAGAAATACTCTAGAATCTCAGGCCTGGATTTTAATGACAACCTGTACTTTATGAGGTTGTGTCCTCTGGAATAAGTCAGTAAGTTTGCTTTGTTCAGTTGCTGTTTTTATCTCATCTCTTGGATGACCTCCATGGTTTTATTGATTGAGGTTCTTTCACATTACGTGTTTTCCTAGCATAGCACTTCGTTCAAAATAAATTAATTGTGGGAGAGTCATGGGGTATGGAGAACATTTTGTAGAGGGGATTTGGGATCAGATAAAAGAGTTAGGTGGTGATCTTTGGGGCCGTTGACTGCAGCACAGCAACAGTCCCTGTTCTGGGAACATCTTCTTCAGAAGCCTTGAAGGAGGAGACCACAGCTTTCCACTTTGATAGCAGGGTTCTTATTCCAGTGCAAAAGCCACCAAGTTTAGCTCCCTTTCACCTTGACATTTTTGTGGTGACTGTAGAGACTTGTGGTTCTTTGCATTGTTAATTACCTTGTAGAGTCAGATAGTGACGCTAAGGGTTAGAGATACAGGCTCTTTAATAACAAGGTATTTGTATTTTCTCCTTAGGACAACATTTCAAGACCAAAAAGAAAAAAAAATCTCAGTAGCTATAAGCATTCCCTGAAACATGAAATCCCTGGAATAGTGGGACATGCGATCGGCCTTAACAGTACACCAGGATGTTCAGGGCGGGGGAGCCAGGGAAGCGGCAGCCCGGCTCTGTGCCCCCTCGAGTGCGGAGCGTGGAAGTGGCCCGAGGCAGAGCTGGCTATGGCTTCACCCTATCAGGACAGGCACCCTGTGTGCTCAGCTGCGTCATGAGGGGCAGCCCTGCTGATTTCGTGGGCCTCCGAGCTGGAGACCAGATACTTGCCATCAACGAAATCAATGTGAAGAAAGCCTCGCATGAAGATGTGGTGAAACTAATTGGGAAATGCTCTGGAGTCCTGCACATGGTGATCTCTGAGGGCACCAGCCATGTGGAGTCCTGTTCCAGCGATGAAGAAGGTGGCCTGTATGAGGGGAAAGGCTGGCTGAGGCCTAAACTCGATTCCAAGGCTTTGGGTATAAACAGGGCAGAGAGGGTTGTGGAAGAGGTGCAGTCTGGCGGGATTTTCAACATGATTTTTGAAAGCCCGAGTCTTTGTGCCAGTGGCCCGGAACCCCCGAAGCTGAAGCAGAGGTCTCTGTCAGAGTCGGCTGCTTTGCGGCTTGATGTTGGCCAGGACAGTCTCTGTGCTCCACATCCCAGCATGCTCTCCAAAGAAGAGATGCCAAAGGTTATCAATGACGATTCTGTATTCACTGTGGGGCTGGACAGTCACGATGACTTTGGCTTAGATGCAAGTATTTTAAACGTTGCCATGGTCGTGGGCTATTTGGGCTCCATCGAGCTCCCTTCCACAAGTTCCAACCTGGAGCATGACAGCTTACAGGCTATTCGTGGCTGCATGCGCCGCCTGCGGGCCGAGCAGAAGATCCATTCACTAGTGACCATGAAGGTCATGCATGACTGTGTGCAGCTGGTCACTGACAGGGCTGGCGTGGTGGCAGAGTACCCTGCTGAGAAGCTGGCTTTCAGTGCAGTATGCCCAGATGACAGGCGGTTCTTTGGGCTGGTGACCATGCAGTCCAATGATGATGGAGGCCTGGCACAGGAGGATGAGGGTGCCCTGAGGACGTCCTGCCACGTGTTCATGGTGGACCCAGACTTATTTCATCACAAGATCCACCAGGGCATTGCGCGGAGGTTTGGGTTTGCCTGCACTGCAGACCCAGACACAAGCGGCTGTTTGGAATTCCCAGCGTCCTCCCTCCCTGTGCTGCAGTTCATCTCTGTTCTATACCGAGACATGGGTGAGCTGATCGAGGGTGTGCGGGCCCGCGCCTTTCTAGATGGGGATGCTGATGCCCACCAGAACAACAGCACCAGCAGCAACAGTGACAGCGGCATTGGCAATTTCAACCAGGAAGAGAAGAGCAACAGGGTGCTTGTAGTTGACCTAGGCGCGGGCTCGAGCAGGCATGGCCAAGGCAGTAGCCCAGGGTGGGAAGGTGTGAGTGGAAGGGGATCACAGCCTTGGGGTGCACCCTGGAATGGAGCTTTTGGCCACGACTCAGAGGTGGGCTCCACGCTGGAAACCAGCCCCCACACTGACCGATTCTGGGACTTAAAGCATTCGGGGCCTGCCTCCCACATGGAGGTCCCTCCAGCTTCCCTGAGGAGTTCTGTACCTCCTTCTAAGAGAGGTGCCACGGGTTCCAGCTGTGGTTTCAACCAGAGGTGGCTCCCAGTCCATGTGCTACAAGAGTGGCAGTGTGGACATGCCAGTGACCAGGAGTCTTACACAGACTCTACTGATGGGTGGTCCAGTGTCAACTGTGGCACACTGCCCCCTCCCATGAGTAAGATTCCTGCAGACCGATACCGGGTGGAGGGCAGCTTTGCTCAGGCCCCTCTCAGTACCCAGAAGAGGGACTGGTCCAGGAAGGCTTTTGGAATGCAAAACATATTTGGACCCCATCGAAATGTTAGAAAGACCAAAGAGGACAAAAAGGTAAGCTAGAAGGAGTTCAGGAGGAATGCCTTCACTGTAGCATGGCCAGTTGCTACCCACAGCCCTGGCTTACTCCCAGTGGCCTTGTGGCTTCTGCAAACTGTCACAGCAAATCTGTTTTGCGCTGCATAGAAGCAAAGTGAGGCCTTTGCCTTGCTCTGCAATCTCTGCCTTGGTCTGAGTGCTGGCCTTAGGCTGTTCTCTGGTGGTCCTGTCAGGATATCTGTGCTGGACAGGTTGAAACAAGAAGGCGAAGTCTTCCCGCTTTGGTAGGCCTCCCCCCCACGCCAGCTCATGGCCAGGATGGTTGTTGGAGGGCTCCATTCCTGAAGCTCTTTTGAAGCCCATTTTATTTCTGATCCTAGGTTATCAAAGTGTCTGCTGTGAGAGGCTTGGAGGAGCACAGTGGTCTGGCGCACACTGGGGACCTCCCTAGCAAATCCCTGGGTTGGCCTAGGTTCCTTGCCTGCAGCTCATGGGGCTGGCTGAGCATCACTGCCTCAGAGAACCTGATCTGTCAATGCTCAGTATCCCCTGGGGACCTTTGATTTCTTGTGGGAGCTAAGTTTAGAGTATGAAAGCAGAAACCCAGCATCTTCTTCCAGGACTCCATTCTGTGAAGGGGATGGGGGTGCTGGCCACAGCAAGGCTCAGCATTTACCTCCTTGTTTCTGGGAAGTAATTCTCAGAGACGCTTATATTTACAGTACCTTTCCTGTGTTTGTGCATATTTTGGGTTTAGTAATAGAAAAGTTTCTCACGAACCCTCTAAAAGGCCGGTCAGGGCAGGGGGCAAAGCAGAGGCTGTAGCTGTCAAATTGGTGGGGATTTGTCCCGGAGCCCTGGTAAGCTTTAATGATTTCTCATTGACTTGTATCAGAGAAGGAAGGTGGCGCCCGTTTTCTTTCCTTGGATGGCCATGGGTAACATTGGTGCAGCTAAGTGTAGGTTTAAAGCAACACACAAGGGGTTGGGGATTTAGCTCAGTCTTAGATTATTTGCCTAGCAAGTGCAAAGCCCTGGGTTTGGTCCTCAGCCCTGGGGGGAAAAAAGGCAACACACAAAATTGTACTTCTACCAGTTGTCAACTTTGTTCTTTTTAATGTATAAAAATAAAATAAAATCGTAGCAGGTTGTTCTGGCAGGAGGTTTTGTAACAGGATGTGGTGGATCTCATCTTGGTAAGTACAAAGCCAAAACAAGCCCAGCCAGGACAGCAAAGAGTGGGACATTCTCAAAGCAGTGCCCCCTTGAGCAGAGGAAGCCCGGGTCTAGAGACACTCATATGGGGGATGTCCCACTCCTACGCACGCTCAGTGTAATGTTACGGAGCACATGCTGAGAAGATTCATGCCTCTGGGCATGCTCAGCTAATGGCCTAACATCTTAGTTGAAAATAAAGGACAGGACTCTGCTTGGCTTGGGGAGGCCAGAGGTTTATACTGTCTGGAAATGAGAGAAACACAAGAGGTTGGAACGGGAGGGAGCAGTGCTGGAGGCTGCAGATAGTCAGTGGTCAGGTGTCACGGCACTCCTGATTCTTGTCAGCCAGTGGCTCACGTTCATCAGTTGCTGGAAGGCAGCTAGACAGCCAGGATCTGGTGGGGACACAGACACACTGCAGTGCGCGGTCAGGGAGGCTCAGTGTGTATGAGGGTAACTCAGGAAAGTGCCCTAGCTACTGAGTTAAGAGAAGAATGTAGGAAGGGGTGTGGTTTAGAAGAGTGACAAGGAAGAGACCAGATACTCTGAGGAGGCCCTGCAGAGTGAAAGACTGGTTAGGTGAAGCCGGTGGTGCATTCCTTAGTGACAGAGGGGCTGGGGGAAGGCACTGGGGGTGGGTGGGCAGGGAGCAGCTGCTAAACTGTAGTTCCTGTGAGAGATGTTGGGCTGGAGAGATGGCTCAGCCATTAAAGGCTAGGCCCACAATCAAAACTATAAGAGAAATCTTGTCAAGATCACTGCACGCTGATCTACTCCCACCACTAGGAAGGGGTAGGCACTTTAACCTGAATGCCCCCTCCAGTGCCTTTGTGCCAGCACTGAATGCCAAACCTGGGGACGGGAGCAGGGGCAGGGGCACAGTGATCTGCAAGGTCCAAGGTGCAAGAGCAGGAGCTGGCCCTGAAGGGTAGCGTGGTACCTTGTGACTGGTATGGCCGTGTCCCCGTGCCCCATCATGTAAACAGTGTTCCTGTGTCCCTGAAGGTCGGGCGTCATGGTGAGAGTGCTCTCTCCCCTCCAGAGCTTTTGTCAATCGGCCTCTGGAGCCGGCTGTGGGTATATTCTTTGTTATGTGCCCATGGAGTGTCTTCCTGGTTAGCTTTGTGACTGGTGCATGATGGGACAGAGATGTTAAACCTTAGGTGCCTGAGGCAGTCAGTCCTCCAGCCTTTATCTTCTCTTCCTCCTGGAGAGAACTGGGCGTTCTCCGGTCTTTCCTGAGCTTGTATCCTGCCCCTGGCAGCCTCTGGGTTCCCAGGAATATGTTGCAGTTTTCTTCACTCTTCTCTCCGCACACACTGCTGGAGGCTGCTTCCCCAGCTTTTCCTTTTGAGCAAGCCTTGGCCATTTGCTGCTTTGAGCAGATCCCTATGACCAGCAGCAGCAGCTGCGGCTGCGCAGTCCTGCAAGCGGTGGCTACAAGTGCATTTTAGCCATTTAGGCAGTTGTTGGAGACTGTCTCCTGCCCCCACCCTGGCAAGAATGAAGTGAACAGACAATAAAGAGTACAGATTGGAGGTAGTGCGTCGTCAGTTCGGGATTGACTTTAAATAAGGTAAAAAGCAGACATTTAAACGAAACAAGCTTGAACTCTGGCTAGCAGCAGGACGCTAACTGAGAGCTGAGAGTGGGTGCAGCTCAAAGCTCCTGAGGACCTTGGGAGGCCAATGAGGGTCTGTAGTTCTGCCTCAGGACTCTGAGGTGGTGGGTAGTCTCGTTTCACTGTCTGGAAGACAGAACAAATTCCTGCTTAAATCCAAACCATGATGTCTCAGAGACCTAGGCAGGATCCTCAGTCTGCAGCTACCCATCAAGTTCTCTGCAGAGTCCTGACTTCATCTCTTCTTCCTCCATTGAGAACTAATGCACCCTCTAGCAAAGGTCTGGATTTATAGGACATCACCCGGGCCCTGATTGGCTGGAAGTGGGCAGGGTGAAAATAGGATCAGTCAGGAAAGAGTGGTCCTGTCTAGTTGGGGAGGGGAAGAACCCTGACTCCACCTGAAGTTGCTAGAAGTTCAAGTTAGGTCTGGAGTCTACCTGTGAATACGTGTTAAAACGTTCAGGTGGTTGCCTGCCACTTCCACTAGCACTTTAGACTGTGGGCTTGAGCTGCCAGCCGACAGAGGACTGTCAGAAAGCGCAGGGTTTGTATACCCTAATACTAGGCCTTCTGCAGCCCAAGGCTTCTCCTGCCAGCGTGCTTTTGCCTTCGCCATCCTCATTCAGCTACTGGACTCCCAGTGAACATCTGGGGAGCTTGTGAGGATGGAGAGGCACCCCAAGAATGAACCCTCCCAACTCCACCTGCTTAAATACCATGTGGAAGCAGAAGTCGTCGAAGGACCCAGGGTTTCATGTTGTTGGAGTTGAGAAGCTCCTCCCTTTGTTTGGGCTTTCATTGTGGCCAAGCAAACTTCCCTTCTCTTTGATCTCAGAAGACAGAAAAATGCTTTCATTGGTGTGTATAGGGAGGACTTTCCTGGGCCATGAGATGTCTAAAAGTCTCCTTGGGGCCCAAGGGTGCATATCTGTATGGATGTGTTGTACCTTGTTTTTAAACTCTATTTTATTTGGGGTTATTGAAGCCTGTGCCTCCTTTCCAACAACCCTTAAATCCTGGGCATGAGAAAGACTGTTAGTGGAGAAAGGGACCACAGACCCCTATACTTCTCCTGGCTGTTAGGGCCAATTAGGTTCTTTTGTGGCAATACCAATCTCTGTTGATAGCCAATGCAGCAAACAGTCTCCTCTGAGTCACAGCACTGAAACATTTCTCCCTGTCCATCTCCAAACCATCACACAGTCCATCTCTGGTCTCTCCAAGCTGTTCTATGTCACACACCTCCGCTGCGTGCCACATTTTCTCCCTGTCCATCTCCAAACTATCACACAGTCCATCTCTGGTCTCCAAGCTGTTCTATGTCACACACCTCCGCTGCATGCCACATTTTCTCTCTGGGCTCTTCTGTGTAGTTCCCTCATAGTCCTAGACCACGCCCCTCCCCATGCTGCACAAGGCAGACCATTACCATCTGGCGCAGACCATGCCCCAAAGGAGGCAGTTATCAGCTATGGACATACAAAAGCCCAAATCCCACAACATACTAAAATCCCACGCTTGAGATTAAAACTAAAACATACTTACACAACTGAGTTTACAAAGAAATCAACACTTCCATTACATGGGTGTGGAGAGGCCCATGCCAGGGTGATGTGGGCTGAAGGTAAGCTGTGGAGGTGTGCTCTCCCACAGACCTGGGTGGTCAGGCTGGTTCTTCTTGAGGCCACCTTTGAGTGGAGTCTTCTCCATGTGTGTCTTCACAGAGCCATCCCTGTGTGTGTTCTGATCTCCTCTGTATCCCATCATACTGCATTAGAGCCTGCCTAGTAAACTCCTTTGATTGGTACCTCTGTAAAGGTCCTGTCTCCAAGTAAGTGTAGGTGTGTGTGTGTGCTGAGATTCTAGGTTAAGGATTCAACATGTGGATGTTGGGGAGCACAGAGTGCCATCCTGGATCAAGCCACACCTGTCTCTTAAAATACCAGTGCCAGAGTTGTGAATGATAGCATCAAATATGCCCAGTGACAGATAGGAGAGTGATTTTGGGAGAATGGGATCAGCACAGGAACAAGATGGCCCTTGACAGGTGGTGGTCTCACCCTGTGATGATGTCATGACAGGCAGTGTCTCCTACCCCAAATGAAAGTTACGTGAGTGTCCCTGGCAGTCCGTCGAGCTGTGAGGGTTAGGCAGTGAAGCACAACTGGGGGAGAAACGTGGGGACTCAGACATAATGTGGATCTGTCACACTGAAAATCAGACTGAAAATCAGCTTGTAAAAAGATAGAATTTGCATTAGATGCCATTTGGGCTTAGAAATCAAACCGAGTTATACGCAATATGGATTCGTTTTCAAGTTAGCCTTCTTGCTTGCCTGAGTCTGTAGATGTGTGTTGGGGATGGTGGAAGAGCTTGAGCCACTGGGTTTCAGGGTGGGGTTTCAAGGGAGTGGGCAGTCAGCCACAGGATGGATAGTGAGTGAGTGAGTAATGAGGGACGCCTCCTGCCAAGTGAGAACAGCAGGTCACAGAGGTTCACAGTAAATCTTTTCCTGTGTAGATTTAGATGCCTTCAGGCCATTGTTAACTGTCCACATTTATTTTTTAGCTCTTAAACTAATTGTGTATGTGTACACAGGGGGCATGTACATGCTATAGCACACATGTGGTGGGCAGAAGACAACTTTTGAGAGTTAGTTTTCTTCCACTGTGGGTTCCAGGCTTGAACTCAAGTTATTAGGCTTGTGCACCAAGTGCTTCTGCCTGCTGACCTGGCTGACTAGCCCACGTGTGCACATGCTTAATGCAGCAGACAGGATATTGTAAAGGGAGTCGGTCTTGATAGGCAGGCCTTCAATTCAGTTACTCTTGGGCTGAAACAGGAGGCTCAAGTCCTGCTTGCGCTAGAGTTCAAGGCCAGCCTAGGCAGTGTAGTGAGCCTCCATCAGAAAGGAAAAAGAGGGCTGGGAGTGTGGTGCATGGTGGGATGCCTGCCTAATGTGTAAGGCCCTGCATCCCACTTCAACCCTACCCCTTCAACCCTACCCCGCCTCCACACCAAGTCAGAATAGAAGTTCAGCAAGCAGACAGGTGACGGCCATTACTGTAGAGGCCAGAGAGAGCCAGCTTCATCTTGTATCAATGTTTTATGATTGTAATGTGAACTTAGTGACTAAAAAAGTTCTCTTAGAGAAAAAAAACAAATTGTATTGTTTTTAAATTCATTGTTTGTGTGTGTGTGCGCGCACACATGTGATACTGAATGCAGGGGGAGGTCACAGGACAACTTTTGGAGTTGATTCTCTCCTAAGGAGGATTGGGGCTTAAGCTCAGATCATCAGGTATGCATGATAAACACTTTTACCACTGAGCCATCTTGCTGGCTCCTAAAGATTCTTTTAAAAGTAAAAAAGCCAGCTGTAACCGGCTTTGAGACCACACACAGGATATGTGGGCAGGATCATCAGGAGTTCAAGGCCATATAGTCAGTTTGAGGTTACTCTGGGCACATGAAACCTCGACAGTAAAAGAACAAAAATCAGGAAATAATGAGGCAAAAGAAGAAAAATCAGGGAAAAATGAGGCAAAAGAACACAAATCAGGAAATAATGAGGCATGGAGTTGAACATGTAATTTCCTCCTTCATGTGACCCAGCAGTGAGAGGCTCACCAGAGACCAAGCCTAGAGAGCTCTGCATGTTTCATGTAATTCTTCCCTGCATGAGAGGAAGTTTCAAAATAGATGTAAATATTTTCTTCTGGTACTATCAACAAAGACCACACCTAAAAAAAAGGCTCTGTTAACTCTTTGTGCAGGGTATCTGTGACCATCACTTGTGTAAACTGAGATTCTTAGCGATGTCTTATCCCCAGTACCTACCCCAAGACTTGGATGGACTAGGCGGCCAGTATTCCTGTGTGAAGTACCCGCTGCCTGCAGATGTGTGCTCTGTGTAGCCCCCAATGCCATTAATGCGTCAGAAGTCCCTGCAGTGCCAGCTTCCAGGACAATGTGTGACATTTGGGTGGTGCTGTTGAGAGGGTGAGTGGATGTGGGGTTGCAGAGCAGCCCCTGGAGGTGGAGGGATGCAGATGGGTGTGCCTGCTACCCTCTCCTTTGTCTGGTTTCCAGGAAGGAAGACTATTTAGAGTCCTCCTGGAATAGCCCTAGCTGAGCCTCCCAAACATGGGCACGTGCTGCCCTCCCACTGTGTGCAGAATCCTTATAAGAGTCTACTGCTTATAGCCTGGTACAACTTCAAAGCTTTCCCTATGATGTTATATGTAGCTGCAGCTCCATCACCTTTCCACTGTGTGAATGTTCCATTGTGTAAATTGTGTAAATGAGTCAAACACAGCTGCTACATTTCTATTTTTCTTAGGTTTGTTATCTTTTGTGCGTGAGTGTTTTGCCTGCCTGCATGTCTATGTACTACATGTGTGCCTGGTGCCCACAGGGCTATAAAAAGGCATTGGATTCCGTAGACCTAGGGTTACAAGCAGTTGTGAACTGACTGGCATGGGTGCCGGGAACTGAACTTGAGTCGTTCGGAGGAGCAGCATATACTCTTAGCAGAACCACCTCTTCAGACCTCTGTTACGTTACTGTTACTGCCGTGTGGGCATTCTTGCCCATGTCCAGGCGTGGATGTTGGGCTTCTTGACTATGGCTCCCAAGCACTTGTAGAGGTGGCTTATTGTGTCTTATGTTTGTATTTCCTTGATTATAAAGAGTTGTGTTGTCTCCTTGCTGGTGCATCAGCTCATAGCTTTGCCTGTGTTTCTTCTAGGTTGTCTTTTCTGGGTTGGCAGGACTGTTGATGCTGGCTATTTGGTAGTAGAAACATATTTCCAGACACACATGCACTCACACACATACATACATACCCCAGCCTGTGGCTTGCTTCCTTTCACTTCCTTCATGTGGTTTTGAATCCCTAGAAGTTTCTAGCCTTCATTTACACACACACACACACACACACACACACACACACACACACACACACA
>OU015747.1:32441651-32496419 GCA_907169655.1 Acomys percivali | reverse complement strand
ACACACACACACACACACACACACACACACACACACACACACACACAATCTGTGTCTTAAGTAGTAAAATCCTACTACCTTATGTCATATTTTCTTCTTTTTCACAATTTTTTTAGAGTCAAGTGTGCATATATGTAGGGGGTATATGCATGCATGTGCACATGTGTATAGGGTAATCTTGTCTGTGTGTATGTAGAGGTCAGAAGTTGATGTTGAGTTGTCTTTAATAGCTTCTCTATCATATGTTTTTGAGACTAGGGTTTCTCACTGAACCCAAGGCTTGCTGCTTCAGCTGCATCAGCAGGCCAGTAGGCCCCAGTGTCTTCCTGTTTGATAGGAATACAAGCACATAGCCAACTTTTTGTTGGTTTGTTTTTTGTTTTTTCGAGACAGAATTTCTCTGTGTAGTTCCTGGAACTTGCTCTGTAGGCTGGCCTCGACTACATAGAGACCTGCCTACCTCTGCCTTCTGAATGCTGGGATTAAAGGGTGCACCACCAACACCTGGCTTGCTTATTTTTTTTAATATTTATTTTATCGTGTTGAATTATGTGCATGTATTTGTGTGGGGGAATATGTATATGAATGCAGGTACATGCAGAGGCATTGTATCCCCTGGATCTAGAGCTGTAAGTGTTAGGGATCCAAACTCAGGTCCTCATACTTGAATGGCAAGCACTTGATCCATTAAGCCATCTCCCCAGCCACAGCGATGACTTTGTGAGTAGGATCTGGTGAAGGCTGATTGTGGAAGACATTGTTCTATCCTCCCACCTATCTCAGCAATACCCCAGCACAGATCGCATCCTCTGATGTGCATGGGTCTCTTCCTTGGTGATTTGTTCCTCTGTTGTCAGTTTACTGTAGCTTCAGGATGTCTCTGTGTCTGTAGGGGAAGACCCTACTTGTATTCTGTTCTTGCTTAATCAACACCCCAAAAACAGCTTATTATAACTTCAGGATGTCTCTGTCTCTATAGGGCAGAGCTTACCTTATGCTTCACTCTTTTTTTATGTAGATGTTACACTCAATTTTTTTAATTGTTATTTTTATTTTGTTTTTTTGAGACAAGGTTTTTCTGTGTATCCTTGCCTGTCCTAGACTCGCTCTGTAGACCAGGCTGGCCTCGAACTCACAGTGATCCGTCTGCCTCTGCCTCCTGAGTGCTGGGATTAAAGTTGCGTGCCACCATGCCCGGCTATATTCAGTTTTAAAATTTCCTAAAATACTATTGGTTGTTTTCATGGAAATTGTATTTTCATGTGTAGATCAATTGGAAGAATTGATGACTTAACCTGTCAAGCTTTCCTAACATGAGCATAATATCTCCCCATATTTTCTCTATTTTCTTTCTGAAAATAGAAGAACAGAAAACAGATACTCCAAACCCAGATATCCATTGGTAGAAGTGATGCAGTGTTTTTAGGCTTTTGAAATAAATCTTTAAAAAAAATTTTTCCTGATGGTGTTTGAGATTGTTCTGTGGTGTTCTTTAGATGGAAGAGAATGCATTGTGATAAACTTTGCACTGCTGAGCTCAAAAGCATGCAAAGGAAAGAACTTGAATTCTGTTGTTGGGACGCTAACTGGTGGATGTGGAGCACAGCATTGTAGATGATATGAGGGTGAAAGAGAAATTCTGGCCTGAAGTTTTCTAAGTTTTTCATATTTTGCAATAAAAAGCCCCACGTTAGCCTCCCTTCATCTCAGTGTCAGCCTACTGTTACCCTCAGGGAGCATGTGCTTTGCAAAGATGACTTCCTCCAGTGCTCGGAGTCAACATCTGTGTGCACGGATGCCTTAGGGGACTATTTTTTCACATATGCATTATGATATTAGGTTCATCCCACTCTGTGAAAAGTATATCCCTTATTTAGGCTGGTGTTGACGCCTCTGAGGAGCCTGGGGTCCTAGGAATCCCATGCAGTTTAACTGAAGCTCAGGTGTCATTGGGTTTTGCTTATATCAGGCCACAGCTTTTCAGGATGAACTTAGCAGGGGCTTCGGGTCCTGCCCCAGGTTCCTGCCTTCAGTGATCGGCTACAGTGTGGACGTGTGAGTCAAACCAACCCTTTCCTCCCCACCTTGCTTTGGCCATGGTGTTTATCACAGCAATAGAAACCCTGATCGAGGTGGACTGTAACTGGAAACTGCGCTGAAATAAACCCTTCTTCCCTTAAGTTGCTTGTGTTATTTTATCACAGTGACCAGCAGTGATAGTCACCACAGTGACTAGACGAAGTTGGTTCCAAGAGTTGCTGTGATAAACCTCATCATGACCATTAGCTTAAAAAAAAATTTTTTTTTAAAGGAATGTAGAAAAGTTTATAACTTTGGGCTTAAAAAAGCCATCAGATGCTATATGAAGAGTTTCATGGGCTGAGACAAGACTAGAGTGCTGAGAGAAGCATGGGCAGTAGAGGCCCAGCTCGTTAGGTGTCAGGGGGATCAGGTTCTAGCAGGAACTGGGATGAGGCAATTCTTGTGATTTTTTTTTTTTTTTAAGCCAGGAATTTGGCTGCATTTTTTTCCTGTCTTGTGAAAACGTGAGTAGGATTAAGTTTGAAGGTGATGAACTGATTGTAAGGCAGGATGGTACTCAGGCTGATGCTGAAGAAGCGACTGTAAGTGGGAACAGGATCAGCATCAGTGTAAACAAGCCTCCTGTGATGCACTGGGCAAGAGGAAGGCTGTCCCAAGAGTAGGGCTTCACCCATGGAAGGCTTTAGCCTGTACAGGAACTACTTATTTATAGGAACGGAGCCTAACCTCCTGTCTCCTCCAGAGGAACTGCCTAGGAGAGTGTGTCCTCAAGGTCTGTGTCCAGTGTGCTCAGAGGAGCCAGGCACTCTGTGGCAAGGGTGTACCTCCTGTGGAAAGGCCATTGTGTGATGCTATGAAGGTGAAACCCTGGGAGATGATAGGTGCGAGGACTGTAGGACATCTGCCAGGAAGGCAAGTGTGTCAGATGGAGCCAACGTAAGCCTAAGAGAGCTGTAGGTACTGCAGGTGGCAGAACTCAAGGGGTCAGAGCTACCCTCGCCTTTTGGAACTACACGATTATGCTCTAAGTTTGAGATTGTGGACAGGAAGGTATAGGATTTGATATTTCACCTGATGGATTTGAGTTTTATTGTGTGTGATCATTTTATTCCCTGGTTCTTCCTTTTTTGAATAAACCGTGTTTATTCTGTTCTATTATGTTCAAAGTATTTTAGAGTCACTCATAGTTAGACTTGGGATTTGTTTGTTTGTTTGCTTTTTTGAGACAGGGTTTCTCTGTGTAGCCTTGGCTGTCCCATACTCACTTTGTAGACCAGGCTGGCCTTGAACTCACAGTGATCCGCCTGCCTCTGCCTCCCAAGTGCTGGGATTAAAGGTGTACGCCACCATACCTGGCTTAGATTTTTAAAGTTTTAGAATTTTTAAACACTATGGAGACTTTTAAAGTTGAACTGTACTTTATATTATGAAATAAGCATGTGACTTTGGGAGCAGGAGGATTATAGCTTAAAGAGATGTGTTTGTGTGTCACGTTGACAAGAGGTGGGGATTTAAGACAGTATGTATGTATTATGTGTATGTGGGGGGGGGGTGTACATGTACACCACAGCATGTGTGTAGAGGTCAGAAGACAATTTGCTGGGAATTAGTTCCCTGAACCCTCCATGTGGGTTCTGGGGACCAAACTCAGGTTGTTAGGCTTGGAGGCAGCAAATACCTGTACTCACTGAGCCACCCATCCGCCTTGGTTTTTTTCTTTCAACAAACTTAGGCAGTTACCTTCCTAAGTGTCTTTAATAGGCTTATGTGTTTCATTAGAGTCATTCCTAGATGTTTTGTATAATTTTGTTGCTATTATTAATGGTATCATCATAAATTATAAATGCCACCCATACATGAAAGTACAGTTGGGTTTTTCATATGGCTTTTTTTATACAGCTGTCTGAGTTTGGGAAGTTCCTTCTCTTCCTTTGTTAATATGATTCCTCCAATGGGTGTTCTAGCTTAGCTTTTCTTTCTTTCTGGGTGTTCTGTATCCATCGAACTGTGTGGGCTTCTTCCACTTCATTAGAGTTTCAAATGTTAGACCACATCTGCATTCCCAAGATAACTCAGCTCAGCACAATGAGCTTTTCATATGCTAGATTTGGTTTGCTAATATTTTTGTAGGATTTTAAAATCTGTGTTTGTAAGACTCCTCTGTAATTTTCCCCTTTTCTCATTGTCCTTGGTTTTGGTAGCAATTTTTTGTCTTATAAAATTAATTATATTGTATCAAGTTAATGGAGTTTTTCTCCCTTTCTTCCTTTTCTTTTTCCCCCTTTCCTTTCCTTCCTTCCTTCTTTCTTTTTCTTTTTCTTTTGTTTTGTTATTTGAGATGGTGTGTGTGTGTGTGTGTGTATATATAACAGTAACAGCTCTGGCTATCCTAAAACTCACTTCATAGACCTAGCTGGCCTTGAACTTGGAGATACACCTGCCTCTGCCTCCCAAATTCAGAGATTAAAGGTGTGCACCACCCTTTTTCTCTACAGGCCTTCTGTCCCTGTAGAGAAAAAAGTTGGCACACACTAAACTCTTGCGACAAACTGGAGACCTAAGTCAGAGTAGGCTCCTGGGAGGATATGAAGGGGACTCTAGCAGAGACTCCTACTGCAGGGGTCATAGATACTGAAGAGCACTCACCCTAACTAGAGGACGCCTAGTAGAGGGAGTCCAACCCACCCACAAAAACTTGGGCTCTAAGTTTGTCCTGCCTAGAAGATGTGCAGGGATGAAGATGGAACAGATAGAGCAGAGGTTGAGGGAATGTCCAACAATGACTGGCCCAACCCAAGATCCACCCCATGGGAGGGAGCCAACCCGACACTATTAGCAATACTCTGCTGTGCTTTCAGACAGGATCCTATTAGAGTTGTCTTCTGAGAGGCTTCACCCAGCAGCGCTTTGAAACAAATGCTGAGACTCGCAGCCAAACATAGGGAATCTTGTGGAAAAGTGAGGGGAAGGAGAAAAGGACCTGAAGGTGACAGGAGTGCCACAAGAAGACCAATAGAACCAACTAACCAGAACCCAGAGGGACTTGCTGAAACTAAAGCACCAACCAAGGACCATACATGGACTGGACTTAGCCCCTCCACACAGATGTAGCCAATGGGCAGCTCAGACTTCATGTAGGTCCTCTAGTTATGGGATCAGGGGCTGTCTCTCACATAGACTATGCTGTCAGCTTTTTTATCACTTCCCCCTCGTGAGGCTGCCTCTCCAGGCCGCAGGGGAAGAGTGCATGCTCAGTCCTGATGAGCTGGCGTGGATGGGAAGGAGGGCTCCCCTTTTCTGAGAAATAGGGGAGTGGGAATGGGGAGAGGGAGGGAGAGTGGGACTGGGAGGAGAGGAGGGTGGGGTTACAACCAGGGTGCAAAGTGAATAAACAAAAAAAGGTTGGGAGGCCGGAGGAGAAAAAGAAAAGTTGTGTGCCACCACCCCAGGCTTTCCTCCCCCTTTCCCTGTGTTAACTTTCACCCCTTTTCAGTTCTAGGAATTAAACTCAGGTTCTTACGTATGCCAGGCAAGGGCTCCCCAGCTTAGGCACACCATCCCCAGCTCTCGGGTCTTTTATTAAACAAATCAGCAAAACAATCAAGTTAAACCAGTGACACCAGCTTTGGCTAAGTAAACACTCTCTTTTATTTAAACTTTTCCACTTCTGTTCAAGAAAGGTAGTTGGATCTTTTTCCCAACCCAATCTGAGATCCCTCTGTTGGCACATGAGCGAGACAGAGGATCCAAAAATGTGGTCATCAAGAGTGGGAGGAGACGTGAGGCTGAGCTCCTGGAAGGCACCAGGCTTCTCTTTCACTCTTGGCCTTTTGTTTGTTTTCAAGGTTGTGTGGTTTGTTTCCTCTGTCCCTTCTCTTCCTTCTTGGTGTGGCAGTTCATATTTTATTTTCTCCTTTAAAAGTTCTTGGCCTTGCCTGACAGATATTTGTTGGGCTCTTAGATTATTTGCTAACTGGTGTAATTTGCCATCATGCTTAAATGTGTTTCCCTGGGTAGTTGCCTTTTCTTTTCTTGAGTAGAACACCTGGACCTTTCTCC
Source organism: Acomys percivali (assembly GCA_907169655.1). Classification (NCBI taxonomy): domain Eukaryota; kingdom Metazoa; phylum Chordata; class Mammalia; order Rodentia; family Muridae; genus Acomys; species Acomys percivali. Next base: position 32,490,317 of record OU015747.1, on the reverse strand, counting down.
TTCTCAGAAACATCATCACAATGAGCAGGAGTAGATTCTTCAGCAATGTATTCAGGAAACGTGCTCTAGGGCTGAAGGGAGGCCTTATTTGGAAAAGTGCTTCCGATCCCCAGAAGTCAGTTCCAGCAGTGATGAGGTGGGCACTGAGAGACTCCTCAGGCTGGCTAGCCAGTCTGCCTAGCCACCTTTGTGGAGTTTTAGGCCAATGGCAGACCCTGTCTGTCTCAATTAGGGTTTCTGTTTCTGTGATAAAACAAAAGGCATGATCAAAAGCAACTTGTCCAGCTTACAACACTCAAGTTGCACTCCATCACTGAGGGAAGTCAGGGCAGGAACTTAAGGCAGGAACCTGGAGGTAGGAACTGAAACAGAGTCCATGGAGGGTGCTGCTTACTGGCTTGCTTTTAGAGCTTGTTCAGCCTGCTTTCTTATAGCATCCAGGACCAGCAGTCAATGGGTGGTACTGCCTGCAGTGAGCTGGGCCCACCCACAGTCAATAATCAATCTGAAAATGTCCCACAGACTTGTCCTCAGGCCGATCTGGGAGAACATTTTCTCAACTGAGGTTTTTTCTTCCGAAGTGACTCTAGTTTGTGTCAAGTTGACATAAAACTAGCCTCAAGCAAAAAGTCGAGGAAGTTGCAAAGTGACAGCTGAATTGCCCTCTTGACCTCTGCATACATGCACATCCTTGTGCATATGTGCACACATGTATGACACAAACACACAGTCACAGGCCACAGCACAGCTATCCTTGTTCAGCTTTGTGTTGGACGCAGAGGTTAGTGATTCTAAGGCTGTTTTGACTTGGGTTTTGGATTCCTCACATTTAGCTTTTTTTGTAACATATTAATGAAGGCACGGTTCTAGCTGTACCCCAGCCCTCAGTCCTTCTGTGGGCTGAAGAGTGGGGCTGCACTCTCTTCTTGCTCCTCAGTCATGTGCTGTCAAGCTTTGGCTCCATGGCAAAGCAGGACAGGGATGCCACAATAGTAACGCTTCACATGAGAAAATCCTTAGCACCTTAATGCTGGTCTCCAGGCAGGTAATCCTCAAAACAGCAGTGCAGCACACCTCAACCCATTGGAATGACCACAGTCGAAAGTGGAAAGTACCAGGTCATGGCTAAGACTACTGAGGTTAGAGCTGTGTGTACTGTTGGTGGGAATCTACAGCAATTACACTTCTTGTATAACCAAAGAATTGAAAGCGGAGACTAAGGGCTGGAGAGATGGCTCAGTGGTTAAGAGCACAACTTGCTCTTCCAGAGGTCCTGAGTTCAATTCCCAGCACCCACATGGTGGCTCACAACCATCTATAATGTGATCTGATGCCCTCTTCTGGCCTGTAGGTGTACATGCTGACAGAACATTGTATACATAATAAATAAATAAATCTTAAAAAAAAAGAAAAAGAAAAAGAAAGCGGAGACTAAGCCAGGCTGTGGTGGTGCATGCCTTTGATCCTAGCACTCAAGAGGCAGAGGCAAGCAGATCTCCATAAGTTCCAGGCCAGCTTGGTCTACAAAGTGAGTCCAGGACATCCAAGGCTACACAGAGAAGCCCTATCTTAAGATAAATAAATAAATAAATAAATAAATAAATAAATAAATAAATAAATAAATGAAAGAAAGTCCATGTGTGCTGGGCCTAAGCTCTGTCAGATCTGCTTGGACGTTCTCTCCATCTCAGGGCCACTTTCCCATGGTGCTGGTTGAGCTCTTCAATAAACACAAGTTTTGCATTTTGGCCAATGAGACAAGTTAGTCACAAAAACATAAGGATGTAGTGAATCTGCTTATATGAGGTCCCTGAGTGGCCATTATCAGATAGGAAAGACAGGCATGGGGATTCTGCTTATATGAGGTCCCCGAGTGGCTATTATCAGATAGGAAAGACAGGCATGGGGACAGTTTCCATGTGGGATGGTGAGGAAGTACTGGCTATGGATGGGGATGATGGCCGCCAACACTTGTGTTCTTAGCACTGCTGAGTGATGATGGTGGTATATTTTATGTTGCTGATGTCTGAGGACAGTGTGCTCTCTGTGTGGGCAGTGTGAGTGATGGAGGGCCAGCTCTGTGAACCAGTGAGTATACTGAGGTGACTTAGAGAGCATTGGCAGCATTGGCAAGGGGTTGATGCAGGACTGTGGGCATTTGACATGCCCAGTACAGTGAGGACTCATGAAAGCTGCATCTTGGGCGCTCCTCTCGTAACAATAGCTCCTCGCTTCTGCAGCCTTGGGTGTCAGGAGGCTTTGTAAGTGCTTCCAACTTCTAAGCCTTCCAAGCTAGCCTCCCTGCCTGCTTGCTTGCACTCTTGCTCTCCCCTGCCTTTCTAAAATGTGTGTGTGTGTGTGTGTGTGTGTACGCGCGTGTGCACGCCATGTGTCTGAGGGGTGCCTGTGGGGGCCAGAAGAGGGTATAGTCTCCCTTGGAACCAGTTATAGATGGTTGCGATCCAGCTTATGTGGGAGCTGGAAGAGCCATAAATGCTCTTAACTGCGGGGCCATCTCTCCAGACCACAGGCCTGGCTCTGTTAGCTTCCCAAGTCCTGTACATTTTCTTAGCTTCCTAAGTCTTCTGAGCCTCTCAGGAGGGTATGTTTGAATTGGGAGGAAATAGCAGCACAATGCTGTCATTTCCGGAAGGAAGAAGCACAAGCCTCTTGCTGGAATGATCTTCAGATACTGGCGAGGGGGGTTATTAGCTTCTTAAAGCGAGTATAGATGGCATGGAGGCACAGGTGTGATGAGGACAGCCTTCACGCGGACTCCCTCCTCACACTTTCAGCCAGCACTATCGATCTGTCTCTGGGACAGGCTATCTGTGTGCAGTTTGGGAAAGCAGGGCGGGCCTTATCATCTAGGATACACAGTTGGTAGCTAGCAGCAGATAGCTAAAGATCCTGGGGGGACTATGCATGTTTTGTGGTAAATATTTCAATTAAAGTATACCATACAGTGACTGCAAGTGACCCTCCCCCAGTCCTGCTGGGGTTGGCTCTTCCTTCAGGGGAGCACAAAGGGCAGAACTGATAGTCTCTTTCCAGGAGGGTAACCTAACATATCTATTTCTTTGTGTTTAGAGTTCAAAATTGGGGCGAGGAGTTGCCCTGGCCCAGACTTCTCAGCGCACCTCGGCTCGCAGATCCTTCGGAAGGTCCAGGAGATTCAGCATTACTCGCTCCCTCGACGATCTGGAGGTAGGTTGATGTGCTCTGCTGACCACTGTGGGCTTTGGCCTCTCTCTCCCTTCCATTCCCATCCAAAGATTTGTACCTATGCTACTGGGAGCCCACTGACTCTCCCCCTCAGCAGGAGCTTCCAGAGCAGATGCTAGACTTTTCCTGTCCCTCAAAGTACCTGAGTAACCTGGACCCCAACACTGTGCTCCTCCTGTCCCCTCCCTGAGCTCTTGGTACCCACTTCGCCGACTTTCTGAGTTCTGACAGACACAGTTGTCTTCCGTGCCTTATTCCGACACTTTACAATGCAGTCCATTTGCTCTAAAGGTTTATGTTGTGCCTCTATGTGGCATGGGAGTATAAACTGTAGCAGTTAGACTCCTCTGTGCTGATGGATACTCTGGGGAAGATGACGCGTCTGTTCTGAAGAGGCTGTGTAAGTTTTCTCACATTTTTACACATTTTCTCCTGCACACACGTGATGGTGCTAGAATGTTTCTGTAAGTGGGAGAGCTTAGTGCAGGTGTCCATGCATGCCCCATTTGGCAAGGTGACAGTGAGGACCAGTGCTGAGCTGTTCCATGGTGTGGAAGAGAAAAAGCATCAGATGAGGGACTGTGATGCAAGGTCCAGCTGGGCATCGGGACCTTGGAGGATTATGGCTAGCCTGCTTCATGGCGGAGGTTTCCTGCCAGGGGTGTTCGTGTCTGCACTTATGTGAGAAGAAGGCCTCAGTGGGCCTGAGCCCTGAGCACATGTATAGCTTCATGGTGGAGGTTTGAGAAACCGCTGTCAAGGTTTAGACTACTGTTTTGTTTCCTTTCATCTCCAGGAATGTACTGGGTCTTCCTGCTATCCAGCAACTGGAGTCTTGCTGTTGTCCGCAGTTAGAAATAAGCCAGGCCTGGTCTCCAAGCCTCTCCCTTCTGTCTTCAGTGTAGCTGATAAGAGGGTTGTCCTTGAACTCACATTCCTCCTGCTGCAGCCTCCTGAGGGCAAAGATTGCAGGCCTATGCCAGCATGTCTTATGATATGGCCACTTTACAGATAGGAAGCCCAGGTGCAGACCAGCTATGCACATAGCAGTGAAGCTGTGGCTTTTCATCCTGTGGGTAACCTTTTATTTAATCTTCCTGTATTTATGCTAAGGAGTTCAAAGTGCACAAGCTATGAATAACCCTGGCAACTTGGGGAGCTGTGGAGTCTGGGTGCAGCTGGGCCTGGTGACCAGGGCTGCTACAGAGTGCAGCAGAGTGCTGGGATGTCACCCTGATAGCTAGATAGGACACATGTGGCCAACTGGAGGCCACATGACAAACAACTGTCTGTGGTTAGCAGGCAGCTGGGACTGAAACTGCCACATGGGATGATGTATGGTGCTGCCCTGTTGCCGTGTGCTACTTTGTTCCTGCACTCTCAGGCTGGTGCTGGAGGCCGGCCTTCTAAGGACTTGACTGATGGGTTCGGGGTGTTCTGTGGTGGATGCAGTCATGTGGGGCAAGGCGTTCATGCTCTTGTTCACTCCTGCCTTTCTGGGGCCTTCCTCCCTTCCGTTTCTTCCAGCCTCATCACCTGCCTTGCTCATAAGCCTGTGCATAATCTTATCTGGCCTTATCCTTTTCCTACATGCAAATGTGGCCAGGCAACCCGGCCACAGTCTGATGTTCCTGGACCCCTGCTTTTGATCCCCTCCATCCTGAACTCACTTGTTTGCTTCTCCATCTCATCCATTGTCCCCACACTCACTGGTTACAAGCACTTCCTTGTGTGGCCCTAGGCATGGTGCCTTGGCTGGGAGTGACATGGGGTCTGCAGCCTGCGCCTCCCTGGATAGGTGTGTCCATGCTGTTTCTTCAGGATTGCTGCTAGGTTTGCCCTAGGAAAGGACCAGTATCACACTTGTGATGGACAGTTTGATGCCTGGAAACTAACCATTGTTCCATGGAGAAACTTTGTGTCCATCTGGCCCAGCAGCAGTGGAAGCTGCTTTTTAGCAGCAGGAAGCTGCAGTGGCAACACATAGTGCAGGAAGATCTGAGCCGTGTGCCCAAAGGACAGGCAGTCTGCATCTAGAGCCCAGGCAGGCCTCCAGATTTTGGCTGCTTTGTGATTAGTGAGAGGTCTATGCTAATGACTTGTCTCTCCCTAGGAAGGGACATCCAACTTCTGACCACTGTGCTGATAGGCAAGCCTGTGCAGGCCTGTCTCCTGCCTTCCCAGGTTCCAGTGCTGCGCCAAGGCCCATGTACCTGTGCTTGACAGTATCATGAGCCCTGTAGTACCCGGACGATCCAGGGGCTCAGGTTCTCTGCGTGTGACAGAGTGGGAGCATTGATGTTGCACATGTTCCCAGGATGCTGTCTCCCAGTACCCTGGCAAAAGCAACATAAGGGAGAAAGGATTTGTTTTGGCTCACAGCCCAAGGTCATGATGGGTCATCATCGCAGAGAAGTCAAGGTCATGATGGGTCATCATAGCAGAGAAGTCAAGGTGGCAGGAGCTTGAGGCAGCTGGTCACATATAATCTGCTGTCAAGAAGCAGGGAATTACCAATGTGTACATGCTTAGCTGGCTTTCCCAATTTTATACAGTCCCGAATCTTCTGCAGGGAATGTCCTCACCATGACTAAGATGGGGTTCCCCAGCTGGGCAGTGGTGGCATAGGCCTTTGATCCTAAAACTCAGGAGGCAGAAGTAGGAGGGTCTCTGAGTTTGAGGCCACCTTGTTCTACAGAGCGAGTCCCAGGAAACAGGACATCCAGGACTACACAGAGAAGCACTGTCTCAAAAAGCCAACCTCCCCCAAAAGGATGAGGCTCTCCACATCAATTTCAATTAGCACAATCAAGATACTCCTCCACAGGTACCCTGAGGCCCATCTCCCAGGGTGAGTCTAGATGCCTGTGAAGTTGAGCACCTGGGAGAAGATGGGGACCTGCTGCTGCTGACACTTGCTTTGGCATCTGAAGGACCTTCTTAATTGTTTCCCGACCTTTCCCTTAATTAGGGAGTTCAGTTTGAGAAGTGGCTTAAGTTTGCAAGTTGAACAGAATCATGACTTGACTTGGCCTCCTGGTCATCTGCTGTGATTTCTTTTGTATTGATTAAGCAATACCCTTGGTAGCTTCCAGCCAGCGGGTGCCCAGGCACCCCTTGCTCTGCCCTCTGTGAGGGAAGTGTACTGGAGCCAAGGATTCGGTCTCCTAGCTGAGTCTCTGGAAGGACTACGTACCCTTAGGCTGCAGGCGGGGGATGGTGCGGAACTCAAGTCCTGCCGCTTCCACCGTTTGCTATAATTGTGCTCAGCTCCTCTAGACACATTAGTCTCTTTCCCCGCATGGTGTGGCCTGGCGCTTAGTGCTTTCTTAACATGCCCTCTTGGAAGGTTACAAAGCACATGCTGGACCATAAAGCCAGTCTCAGAAGAATGACAAATATGCACAGCCTGTTCTTGCCTCAGTGAGGGCAGACTAGAAACAGCAGCACCATCAGCTCAGTGAGCTGTGCCTTGTTAAACCATCCAATTCACAGAAGAAACCCGCACGGATATTAGGAAGTGTTTTGAACTGAAAGGTGACGAAAATATTACCTGCCTGAACATGCAGGCTGTGGCTAAACTGTTGTTAGGTTTGACTCTGAAATGCCCGCATAGGCTCAGGTGTTGAATGCTTGGTGCTTAGCCATAGCACTACTTGGGGAAGCAGTTGGAGGCCCCGTCAGACAGGTTAGGGGCCTAGGTGTGCTCTTGGAAGGTTATACTAGCTCTGGTTCCTCCCTTGCTCTCTCGTTCCTGGCTTAACTACCGTGTGAACAGCCTCTGACACACATTGCTGCCACCGTGAACCTCAACCACACCATGTCCACCGTGATGGGCTACAATCCTATGCCGCTGCACCAAGGAATCTTCCTCCCCAAGGTAGCTCTGTCACAGTGACACAAAACACCAACCAGTGATAACTTTCTTATAGTCTCTCTCTCTCTCTCTCTCTCTCTCTCTCTCTCTCTCTCTCTCTCTGTGTGTGTGTGTGCGCGCGCGCGCGCGTGCGCGCGCACGCTCATGTGAGTGTATGCCTACATGCGTGCAGGTGGAGCTCAAAGGTTGGCATCAGGGATCTTTCTTGGTCTGCCTCCACTTTATACTTGAGGCAAGTTTTCTCACTGAACTTGTAGCTCACTTAGCCTGCCAGGCTGGCTGGCCAGTGAGCCTCAGGGAGCAGCTTGTCTCTGCCCCTCAAGTGCACCATGCCTCAGCCTTTGTGTAGGTGCTGGTAATCTGAACTCAGGGCCTCATGCTTGTGTGCCAGGCCTGTATAGACTGGGCCACCTCTGCAGCCTGAACAGTGTAAACAAGGAAAGTGGAATGTCATCTCAGGTTGGACAAGAGCCACAGAACAGGATCACAGGGAGCAGAAACTGGGCGGTAATCAAGATTCCAGCAGCAGGTAATCCCACAGTAGGTAAAGGGAGTGCTCACTCTCAGCTGATGTGTATGAGGCCACTACAACCTTGGAACCAATAACTGAGGAGAAAGAAAGTTTGGAAGGTTGGCTAACACTAGATGTGAGACTCCTAAGGAAGATATTAGCAATCTGAGTGCAGCAATTTTTATTTAGGGAAACATTGTTGGTATTTAAAATATTAGTCATCCCCGCTCCTGCTCCCTGTGTTTGTAACTTAACACATTAGCAGAGTATGGTAGAAAAAGTTACACATTATCTCAACAGGCAGGAAAGGCATTTGGTATAATTCACTCTCCATATATGGTGAACAAAAGTTAACAACATAAGAATGAAAAGGAGCATCCAGAGTCCCACAGAGTTCTCAGAATTGCCCGAGATGCACATTATACTAAGCTTTCCTGAGACCAGGGACAAATCACAGGCGTCAGCGGCTACTTTCCATTAAATTTTTTACTGGTGGGGTTGCTGCAATAAAAACAACAGACGTGTAAAATGCTTACAAAACATAAGTTGGAAATGTTACTATTCTGAAGTAATTAAAAAATTATAACAGAAAATCTCAAGTGTAGATTAGCAAGGTTGCTGGATACACGGATACTACACAAAAGTCAGTTGTGAAAACAGCTAGAAGAGGACTCATTGTGATGCATTCTCTCCCTCTCTCTTTGTTTTCTTTTCTTTTTTGTTTTTTGGTTTTTTTGCTTTTGTTTTTTGAGACAGGGTTTCTCTGTGTTCCCCTGGCTATCCCAGACTCACTTTGTAGACCAGGCTGGCCTTGAACTCAGCAATCCGCCTGCCTCTGCCTCCTTGAGTGCTAGATTACAAGTGTGCACTACCAAGCCTGGCTGCGTTCTTTTTTAAAGTTTAAATAGACATACAGTTATATATATTTATCATGTACAACATCAGGTTTGAAATATTAATATATGTAACCACATATAATAATTGTGTATGCATGTGTGGGTGAACATTTAACATCAATTTTCTTGATAATTTTTAGGAGTACAGTCTGTTGTGGTTTGCTATACTCACCATGTAGTTTAAAAAACATGCCTGATCAGCAGGATAGCTCAGCAGGTAAAGGTGCTTGCTGTTAAACCTGGAAACCTGAGTTTGATCCCCGTCCTCTGACCTCCACATGTGTGCTGTGGCACACACACACAATTTTAAAACTTAAAAAAATATAAAAATATTTTCCTAAGTGTAATTTTGTGTCCTTTAACTAGCCCTCTAACACTACCCCTGAGTTGCATGAGCCTCTAGAAGCTGCCATCTTCCCTCTGCTTCTGTGTGGTCAGCGCTTTTAGGCCTCACAGGACTAAGCTTATCAGGCTTTGCCTTGCTGTTTGTTTCACTTAATGTAAACGCCTCTGGGTTGCTCTGTGCTGTTGTGGCTCAATGCAGTTTTAATCAAAATCCCAGCAGGTGTTTATTGAACTTAAATTATTTTTATAAAAATGTCATGAAAATACGAAGGGCCAAGAAGAGAAAAGATCTGTATTTAAAATTTCTATTGTGGAGAAAATATGTATGGTGAAGTTTACCATTTTAACACTTTGCAAGTTGTGGTTTGGGTTTGAAATGTCACCACAAGCTTGTGTGTTGAAGGTTTAATCTTTATCTTAAGAGGCGCTGCACTCTTTAGTGGGCGGGGCTTAGCTGGAGGAGCAGATCACCTGTGGGGTGGGTCCTTAGGAGCTCTTTCTTGTCCCTTCTGTCTGTCCCTCCCTTCTTCTTTTTCTCCCTCCCTCTCTTGCGCTCTCAATCTCACTCTCTCTTTCTTTCTCTCCCTCTTGGCACTCTCTCACTCTTCTCCTTCTGGCCACTGTGAAGTGAACAGCTTTGTCCCTCCAGACTCTTCTGCCATTTGTTTTCTCTCACTGATCTAGAAAGCATTGCATCCAGTGTCCATGAATGGAAAACTCTGAAATTGTGAACCCAAATCAATCTCCCCATCTTTAAGTTGGTGCCATGGTTATGTGTTTGTCCCAGTGCTGGTGGCTTCTCTGTGTGGACCTGAGGATGCATGGACATAGCTATGATCAGACTCTGCAGGTATGGCTGAGAAGATGGGTGAGATGAAGGCCAGAGGGGCAGGAGGGGAGTGGTCTGGGAAGACTGATCTCAACACTAAGGAAGAAGGGAATGAGAGTTGGTGGGAAGGAAGCAAGCAGGGCCTTGGAGTGCACCTGGGGCCTGCGTTGGAGTCACTTCCATACATGCCCAGTGTTCCCCTCCTGGGGCAGCTGTGGTGAGAAGTGTGAGGTCTTCTGGCAGAGTAAATGGGGTGAATTGGGGCTCCAGCCTGGTAAAGGGTAGATAGGAGTGGGCCTGCAGACCTCCTAGGAGCTGAAGGCGGGGCTGCTCTTTTTCTTGACTGCTCTGTGTTAAACCTTGGAGTATGCAGTGTGAGTGTGCCCTTGTCCTGTAAGGGAATCTGGAAGTCATGGCTCTCTTTCTCTTCTTGCCCTATTTCTCAGTCCTGTACTTACGGCATCAGTCATTCTCACCATGCTGCATTAGGCTAAGACATAAAGTGTCCAATGGTTGTCAAAGAGAGCCAGATAGATGTGTAATAATTCAGGGTGACAGAGTGATTGCCTAGCATGTGCAAGGCTGTGGGTTACACACACACACACACAAACACACACACACGGTAGTTACAGTTTAAGACCAGCTTCAGGCTTTGTGTTTCATTTTGTCTGTGTGGAGGCTGGAGGACATCCTCGGGTGCCGTTTGTTCCTCATGCATTGTCCAACTTCTCCTCCTCTTCCTCTTCCTCCCCCTCCCCCAGCTCCTCCCCCTCCCCCACCTCCTTCTTCTTCTTTTCTGAGACAGGGTCTCTCTGTGTAGCCTTGGCTGCCTGGAACTCTGTAGACCAGCCTGGCCTCAAACTCACAGCAATCTGCCTGCCTCTGCCTCCTGAGTACAGGGATTAAAGACATACGCCACGACCACCTGGCTTACTTCTTTTTGTGACAGAATCTCACTGACCACCAGATTCAAGGTCCAGGGATCTGCTTTCTCTGCCTCGTAGTACAGGGTCATAATATGTCACCATCACTGGCCTTAAAAAAATAATACAGGTTCTGTGTAGCTGACCTTTGCTACTTTGTGAGTTCTTTTCCCATCCTTTATCTCCTAACCCCTGTTTTACCCACTAGATAGGATATAACAAGGAGAGAGAGAGGAGAGAGGAATGAGGAAAACCCATGTATCTAATTTCTTTCCTTTTGTTTTCTCTTTGACCATAGCTACTAACAAACCACAAACAACCTCACTAAATGACTAGCAATCAGCCACTATGCCTCTTGGGGCCTAGCATTTATAGGCCCTCTGAAAAGTTCCCAGAATTCCAAATGTCACATAATGCAGCTGGCAAAACCACACCTCTGCTAGAGCATGAGGCAAATCATGGTCCGCTGCTGCAGTCTGAAGCAGCTCATATCCCCACACCTGGGGATAAAATGAAAACATTCGTACAATATTTCTGTATTTTTAAATAAACCAAATAAACCAACAAATTTAAATCACCACTACAGTTCTGGGGTAGAACTCAGGTCCTTGTACTTTGCAAGGCAAGCGTTTAACTAACTAAACCACCTCCACAGCCTGGCGGTCCTTTGAACTCTGTTTTTGATGCTCAGCCCAAGTCTTGCCAAGCCTGGCTTGCAGGTCAGCTCCCGGGACTGGGTCGTGGTTTGGGCAGTGATGAGACTGAGGGTGGTGTGATTCCTGTGGGGGAAAGGCTACCGGGGAACACATCAGTTCCCCTCACTGCCTACATCTTTTGATTGCAGCAGGATCCATGCCGTTGGCTTTTGCTGTCTGTGGGACCAAGAGATGGGGATACAGGTGCTTATGAGAAGCTCTCCCGGGGGGTGCTGGGGATACCAGCTTTCTCTTATAGTTTATTATTTTTTAATGTATTTATTATTTATACAGTATTCTGCCTGCATGTGCGCTTGCCAGCCAGATCTTATTACAGATGGTCATGAGCCACCATGTGGTTGCTGGGAATTGAACTCAGGACCTTTGGAAGAGCAAACAGTGCTCTTAACCTCTGAGCCATCTCTCCAGCTCCTCTCTAATAGTTTATTAAGGAGCCCTTGTTCATGCACGGATAGACTGCGTCTCTAAAATCCTGAAGATTCTAGGAAGCACGACCGAGACAGACCCACTAAGCTACACAGGAGGGGAAGACAATCAGAAGTCTGGGTTGAAGCACCTGCACCCCTGGCGGTGGTTAGCCTGGCATGCTGGTGGCCTGCACCACTGGTGGTGGTTAGTCTGGCATGCTGGTGGCCTGCACCACTGGCGGTGGTTAGCCTGGTGTGCTGGCAGCCAGGAGGGAAGCCAGCAACTGGCTACTGCCTGGTCACAGTGGACCCTCACATTTGGAGCAAGTTTGGTCCTGACGACTGACCAGTGATTGAGAGAATTGAACGTTTTGTGCTGTCCCAAGTGATGGGAGGTTGAAGAACCAGCCATGGGAAGAAAGCTGCACTGAGACTCCAGTGGAGCCTGAGGCTCAGGAAAAGCATAGGCCTCCCAGGGGAAACCTGTGGTCCATAAAATTGTGTATGTGTGGGTATCTCCAGTTCTCCTTGACTGTATCACCCATGAGCTGAAATGTGATCTTCTCTGGCTCTGGAGAGGGACAGGAACCACCTTCCATTGAGAACCATAGTTCTTTGTTCGCTGGGGAAGTAAGAGGCATTGCTCACACCAGATTTAGCCTTGTAGCTGTTGTGGGCCTACTGCAAGTATGAGGAAGGCCTTGCCACCCTCCAAGGCCTGGTTGTGTCACACGGGCATTAGTGCCCTAGCAGATACCACACCGTGAGGTCTCCTGGCTGTCTACTTGCTCTGTCCTGAGTGTACTCTTGAAGCCATGCTGAGCTTTTTTGTTTTTTGTTTTTTGTTTTTGATTTTTTGAGACAGGATTTCTCTGTGTAACAGCTATGGCTGTCCTGGAACTCTCACTGTAGAGCAGGCTGGCCTTGAACTCACAGAGATCCTCCTGCCTCTGCCTCCCAAATGCTGGGATTAAAGGTGTACGCCACCACCACCTGGCTCTATGCTGAGCTTTTGATACCAGGCCTTTGATGCATACTCAGGAGACACCAGTGTCTTTACTCCACATGGAGGTGGCAAAATTCCTGCAGGGCAGGAATATCAACACCTCTTTCTTAACAAGCTAGAACCTAGGACAAGATGCCAGGAGTACTGTGTCCAAGACTATAAGGAACTGCTAGGACATTGCCCTAGCAGGCAAGTCCTGATCACATGTTGGTCTTTTGTCCCTCTCAGGACACTGTAGGGACTGGTGGTAGGACTGGTCATCTGTCCTTCCAGTCTCCTCTCAGCCCACACAGTTCCTTTGTATGAGGGAGGTGCAAGTACTATGACAACCCTCTCCCAGTGTTCCCAAGGCCAGATTACCCCCAAATTTACTTTGGAGAACCAGTGAGTTTACTGGGCTCTGTGCTAATTTTAGGTCAAGTTGACACAAGCTGAAGTAACCAGAGTGCAGGAAGCCTCCAGTGAGAAAATGCCTCCAACAGATTAAACTGTAGGAAGCCTGGCGGTGGTGATGGGGCGTATTTTCTTGTTTAGTGCTTGATGGGGGAAGGCCTCGCCTGTTGTGGGTGGGGCCTCGCCTGTTGTGGGTGGTGCATCTCTGGGCTGGTAGTCCTGGGTTCTGTAAGAAGATGGGCTTAGCAAGCCATGAGGCCAAGCTAGTAAGCAACACTTCTCTATGGTCTCTGTAGCTCCTGCCTCCAAGTGCCTGTCCTGTTCCTGTTCCTCCAAGTGCCTGTCCGGATTTCCTTTGAGGATGAACAATGAGTGATATGCAAGTGTAATCCAAATAAACTCTTTCTTCAGGGCTGGAGAGATGGCTCAGAGGTTAAGAGCGCTGACTGCTCTTCCAAAGGTCATGAGTTCAATTCCCAGCAACCATGTGGTGGCTCACAACCATCTATAGTGAAATCTGGTGCTCTCTTCTGGCCTGCAGGCAGAATGCTGTATACGTAATTAATAAATAAACCTTAAAAAAAAAAAAAAAACCAAACCCTTTCTTCCCTTCCGAGAAGGGAAGTTGTTCTGGCCATGGTGTTTCCTCATAGCAATAGGAACTAAGACAGACTTCCTTACAGCATAGATGAGGGGCTAGTCACAGTTCCCCCAACAGGCCACACGCAATGAGAATTCTAGAGTTTTGGTTTCTTTCAAAAGACACAGAAATACTATAAGAATATGTTTTTGTTTTAATTCCAGGTGTGAGGATATGGGGCTGCTTTGCAGCAGCTGACTATGATTTGCCTCGCGCCCTAGCAGATAGGTTCTGTGATTGTGTGACATTTGGAATTCTGGGGGTATATAAATGCTGGGGAATTTGGTGTGTGGGTTGTTGGTTGCTGTTGGTTGCTGTTGGTCAAGGTTTGTTAAGTAGTCTTGCACAAAGAAGAAACAAGAAAAAGCTGGGCATGGTGGTACACACCTTTAATCCCAGCACTTGGGAGGCAGAGGCAGGTGAATCGCTGTGAGTTCAAGGCCAGACTGCTCTACAAAGTGAGTCCAGGACAGTCAAGGCTACACAAAGAAAAGAAACAACAAGAAGAAATTAGATATCCTGACAGCAAAGGTTGAACTTGTCCCAAGGACCTCGATGCCCCTAACCAGCAGGAAGTAGTCTAATGGTAATGCTGTCCCCTTTCTGACCGCTGACTTTATTCAGGGATCTCTTTCCTTTCCTCTCCATCCTTTTTTCTCTCCTACCCAGTGTTAGGGGGTTGAAATGTTTTTTGTTTGTTTGTTTCTGTTTTTGTTTTTAAGGTGGAAGAGAAAGGAACAGGAACCTACCAAGTAGTAAAAGGCTGGCTACAGCCGTACTTGGAAAAACTTTACCCAGCAAGGATGAGGGCTTCCCCATAGTTCATAGATGGCACCCCTTATCTTCCCTTATCTCGGCTCCCCCAGCCTATACACTCTAGCTCCTCCCCAGGCTATGTGCAGTTAAGTAGCATACACACACCAGGTGGTATAAGACACTGGATACCCAGGTGAGGGCTTGTGGCCCTCCCCACCCTTCCCTGAGAGGGGTGGGCTGCAGCTGAATGCCACTGGACGGCTGTGAGGCTTGGTTCTAAGGACAGTCACTCACAATAGGCAGTGATCTGCCCAGGAGATATCTTGAGCCCAGGGAACTGCTGTCCCGTACAGCAGACCGTGAACAAGCAGCTTGAGAAAAGGAGACGAAGCCAGGCTCTCTGGGGGAACAGCGGGGCGTGGCTATTTTGAGTTGAGGGCTTATGCCAAGCCTTCCATACTGAGAGGGAACCAGCCCCAAGGAACAAGGCGGTGTATCTGAAGGACAGGGAGGGCTGGCATGAAAGCTTGGATCTTTGTTTCTGGTGTGATAAGTAAGCTTGTAGCAGGGAGCTGAGGGAGAACAAATGCCCTTGCCTTGGTGTGGATAGCCCAGGGCTATTGCCTGTGATTGACTTGGGCCCTGCCTGTGAGAGCTGACGTACAGTCACCCTCTGGAAGCTTAGAGTGGCTGTGTTGAGAAGGGCCTTTGGACAACAAGTGGCAGCTAGGTAGGGGCCTGGGCACCAGCCTCGAGGACAGTGCAAGAGGGAAGGACCCACAGCCTGCAGCCGTCTAGAGTTCAGCTGGCACTGTCCTGGGCTGGAGCCCCCAGAACGCAATCTAGAGGAAGCTGCCATGTGAAGGAGGAGCTTCAGCAATAGAAGCTGAGGACAGGTGGATGTAGGGTGGTTTGTGGGTTTCTGAGAGCTGGAGCTGGTGCTCTGGGCTGGCGCTCACTTAATGGCCACAGCCACATCACCCAGGCCTGTAGGGCAGCTGTCTTTGCATCACATTGGCACTGAGTGGCTCAGGCAGGATTGGGATAACTTGCAAAGCTGAGTATGTGTCCCCTCCGCCCTTCACAGAAAAGGCTTGCTGTTTCTTGCTCTGAGTTCCCTGTGACGGTCTAGGTAGAGCCTACAGGCGTACCGCCAGTAAAACCTTATCTGCCTCCCTGTGGCTCTGGCTTGTTCAACAGTGTGTTAAATAACTGAATGAACTAATGTTGAGTCAGTGAATTTGTGTGCACGCGCATGCATGCGTGCATGCTTGTGCCACAGCATGAGTGTGGAGGTCAGAGGACAACTTGTGGGATTCAGTTCTGTCCTTCTACTGTGTGAGTTGCAATGATCAATCTCATCAGGCTTGGTGGCATGTACCTTGGTTTGTTTTTTGAGACAGGATTTCACTGTGTAGCCTGGCTGGTTCTAAACCTGTAGCAGCTCCTTAGCAGAGCCTCTGCCTCTGGAGCGATAGGATTACAGGTGTTCACCATCATTCTGGGCCTCCACATTGATTCCTTCGGCTCCCACATTTCCCTATTCGTGGGCCAGGCCTGCTCATCCTGTGTACCCTGATCTCCATCCCTGGATAAAGCCCCTCCTCCTTGACCTTCCAGTACTCAAGATATGGCCTTTGTTTTGGTGGCCCTGCAGAGCCCTGCACCAGGAGGAGCTGGTTTGATCCCCTTTACCTTAGCTGAAGTTGCCATGACACCGGTCCTGTTTTTCAGGTACTGGCAATGGCAGGTTCTGGGCAGCAGGGGGCACCAAAGTCACACTTTTGCCTCCATCAAAAGTAGTCCTGCGCGCCAGCGTTCATGTTGGAGGAGGAGGCCCTACAAGTAGTAGATGCTTTGATACTGTCTGCAGACCAGCCCGCTCTTCTTGCTTATCATAGTTGCAATTCCTAGCAAAGCATGGAAAAACCCCAAGTGAGAGCCAGGGCAGGACATGAGGGAAGGTGCCTTCTTGACATTTGGTGCGTTTGGTTGCTTCCACCGCAGCCTCCCCTGGCCTGACAGGTAGTTGTGGAGCATGTCACCTTCTGTAGGATGGCTCTGCAGACAGCTCAAAATAAACTCTTTTCCTTATTTCTTTTTTTTTATTATTATTTATTTATTTATTATGTATACAGTGCTCTGCCTGCATGTACACCTGCGGGCCAGAAGAGAGTACCAGATCTCATTGTAGATGGTTGTGAGCCACCATTGGTTTCTGGGAATTGAACTCAGGACCTCTGGAAGAGCAATCAGTGCTCTTAACCTCTGAGCCATCTCTCCAGTCCCCTTTCCTTATTTCTTAAATCCGTCCTTTTCTGTTTCCCAGAGAATCTAGATTTAAAAACTGCCTAGTTTTCTCTTTCATACTCTTCTCTCTTCGTTTTTATGGGAAGTTAATTACACAATAAGAGATGCACAGTAGGGGTTTTCTTTCCTGGAGTGTTTCCTCATTCAGTTACTCTTTACTGGGCCCCTTCCATTCCTACATACTATTTAGCTCTGGGAACACAGCAGCCAACAGAACCTGAGGCCAGGTGTGGGCTGTAGAGAACATCAGGCCGGTGGGAGCTGGGCCTGCTCTGGCAACATGAGCAAGGCGGGGAGGCCATAAGGGTCATAAGGCTATGCTCCATGTAAGGTGCTGGTATGTGGAGAGGACTCAGCCTGGCTGTTCTCTCCAGCTGTCCAGTGGGCAGTGCTTGGATGAAGAGGGGGAGCCCTCTGTCTGCGCTGGAATTCTGGGAGCTCATCTGCCATGGGCTCTTACTTCTGCTTGGCCTAGGTCTTCTGCTCACTTACAATGCTGTCACTTTGCTCTTGTCCTTGTAGTTCTGGGCAGCCTCTTATACTCCAATCCCCCTTTTCCAAGTGCTGGCTCTGGGACAAAGGTGGCGGAGAGGCAACTCCTGGGCCCTGTGGACACTTAGTAGTAGTACTTCTTGTCTGATCAGGTGACAGTATTCTAGGTACTCTCGCTTGAGTGCTCCACCATGCCATGCCTAGTGCTGAGCCAACGAGCACTTGCTAATCTGCCACGTGGTGGCTTTCACTCTTCGCTGGGCTCGAGGCAGCTGGTGTGGGAGGCAGCTGGCCTGAGCTGGAGGACGGATAGTGACTCCCTCACTCTGAGCTGGTGCCCACTGCTTTCTGCTCACACCTCACTGCCTTGGTGAGGCCCTCCCCTGCTGTCTTCCTGGCTTCTTGTTTCTCAGCTGTGAGGGCTGTGCTGGGCCTGGTAGGGTCAGGCTTGAAAATGAACCCACAGCATCGGGAGTGGGCTGACGGCAGGAAGGCACCTGAGGCTCTGGCTACCACCACTGCTATCTGTCACCCTTGCTCAGAGCACGCGTGGATCGGGAAGCAGCAGGATGGCACAGAGTCCTGGGTGTTGGCCTTGCTGTCTTCTAGGTCTGTCCTCAGAAGAAGAGGCCAGTCTCAGCCTTAGTAATGACCTCATCAGCTACAGAGGGTAGGCCATACAGCAGGTATGAAAGAAGAGGATGTGACCTTAAGGCCCAGGCTGCTTGTGGATGAACCACAGCATCCATACAGACAAGCTCCCATTGACTTCCTCCCTTCTCATTCCTGATTGAACATGCCTAGGATGCAGGCTTTTCTGTTTGACTTGATAAATGTCAACATCTAGAACTTTCTGCATACAGTTCTTAAGTGTTATATGGCTGGCTTGTCTTCCAAAGTCCCAGCAGATTCTTCTGTATGCATTAACCATGTCTGACCCATGTGCATGTTTATAGGATCTGGAAGGCTTGTGGTCTAGAAAGTACTGTCTTCTACACTCCTTCCAAAATTATAGATTAGTGCTAGGGCCTCAGACAATTGTCACTCTGACTGTTGTATGTCACTTAGACTCTCTGGCATGGAGACAGTTCCCAGTGTCCTGTGGCCAGAGTCTACTGGACCCCGGGACTGACCACAATCTCCAGGCTGCTGACAGAGCAGAGGTGGTGCTCCATTTCAGCAGAGGAAGGGTTAGGCTGTCTGGACCGTCTCTAACTGTGGGAGCCACTGCCCTTCGTTGTTTGTTCCTTGTCTGGGTGTTAGATCCTTTACCTTTGTTGGAGGTGGGGATGAGAGTGGTGCACGCGAGCCCTACCCCTTGCTGCTTTCACTGGCTCTGTTCCCGTGTTACTGCAACTCCCCCAAAAGCCATTGGTCTAAGAAGACGTGAGCTGTTTCTGGTTCTCACCCTGGCCAGCTGTCAGTGTAGCATCCACATGGAAGGGCAATTAAGGTGGTATGGACTCAGCCCTTGATATTGGCCTGTGGTCACAGTCACACATCTCTCTCAAGGAAAACCAAAGGTGAGGCTGGCCCTAGACATTCCCGTCTGGTGGCCTGACACAGACCCAAGGCTTGT
This sequence comes from Acomys percivali, assembly GCA_907169655.1. Taxonomy (NCBI): domain Eukaryota; kingdom Metazoa; phylum Chordata; class Mammalia; order Rodentia; family Muridae; genus Acomys; species Acomys percivali. The sequence continues at coordinate 32,471,412 of OU015747.1, read as the reverse complement.
CATAGCCTAAGGGCCAGAGGCACTGCATTTGTAACTTTTGGGACTTCCACCACCTAACCCAATAGTCTGGGGTGATGGAGGACTGTGGAGCCTGCTTGGCCAGATCACAAGGTCTGGAGGCGCCTGAGTGAGCGCTTCACTGAGTCTCAGGGAAGTGGCAGGTAATTCCGCAGTGGGACCCAGGTTATAGCGGCAGTTTCTTTCCCCTTCTTCCTTCCTTTCTTTCTTTCGTTTTTGTTTGTTTGCTGAGACAGGGTCTCTCTGTGCAGCCTTGGCTGTCCTGGACTCACTTAGTAGACCAAGCTGGCCTTAAACTCACAGACAGCCCCCTGCCTCCGCCTCTCTGAGTGCTGGGATTACAGGCCGGCTCCCCTTCTTCCTTTCACAAGCCAGGATCTATCAGGTTCACACACTCTTGGGTTGTTCATACTTGGGAAGCAAACTCAGCCAATCATGTATCACAGACGCTGCGTGGAGGTGGAGGGGTTTTTAGGAACATACTAGATCCTGCTGGCTGCCTCTGAGGAAGCGCGTGCATATGGAGCAGGCTTAGAATAGAATCAGCGGCAACTCTAATTAAGGTTGCAAACCATACCATGCCGCTAAAACACAAATTCTCTGCAGCTGTTGTGCTGAGAAATTACCCTATCAGCCAGAGTTGCTCTTCAAATTCTGTAGAGGAAATGCTTTAAAACTGACCTCACAGGGGGACTTATATAGACGTGACTCTTCTGTAGGAGACGATCAAGATAGAGACTGAGTCTTGGCAGACCACAGCTTCCTCAATGTCCTGTTGCTATGGGTGACGGCGGGAGCACATGGAACTGAAACGTTTGAACTTTTCTGACACGCACAGGCATGCTGCTGTGTTGGATGGGGTTTTAGATCCAGGTGCCTGGCTCGGTATGGACCTTTCCTTGTCTTAAGATGAATTTGGAAAAGGGGCTGTCAGATGACTCGGATGTGTTTACTGACCAGCAGGTAAGTCGTCCAGCTGCTGTGTGCTGTGTATGTGGCATCTGGGTTACTGCTCTATCTTCACCTGTTCCGGGAATAGTAGTTGTGGAATTGCCAGGTGCTTTGAAGTGTATATTTTGAAGCTGCTCTTGGCGGTGAGAGCCGTGGAGTGAGTGCACACTGAGCAGCACGGCCTGGGCTGTTCAGCAAGGCAGAGAGAGCTCCTTGGGTGAGTGCAGGACTCAGACCACAGTGCAGGGCTGGCTGGCTGGCTGTGTGGCTTCTTGGATCGCTGGCTCCCTCCTAACCCCTTGGGAACCTGTCTGAAAGCACCAAACATTTTTCTTTTAGTTACCTAGGTAATCCTAATCACTCTTAAAGATGCTTTTTGTTGAAATGCAGAGTTTCAAGTGCATAAACATTACCATTGCTCTTCTCATTAAATTGCTAGTTTGTAGCTCACATTTCAAAATATAACAAATTGGCTTTGCAGGAACATACAGACAACAGCCAGAGTTTAATGTTTGGTTATTATAGGCGTGTACAAAGTTGCACATGTAATAGAATAGTTTTTTCTTTTAAGTTTTGAGAGAAGACAAAAAGAGCATTTTTCTTTTTCTGACAGTTTTGTGTTGATAGGAAGATAAAAATAAATTTAATCTTATATGAAAGATTGCCATTAATTCCTGGGTACTGATTTCAATTTTTCCCTTTCCTGGGAATTGCTTAATCTTTCTTCCTAATATCGAATCCACACTTCCTGGAGGAGAAGCTGCTAGACTCTCAGTGCCAGGTGTGGGTGTGAGTGTCAGGGCATGGGAGGACGGCTGTGCTCTTCCTTCTGCAGCAGGGCCAGAACTGTCCCATGGGTCAGGGGTGGGTTTCCAGGGTGGGACAGCTCCCACTGGGTTGTGTTTGTCTAGGTGACATGGTTGTGTTTGAAGTAGCCACCGCTTCTTGCTTCTTATCTTTTTATTTCCCAGCCGGCAGCTGGCCAGCTGATTCACTCGGCTGTCCAGGGGCCGAGACAGGCGCTCCCCGCCCCTTTGGTGTTGGATGTAGAGTGGAGAGACGGTTCTCAAACCCCAAGTCTCAAGGGAATCTCTCTTTCCTCTGAGCTTCAGCTTGTTTGTCTTTAAAATGGGGGTTCATAGGGTTCTGTGTATAATGCACATGCTCACTGCAGTCTTCCTTAAAGTGCAGGTGCCTGTGCTTTCTTCAGCTGGAGGCAGGGAGCACTCTAGCTTTCCTGGGGCTTGTCCAGTGTGTTTCAGGGCACATGGACAGCTTGATAGCAGTTAGACCCAGAGAGACAAAAGGCTCTCAGTGACCAGAAACCCTGACTGTGGCTTCTTTGTCTATGCAGATTGGGAGCATTTATGCCTTTGCCATACATGTGCTGGATTGTATGACCACTAGGTGCTTTAAGTCCTGGGCACTGGTATGAACTACTTGAGGAAACAGTAAAACCTGCAGTCAAAAGAAATGCCATTTATCACAGAAAAGGGGCATTTCCAATTTGCTGGCACCCTTCCAGTGTCTCCCTTCTCCTGGGCAGTCTATTGGGAGTGGCCATAGTGCCCAGAAGCATTAAGGCCCCTTGTGTAGTGAGGTGACAGCACAGTACAGGTGGCATGCTATCCTTTCTTCCTCAGGCCTCGGATGTCAGGACTAGTGAGTTGGGCCATGTAGTCATCTTTGTGGGAGAGTGCCCATTAGGTTGTGCTTAATATTTGAAAACAAGAACTGGTCCTCTAAAGAAAGTGAGTGACTTTTCTTTCTGGGTGGCGTGGAAGGCCCACTGTCTCCCACTGTCTCCTTAGGGCGTGAGTCGGACTTGACTGGGTAACCTGTACAGGCCGTGCACAGGCTCCTGCTGGGAGCTCTGTTGGCTATAGCTGTGCCCACACCACAGTGAAAGGCCTTTTGAGCTTGGGGAAGGCAAAGCCTTGTTGGGACATCATGAGGGGAAATAAATGACAAGGAAGGAAGAAAGATGAGAGGTGTCAGAGGACTTGGGCTGTGTGGCATGCGGAGTGGCTGAGATTCCAGTGTCTAGACTGTCCGTTGCCTCTCATTTCCAGAACCTTTTGCCTTGTCTTCATACTGCCTGTCCTATATGAGAAGAGACTGGGTGTTCGTGAGGGGCTGTGGCTGGCAGCAGTGGAGCTGGCACTGTGGGTATGCTTAGTGCTGATAAGTGCCGCTCAGCTGCTGGCAGCCGTGGGACATGAGGAAAGCAGGAGGCCTGTCTTCTGGTGGTGTGTTCAAGGCTGCCTCTGTCTGGCTCTTGCTGAGCCTCAGTGGGCTGAGCTTGAAGAGTATTGTGGAACATCCCCTGCTTGAGTTTCTCTTTTAGCCAAATTAAATTGTTTTGCTCATCTGCCATGGAGTACCTTTCGTAGGGCTCTGAAGTGATATCATGAGCAGAGCTTGGTAGAACCCCCACCGTGTTCTGAAGCTCACAACAGGGGGAAGCCAGTCAGCTACCCGTGGGATAGAAGAAGCTAAGAACCAGGGAGCAGCCAGTTCTGGAAATATGACCAAGTCACCTAGGCATACTCAATGTGTTCACATGAACAACTTGCTTGCATTAGGACAAATTTAGGCAGTCCAAGCCATTTATGTGGGCACATGAGCAGATATCCACGGACATACTTTCCTAGCAGTAAAAAGTGAGATAGTAAAAAGCTGCCTTGATGTACAGTTGAAGGAGTGTTGCTGACATGGGTCCAGGCTGTGGCCACTAAGGCATTGCAGTGGGGAGCCACAAGAATATGCTTCTGCGGAGGCACATCCCTTCTGGGTCCTGCAAGTCCAGCCCCTCCGTCATGGAATGTGTTGTCCTTACCTCTGTCTTTGTCAACACAGGCTTTGTTCCAGACCTTGAAACTAAGTCACCAACACACTGCCACCCCCAACCTCTTCATTGCCTCCCTGGGCCACAGAACCCTCAACACATCTGTGTCTCCCCCTGGATATCTGGGAGCCCCATCAGACTTGACTCCTCTCCCACCGCTGTATCTGCTGCCTAGCTGAGGAAAGATTAGCCTCTGCCCTCTGACTCAGGCCCAGCCACTCTGATCCTTCACGTCAGCAGCTGTGAACTTGACCCTCAGACTCCGAGCCAAGTTTACTTGTTCTCACCTCCTGTTGCTTTTACCTTACTTTGGGTGTTGATCCCATCCTTAGAGTCTATGGGCCTTTGACAGCTCTGTGGACAGGGACTTCCCTGAAGGGCTGTGTGGGTTGGGTTTCTGTGTTCAGTTTCATAAGGAGGGCCTGGCACCTCAGGTACAGGTACATGGCTATGTGTGAGTGTGGGCATTCTTGGCAAGTGTTTCCCTACACACTGCCCCATCCTGATCACAGACACTGTCTGTGGCCTGTGCCTCACAATTACCAGACACAAGGAAGGGGCTTCTGGGAGAGGGACAGAGATTTGCCTGACTTACAGTAGGAAGCACCAGGACAAAGGACTGGGTGCTTGTTCCTGCTCAGCATCACTGCAGGTGACATTTTAGTCAGATGTGACATTCAATGCCGTGTTTGTGTGTGTAGGCTTGCCATGCTTCACCTCGTCACACAGCGCTTGTCTGGATCTTCTGAGGGTTCAGGGCAGTGAAAGGAGCATCGATGTGAGGCTCTGGGAGAGACACGCTCACTGTGCCCCGCACCCCATGTCTCTTGGCTGTATTGAAAACAGAAAAGCTCTTTGCAGTCTCCCTCCCCCCCTCCCTCCCCCCCCCCCCCCCCCCCTCTCCCCCGTCCCTCCACTGCTCCAAGTCCCCTCCACATTCCAAGTCTTTTTCCCCTCTGAGGTCCTGCTTGTTGAGTATCTCCTGGCAGAAATACGTAGAGCATTCCTCCACTGACTTGACACCTGCTTTGGCTCTTGGATCACAGAAGTTCTTTCTTGTTAATGTCCAGATGTGCGCCTGATGTGTGCTTCTTCCACCTTGCTCCAGATGGACATTTTCTCCAGCTGTCCTTTTATTTAAAAAGGACAAGGATGTACTGTGTGAGTGCATAAAGAGAACTGGTAGGCAGCAGGTTATAGCTACAAATACTATGTTTTGGTGCCAGGCTGGCAGTGCAGCCCAGCCCTCCGCTGGGTCTCCTTTGGAGGTCTGTGGAGCCGTCTTTCTGATTCCATAGCCAAAGAGCCCCCAAGCAATCAAAAGCTGGCTAGGTGTCCACACATGGCAGAGGGTAGCAAGGGGAGAGTGCCCAGAGGAAGTGCCAGGTAAGGGAGCTTGCCAGGTGAGGCTGCTGTGTGATCTGGGGCATAGCTCCACACTAGGTTAGGGCCTACAGCCAGCAGGGAAAAGGACTGGCTCCTTCTTGGTGGCCACCAGCAGTCCTTGGACCACCCCTGTGTGGGAGGTAAATTTATTCCTCTAAGACCAGTGACCCTGAATGTACACATGTCCACACACAGATACGCATGTATACACACACACACACACACACACACACACACACACACACACACACACGTTCACATATACATAACACACTGTTCCAATTTGATCACTGCTGCTGTGATAGAACAGCCTGACCAAAAGCAACTTAGGGGAGAAAAGGGTTTGTTTCAGCTTACACTTCAGGTCATAGTCACTACTGAAGGAACCCAAGCCAGAAACTCCCTACAGTAAAGGCAAAGTCAACCAAATGAAAAGACAGTCTCTCAGCCAGTGTGGTGGCGCACGCCTTTAATCCCAGCACTTGGGAGGTAGAGGCAGACGGATCTCTGAGTTCAAGGCCAGCCTGGTCTACAAAGCGAGTCCAGGACAGCCAGGGCTGTTACACAGAGAAACCCTGTCTCGAAAAAACAAAAAACAAAAAACAAAAAAACAAAAAAACAAAAAAGAAAGAAAGAAAAAGAAAAGACAGTCTCATGGGTGGGAGAATTCTTGTTAACCATGTACCCAATAAGAGTTAGTAACTGAAATATATGAGAAACCCAAACAGTTCAATAACAACAAATCAAAACAAAACAAAAAAAAATTCTGCTTACAGCTGGGTTTATTAGCAAAGCCTTTAATCACAACACTCCAGAGGCAGAGGCAGCAGTAAACAAATCTCTGTGAGCTTGAGACCAGTCTAGTCTATGCAGTGCATTTTAGGTCAGGCTTCATAGTGAGACCCTGTCTCAAAAAATGAAAATAAATAAATGGTTCTTGCAACATGGCAGAGGCACTGGTTTTCTGAATAACATCTTCAGACCATGTCACATGTGCCATCATCAGGGAGATGCAAACACAGTATGACGCTACCTCATGCCAAGGGCAAACACGTGGGCAAGGGTGGCAGAAGGGACAGCTTGACTCCCTGGTAGTAAGGTGGGCATCAGTACAGCCAGTGTGCAAACATCGTCAAGTTCCCTTAGAAACTTCAATCTGAGACACAGCACCAGTGCTTTGCCCATGGCAGCCTTATTCACACAGCCAAGATACAGAAATAACCCAAGTACCTGCTGAAGACCAGTGAAAGATGGGTAAAGAAAATGTGGAATGTATGATGGCTGGGTGTTCTGCCTTCCAAAGAAGATGCTGCCATTTGTGACCACATAGAGCAGACCATCTTATGCTGGTTGAAGTATGTCAGCTAGAAAGATGAATCCTCTGTGGTCTCCCTGGCATGGAGGAATCTAAAAGAGCAATGTCCTGAAGCAGAGTAGAGCAGTGGCTGCCAGGACTAGACAGGATGGGCAGGGAGACATCAGATCGGTAAAGGGCTGCAGCCCAAGGATGCCCATGCTCATTGATGTGGGCGCAACTTGGGTGACTGAGAGTGGAGTGCCCTCACAGATCCCTTGTAAGGTGAGAATACACTCTCTTGGTTGTGGTGACTGTGCTGCATGGGGATGTAATCGAAAAGGATGCTGTGCACTTCAGATATGTAGCCATGGTCTTTACCCTCGTAAGAAAACTGTAGCCACCATCCCACAGGGGCAATTGACGGTTGTCAGTTCTTTATGGATAGTTTGTCTCTTCACGTGTTATACAATGAAAGTGACACACCTGTGACAGTACTGTGGAAACCGCTCGCATTGTCTGCAGTGGCACTGATGACATAGCAGTCAGTTTCTCACCACAGGTGACTGTACTTCTCACAGTCAGCCCACAGTGTCTTCCTTCCCGTGCCCTCAGGAGGATGAGCTACACCTCTGGTTATTCTGGATCCTCCTGATCTCCCTCCTTCAGGGACACAGGCCAGCCCTGTCAGGTCCTGGCAGCACAATATGACTGCTGTGCTGAGCCCATGTTGTGAATGCTTCGTCCCTCTACTGTCCCAGGAGATAAATGTTCTGGGACTCACAGGGTAAAAAGTCACATTGAACTGCAGGTGACTGGCTTACCACTGGGCCATCGTCCTTTGGAACTGTTACTAATCCCAAGGAAAAGAGAAACATTGGGGATTCCTGCCTCTTCCCCTTTCCTGTGCCTCCTTGACACCCAGCTCCCCAACTCCCACTACCCTCTGCCCTTCTTTTAAAGGCACCATTCATTTCTTTATGGTTTCATGGCTCTTTGTCATCCTGTTGAGACCTTTCTAGTATGTGAAACTGATTATGTTTCTATTGACTCCCTTTAAAAAGATTCATTTATTTTTATTTAATGTGTATGAGTGTTTTGTCTACATGTATGACTGTGTAGCATGTATGTGCCTTTTGCCTGGTGAAGTTATAGACAGTTGTAAACTACTGTGTGGGTACTGGGCATTTAGCCCTGGTCTTCTGGAAGAGCAACTGGTGCTACTACCTGCTGAGCCATTGCTCCAGCTCCTGTTTCTCCTGACTCTTGCCTGTGTGGGCGTCCCTGGGGTAGGACAAAGTGTGTGCTTTGGTGTCACACATATAGGGGCTCCTGAAGATGGGGGTCACACTGTTGCCTCCCAGAGTGCTGTGTCCTGTATCTGCCCCCAAGACAGCCTCCTTGAGGACTGTGCCAAATGAATGGAGCATCTCAGATGAGACAGAGTGGGTGACAGGACTGTGGCCAGGCTTATCCCAGGGCTGCTCCACCAGTACTATGGCTGTGGCTCTTACTCACTGCCCCTGATCCCCTAACTATCTCTTTCTGAGGACTCTGACTTTGTAACAGTAATATATTAAAAAGCACACTTGTCTCTGTACTGCCTTTTTCCTATAAATCCAAAGCTGTTTTAAAAATTGAAAGCTCAAGCCGGGCGTGGTGGCATGCTCCTTTAATCCCAGCACTCGGGAGGCAGAGGCAGGTGGATTGCTGTGAGTTCGAGGCCAGCCTGGTCTACGAAGTGAGTCCAGGACAACCAAGGCTACACAGAGAAACCCTGTTTGGAAAAACCAAAAAATAAAAAAATAAAAAAATTGAAAGCTCATCTTTATAAAAAGGTGTCCCTTGAACTTGGCTTTTGTGCTGTCACATGAACACTGTGCTGTGGTCATTCTCACCTTCCTTTTTCCTTCATGAGCATGGGCCCTTGAAGGCCATCTTTTCATGGCTGTGGCTTCCAGGCCCCTCCGTATCCCGAGGCTTCTCAGCTTCCTTAACTGAGGGCTCCGTGTGTTGAAGTTTTGTCTCGTCTGTGTCCAGTCTGCTGTGACTTGAAGGCTTGTATTTGTCTTGAGCCACACAAAATGATACTTTGTTGAGGTTTCTACTCTTAAGAGTAGTGCACAACAGCATGGATCTTCCTCACAGTGCCCAGGAGGAGCTGGTTTGGGTACCTTTCAGCCTCACAGTGTGGTGGCGATGACTGGCCATGGCAAGTCCTATAAAGGAGGCCAGTGTGCGGGATGGTTGCATACTGCTTGTTGATGTCCAGCAAAGTGAAAGTGAAGTAGCTACGGGGCTAGAGAGGTGGCTCAAGCACTTAAGAGCACTGGCTGCTCTTCCAGAGGACACGAGTTCAATACCCAGCACCCATAATGCATCTCTCAATTGTCTGTAACTCCAATTCCAGGGTTACAGACAATCTGATGCCCTCTTCTGGGCTCTGAGGGCACCAGGCACACAAGTGGTCACAGACAAAATAACCATATACATAAATTAAAACTTTTAAATTAATTGGATGTACCATGTTGGTGGCTAGGGAACCCAGATTTCCTAGACCTGGGTTTTTATGGGTCCAGACCCCATCACAGGTTGTAGCTTCTATGTACCATGACAGCCTCTTGGCCATGGGTGGAGGCTGGCCATCAGGTGAACCTGTTGAGTCCTTCAGCATGTATCATACCAGGGAAGTAATGGGGACCCCTCAGCAACAGCCAAGGTGGAGGAGACGTGGGGTGTAGAGTCACATAGGAAGCACACAAATCCAGTTACCCTGGTGTATTGTGTAGCATATAGGGCAACTATGTCTTATTTATGACCATTGGTTCTAGGTGTTCTGGTTGGCTACCAGTGGAGTAGCTGTTGGACCTCACCTGATTGGATTTTTTTTTTTTTTTTTTTTTTTTTTTTTTTTTTTTTTTTTTTTTTTTACCAAAGGGATCTTACAGTATGCCTGGGGAAGACCCAGATCCAATGATGAGCCAGGCGCTGCTCTCTTGCTGTTTGTCCTCTGGCTGCCTGTACCTTAGAGGCCCTGTTGAGCTGACACCTGAGTGTTATGGGAAAATGGTAGAACCTTGAGGAGACAAAGCCTGGAGGCGTGGGTTCAGGAAGCTTTCTGTAGGCCAACTGCAGCCCAGACCTTAGGAGGGAAGAGTTTCTGGTGTGTTGTCATGCTGCAGACACGAGAACGTTGACACTGGATGCCTTTTCTGAGCTACCTTGGTGCTGTGCTGTCCTGCCTGCTGCAGTCAGGACCCCAGCCACAGGCTACGCTGGCTCCTCCTGACTCTACTTACTCCTACTGGGACTCCCTGCTGCCCCTGGGATGTCTCTGCTGCCCTCTGCCTCCTTTTCAGCTTCCTTTCCCTCCTGGCCCCTATCCTGGGCCACTTACCACCTGCTTGACCAAGTGTCAAGTGTCCAGATGAGCCCAGGCTGAGCTTCCTCAGAGAACTGTTGACAGTTTTTGTTACCAGAGCATCAGCATTTCTGCTCAGCAGGTCTTAGTACTCTCTCCCATCCCACCCCAAACTCTCCCCCCACCCCCCACCCCCATCCCCACCTTTCCCAGGGCTTTCAGCAACTCTCCCACCTTGGGGGGTGTGGTTAGGGACACACACACTTCCTACCCTGCCTTCTCACAGCCTAGGTCTCACTCACTTTGTGGTGGAGGTAACACCGGTGGGTATGCTGCGCCTGAGCTGATCAGTGTCCGGTAGTGGCAAGCCCCTGCCCTGCAGGGTGCCCTCACCAAGCATCAGTCTAAAGCTGTTATCACAGGGGCTGTTAATAAGACTGTGATGTCAGACGTGCTGGGATTTGTTCTTTTCAAATGAAAATGACGGCAACTTCCTCTTACTGGGAGTCACCAGCTGGGGCGGAGTTGGAGCCCCAAGGCTTGACTCACTGTCTGCTTCTCTCAGCGCCTACCTGGGTAGCTGGGAGCCTCCTAGGGCCTTGGGTTGTGTTCTCAATGGAGGAAGTGAAGTGCTGTTCCCTGAATTTTGTCATGAGATGTAACTAACTCATGTCTTTCTCTTTTTTTTTTCAGTCTGCAACTGTGTCTGATGGTGGTAAGTCATATTTTATTATTCTTATTGCTATTTTCAAATTATGAAAATGTATTTGCCATTTGATGTACTCAGGACAGGTATTTTCTCTGCCTTTCCCTTGTGGGAGGGTCTCAGATGAAGTTGGGCGAGGGGTGCTTCCTAATGCTCTTAGCGTGTGTTTGACTAACATGGTGAGAGAAACTCCGTGATAGCACAGGCAGTGTGCTGGGCTGCAGTGCACGCTCCTGCACGCCTGTGATCAACAAGCAAAAACATGCTTGCTGATCCCTTGTACAACCAGCTTCCAAACAAGCAAGTTCAGATCTCAAAGCACTTGCTGACTTTGGGCCATTCTGGAAGTTTCCTTCTTAAGAAAAGCATAGTAGATGAACTGAGTGTGAAGTGAAAAAGAATCAAACCCTTTCTTTCTTTAAATAATTTTATGTACAGGGTTCTTTTAGTTTGACTGATCAGGAAGGAAAATCACAAGCCAGGTTTCACTCCATTTCTCTGACATCACTCCTGGTTTTCATTCAGTGATATATTAAAAAAAAAACTCGTCTAAAACTATTTGGAGAGTTTCATCTAGATACTCCTCAGGCTTGTAGTATTATTCTCAGTATGACAGAGAACTTGGTATAGTTTCTAGAAACTTCTGTTGTCTCTCCTAATTGCCCACTTCAGGCTGGTTCCTGTCTCCCACAGGAAGGTGCAGGCGAAGCCTCTGGCATTAGGAAGGGGTGAGGCCCAGCAGCTCTGCTGGGGTTACCCTGTGGGAATGGGGGGAAAGACGGCTTGAATTGCAAAGCTTCCCATGCTGGAATGCAGACCACAGGGAACCTAAACACAAGTGTTAGACGCATATATTTTAGAATAAAGGGAGTTATATTTCTTGTGTTGTGTACAATAATGATCGTGTTATTTAATCCGTCTTAAACCAGAAGCAGGAAAGTGTCCTTAATAGAAGAAAAGAAGCAGGAGGGACGTGCAGCGAAGCCCGAGCCAAGACCCAGGCTCTCAGGGCTTAGTTCCCTCCTCTGTCTTCTGGCAGAGGGCGTTTATTCTCATGGGACATTTATATACTTGAGAAGTTTCCATAATCCATCAGTTTAATAATATACATTTATTGGCCTCCCAAAATACTTTCGTCTCGATAGGAATTGGGGAAGCCACCTCCCAGCCCCCAGCATCTTATCAAGTTGTCTTCATAGGTTTCCCCAAAAGCTCCCTTCCCCCACTGTGCCTTTCTGAGGAAGTGCTGTCCTGGCCAGGTGATTCCCCTATCCCTGGGGGCTTTCCGCCTCTGTGCCCCCCCTCCACCTCAGACATAGGGCCACAGGGCTGTGTCCTGTTCTTTTGTGGAGGGCCTGCTACAGCAGCAGACAGGGAATTTTGGCAATGGAGCTAGGAGCTAGACAGCCAGATATGTTTTAGTCACTTTTCATCCTTGTATTAGTTTCTTTTCTGATTATAAGATTAAAATGAAGACGTTTGACTCAGTCTGTGTGTTACCCCAAGAGGCCAGTGTTATGTGCCAGTGTTACACTGATAGTGAAGTAGTGTGACTGTCACTAAGTCCCTGGGGCTCAGGCCTGAAGGAGTGCCTCTGCCTCTCACCCTGCTGACCAGCTAAGACCTTCTGTTCCCCACAGGAAGGAGCTCTTCCATGGTCTCCCAGGCTGTGCCCAGGCACCTGTGGAGAAGGGCTAGGCAGAAGCTCAAATGTTTCCACATAGAAATGTTTTATAGACTTGGTCAGTAGTAGACAGGTTCCCACATGGAGCCTGAGAACCACAGCGCCCCACTGCTACTGTGGGAAAATGTGCTCAAGTGCAGGCAGGGATGAGGGGCCAGCTCAGCACTGTGCCCAGTTAGGGCTATGGCTGTCTCCTCATCTAGCCTGGGCTGTGGTTACTAGGAAATCGCGCACTCTTCAGAAGTGTCCTGCACCCAGCTGACCATGCTTTTGACATAACTTGACTCTTTTGCTGTCATTCCAGGCCAGGGTAACATTTGGTAACATGTGTTCCTACTTTGTTGGGTGGTGCCACTTAGGACTTTGTCAGAGTGTGCTTTTCACTTGCTCAGCAGGAAAGGGCTTATGGCCACTAGGCACAGGCTGTGTGTTGACCTTCTGTGGAGGGCAAACTGTACCTAGGACAGCAGATCCTGCTTGGAGATGGGGCATCTCTAGCACTCAGGGACTTTCTGACAATCCACTGTGTTGAAACTGCAAATCAAGTATGGGCTGGGGGTGTAGCTCATGGCTAGTGCCCTTTCTAACATGCAGGAGCCCAGGGTTTGTTTTTTTAAAAATATGGAATGCTTCATGAATTTGCGTGTCATCCTTGCGCAGGGGGCATGCTAGTCCTCTCTGTATTGTTCCAATTTTAGTATATGTGCTGCCGAAGTGAGCACAAGCCCAGGGGTTTTGTCCCAGCCTCAGGGATGGAGAAGGGAAGATGGGGGTGAGAGAGAGAGAGAGGGAAGGAGCGAGAGGGGAGGGTTATACGTGTGAGAGTCTCACTGTTGGTGCTGGTACTGAGAGGAGCCCTCCACCTCAGGTACAGGCGTGGCTTTCACACTGTCATCTGAGGTGCCTCACCACTGTGCTCCCACAGTGTCCCACCTCTGTTCTCCTGCACTGATCTGTTTCTGTGCTGTGGCCTTGTTCCCACGATGCCACCTCTCTGCTCTTTAACTCCAGCTGCCCTGCTCCCAGACTCTTGTGTTCTCAGAAGAGTACACCACCTTCTGCTGTTTGGGGACACTTAGGTGTGCCTTTCCCGCTAAAGGGTCAGTAGCCCTGGTATGTGAGGTAAGCCCACGGCAGGCAGATCATTAGAGACATGACTGCCAGGGTTAGCATGCCGACAGCCTGAAAACCCCTGGAAGCAGGATGTTTACCGAGCTAAAGGGAGAAGTGTCTCTGAAAGGTATGAGAAAGAAATGCTAGGCAAACAGGGAGGTCTTGTTACAAAGATAGTTGCCATCTATGGTCTTCTGCCTCAGTTGGGGTCAGACTCCCTCCTTTCTATGGAAAGATTTTCCCCAGCCTCTTGGTTATGCCTGTTCCTCACTAAGAAAGACCGACACAAGTTTCTTTTAGCTTCCAAGGTCTTTGTGAGAGTAGCAAGCACCCTTTGACTTATGCCAGAAAAGAGTTGCCTGCTGGTCTATAGTGGGTTTAGGCACTTGCCACACAAGCCTTATTTCATGAGCTTTATCTCTGGAACCCACATGATACAGGAGGGAGGAGACCAAGTCCCAAACACAGAGAGGGGGATGGGTAGAAGGGAGCGGGTGAGAGGTTGTAGTAGGAGAAATTAGGACTGTCCCTGGCATAATGGAACTGTAGCAGTGTGAAGTCAGTTGGCTGGATGTGCTCTGGGCTCTGTGTAACACCTTCCGACCTCACCTCAGCTCTCCTACAGGCTTGCTGGTCCTGGAACCTACCTTTCCCCATGTCTTCCTGTCAGACCCTTCACCTCTGTAACTCCCCTGCCCCACTACATCCCTCCATCCATCCTTCATGTAGATCAGAGGCTCTGCCTCCTCAGGTCTTGCAGTGCCCTTCCTGCCCCCTCCCCACAACTGTGCCTGTCCTCTGCTATCTCTCACAGGGCACCCAACTTGGACCCCTTTCATCTGACCACAGTGCACTGTTGTCCCAGGCTACCCTCCAGTGACCCTGCAGTGGCTCTCTAGCACACTGGGTGTCTCAGGCTCCCACTGTCCTTTCCCTGATGTCAGCTCTCCGTGTCCCACCCACCTGTCCCTTCTCTGAGTAGTATTGTGTTCTCTCCTGCCAGTGACTGGCATGAGAAAGCTTGTTGAGAGAATGATTAGATCTGGGCCCCATTGATCTCCAGTGACACTAGCCCAAGTGTTGGAAGGCCGGGTTAGGGAAGTGACTTTTAAAGTGTTTTCAGCAGCAAATGTCCTTTCCTAGAGCACAGATGGAAAAATACCGGGCTGGATGGCAGGTGGATGACGATAGTACCCCCTCCTGGCTAAGCTCCCAAAGGCACTCAGTTGGTCTTCACTTTCTTCCCCAGGCTAACTGCTGCGTCAAAGGTTGGGTTTTCTCAACTCTTATCCTTTACTTGCCTCATGGGCATGAGTGTCCCCAAATGCAGAGTGGACAGGAGAGTCAATGATGTCTCCCCAAGCTGTGTGGCAGTCGTGCGCATGACCGTACATTTGCTTTGTGATAGGACTTTCAGCGGAACTTGACAGAAGAGAGTATTGGGCCAAAGGCAATCCTTAGACTGCTGTGCCACATGGGTGCAGGGCTGTAGACGCTGGACACTGGGCTAGGTTGGGCTTGGTACTCTTCTGGACTCTAGGCTGGCCTGGACACTGAACTAAGTACCTAGGCCACTCCCTGGGTTCTATCCTGGAGACTTACTGAGGTCCCACTGGGGCTCCTATCATTTCTGTCATCGCTAGTGATTTTATAGGATATGGATTCACCTGCCAAGAATCTTCACAACTGCTATGCTCCATATGTTGAAAGTGAATACAACCTAACTCCAAATCCTTGTGGCAACAATGGTCCTTCACCACTGAGCACCACGTGGGACCTCAGTAAATTTGATGAGGACTAGCATGCCTCTTGAGAATGGTAGAGACACCTTGGTTCCATGTTTTTGTCTCTTATGACCTGTGCTTCATGCCTGTGGGCTTGGCCAGGTCTGCTTAGCCTCCCTTCTTCTAAAGCCCCATCAGTTCCTCCCTGAGGAGGCTGCTGCCCCACGGGTGCAGGCCTGTGGGTACTGCACCCTGAGGAGGCTGCTAGGCTCTCTTAGTCTTCTCATTCCTGTTAGTTTTGGTTTCTACTGTTTCCAGCTCTGAGAGTTGGAGGGCTACTAACCTCTCAAACAACCATGAAAAACTTGCCTTACCTTTCGGTGCTCTGGGAATGACCATGTCCTTCTGCCTCTTGTCCTCCTCACTCCCTGGCCCTTCTCAACTGTTTAGCCTTCCCTAAGTTGTGGGGTGAAGATTGGAGGTCTGCCCAAGGCTGCACTCAGGGAAGCCCTCTTTCCATCCTTTCTGGGAACTTTGGCTCTGCTCCGGTCTGGTAGCATCTTCTGTCCTACAGAAGTGGCTGCAGCATCCACGTCACTGGCGTGACAAGCTGACACAGATGCTGCTCAGTGGTGAAGGACCATTGTTGCCACAAGGATTTGGAGTTAGGTTGTATTTACTTTCAACATATGGAGCATAGCAGTTGTGAAGATTCTTGGCAGGTGAATCCATATCCTATAAAATCACTAGCAATGACAGAAATGATAGGAGCCCCAGTGGGACCTCAGGTACCACACAGCGCGACTTGTGGTTCGTGGTACCACAGCCTCATTTTGTATTTTTCAAAACTGCTCGCTAACTAGTGGGAATGGAATGCTCATTTGTCGCATGTGGGGTGAGATCAGGTGTTTTACCCAGAGCCTTTTATTTAGCTCAGTAGTTCACATTTTTATGGCTTTTTTGGACTTAAAACTCAAATACCAGTCAGACTGTAGACTGTTGGGGAAGCAAGCAGACTTGATTTCTGCCAAGATGCCTCCCAACACACTCATTTCTTTCTGGTTTTACAAGACATTTGGAAGGAGTTTTTATTAGTAACTATGTTGTGAATTTTTTTTTCAAGCAAAGTTCAAAAGTAATAAAGCCAGTGACTCCTTCCTCCCCTCCCTCCTTTCCTCCCTCCCTCCCACTTTCCCTCCGCCCTCTCTTCAACACGTGGGAACCTTGGGCATGCTGGCTTCAGAGCTTGTCTCTGGCACACTGGAGTGGGAGTGGGGTCCCTTTGTTTCCCCCGTCTTCAGAGGCCACCTAAGGTGGCTGTGCACCCTCCCCTCACCAAGGAAATGTGTTCACTGGATTCTTAGAGACCAGAACTCAGTGGAGCAGAGCCCTGTGTGGTCAGCCTGTGGTAGGGAAGCAGGATGAGCTCTGAGACCCAAGAGGATAGAGTCAGACAGGCGATGCGCAGGGTCTTCTGTTCATGTCCCAGCGCTCCATCTTGGAGGAGCTGACACAGTATGCTCACTTGCAAAAGTCTTTGCAATATGTGCTCTTCTTTTATAATAAAGTCTAGTGTGGGGGTGCTGTCCTTCCTGCCACCCCTCACCCTTAGCTCCATAGATCCTTTGGCTAGAGAACTGGTTAACGGGGGGTGGGGGGTGGGTGGGTGAGTGTCTTAAGTGCACACACGTGAGGATCTGCACAGGAATGAGTAGGAAGGAATGACAGACAGCAGCAACTCTGCCATGGCATAACAAAGGGGCCGGATCTCTGGACCAGTCTGGCACTTTCTGGGACTGTTGTAAGAGATGTGGCAGGGCATGGAATGCAGCTGCCCCAGAGTTAGTTTACTCAGTGCTCTGTAGCACCAGTTCCTGTGTCAAGTGAGCAAGGTGTTTTCCAGTCTTGGCATAGGAAGGAAACCCATCCTGAAAGAGTCTTTATGTTTATGGACTGATGGAGTCCCTCCAGGGTTTCCTGCAAAAACTGGTTGGATCTGGAACTTCCCCAGACTTATGCAAGAGCTGGCAGCCTTTGTCCTGTTGCTTCAAACTATCCCCTGCAACCTCCTGGGCCTCATCTGGAGCATGTACTGCTTAGAATCAGTAGTGAGCTGTTGCTGGTGGTCCTCGGCTGTTGCTGGTGGTCCTCGGCTTCTTCTCCACTAACTGTCTGGACTGTTCACTCCAGCCCCTTAGCTCTTTCTAGTTCTGATCTGTCTCTCCAGTTCAGTGACGCATCACTTGTGGGACCCTTCTCTGCTGTAGTTCCCAACATGCCTCCTGGCAGATAGTGTGATCTGAGCATGTGCCTTCTGGATGCTTTCCTATCAGGACTGACAATCTTAGGGTGACAGTGGTCCAGCTTCTCGGCATCATTGCTACACACCCTTAGTTTAATTTTCTAGTGCCGAATGGCAGTAGGGTTCCGGTCGCAGCCAGCATCCTGAGATTACAATCCTTTCACATTCTAGTTATGGATCACGGTGTAGAAAGTTCAGAATCAAATTTGAGCTCAATACAAAGAGCTCCCATGGTTTTCCACCCCACAGGATGAGTACTGCCTTATAATCATGAAGCATCAGGTCTCACCCCCAGGATGCCTGGAGTGTTCTGTATCCCACACATTCCAGGCATGGGAAGTAATCAGGCCCTCGTTCATTCAGAGCTGGTACTTCATTCTGGAATCCAGCAAGTCCTGCCCTCCTGGCCATCCCGTTACTTTCTCTGCCTTTACAGAGCATTCAGTCACAAAAGTCAAAGCATCATGATGAAGTGGTGCCATGGCCCTGACCACTCCAGAACCTGACTTCTGAAATTTCCCTGTCCCAGCTGCACTCTGGCATCCTGGTGTTCTACCCAGCTCTCAGGGAGAAGTGTGGGGCTCCTGAAAGTGTTCTTCTGCACACTGTAGAGTATTTGGGCTCACCACCTCAGAGGGCTCTCAGTCTACTGACACTGTGTGGTGTTAGATAAGGGAAAGGCTGTGTTGCTGCATGCAATGCAACCCTTAGCCCTACAGGTTCCTGTGTTGCTGCATGCAATGCAACCCTTAGCCCTACAGGTTCCTGTGTTGCTGCATGCAATGCAACCCTTAGCCCTACAGGTTCCTGTGTATCCAGCTCTCACTCAGCCTGGCAGTGGTAATTTGCCAGGCTGTCCGGATTGTAACTGTCCTCCAAATGTGAAGGACAGGGACCTACAAGGTCTCAAGGCTGGTGAGGAAGACTGTTCTCACCATGCTACAAGCTGTTGGAAGTCAGCTCTACCATTTGCTTAGAGATATCTTTGTTCCCAGGGCCCTAGGCAGGGATGTGGACAGGACATGGGAGCTGCCTGAAATCCCTCACCAGCTCTGACCATGATTGAGGGTAGCTAGGTGGCACTGCATTGTGCTTATTTCTTAACCAGTAACTTCACTTGCCAAGATTTGAGACACATAGGTAGCACATACTGGTTGAGTAACATGGATTTTGGTGAGCCATGCACAGGAGGGATTGGGGCCAGCCTGCAAAGGCCTCTTAGAGACAGTGTTTCTCTGGGACAATATACACATCCTATGAGAAGGAAGGCTTTTATGTAAATGTTTTCAAACAAAGCCTAAGACTCATGACCTAATGATGGCTTTCCTGCCTTTAAAAAGGCATCCTTTCAAGTTAGTTGACATTAATGGGCCTACAGTGATTGATGCCAGTGATCTTTACAGCACGCTGGAGAACGGCTAGCATGGGAAGGAGGGCAGCCATTCTTGGGGCATCATCTTTTGAGCCTCTGAGTGGTTGTCAGCACACATTGTTCCTGCCACCTTCACTCTGGACTAAGGCCTCATCTCTGCCATGCCATCTGTTAAAATGAAAGCACACACGCGCAGTCTCTGTTTCACTGTCTTCCACCCCAGCCTGGTCACACATAGGCCATTGTGCCCAACATAGCAGCCCCTTTTCTTTTGGATACAACTCACCCATTTGTTTGGTTCGTTTGACTTGCCAATCCTGACCATATAGGCAGCATCTGAGAAGGACTGCCAGCAGCAGGTGCCTGCGTACTCACCCCGATACAAACAGTGTTGTCTTGGGGGAGCATGTCTAGAAGGAGCTCCTTGCAGTTCACAGCACTATTTGCTTCAGCCACGTGAGGTGACTTTTGGTCACAACTTTTTTAGGAAATGAAAATTTTTTATTGTAAAGTAACTTAGACACTGCAAAGTGTACATACATACCACATACCATCAGCAAGAGAGAGAAAACCACCGGGGCCTGAGTGGGACCAGTTCCCTACTGGTGGCAGGTTGGCTGCTACACCTACTTGGACTAATGCCATCACATGTGCTCTTCAGTGTCTGCTCCTTCCTGTGAACATGAGCTTTCATGCCTTGTGGGTCAGTTACCCTTGACTCTGGCCACCGTGTCCTGTTCCATTGTTAAATGGCCACTGTCTGCTCTTGTCCCTGGTGATAGCTTCTGAATTGGCTTAGACTTGAGCTGTCACAAAGGTGCTGTAAGACATGCCTGTTCAGGTCTCTGCATGGACATTAGTGTTACTTGCTCTGTTGAGCTGGCCAGCAATGTGTGTGGTGGATTCTCTTTATTTTCCAGCGTGTGCACACCACCCAGCAATGTGCAAGGAAACTTCCCAGAGCTTCTTGTTAAGTTCATCTTGGCTGCTATGGTTTGTATGTGGACGTTTGATTTTTTTTTTCTTGTTGTTATTGGAAATACTCAGTCCAGACTTCTGCTTAGACAGGGGTGTCAGTGTAGAGCACCTGAGAAACCAGCTTGAGGCCCTGCATTCCACCTCAGACACTGCCAAAAATAAACAAGCATGTGCTTGTCACTTGCTTTTTGTGTTTCCTCATTTGATTGGTTTATGTTGCTGCTGTTAATTGATTTGTAGAAAATTGAAAAAAATAAATTCTGGAAATGATTCTTGGCTTGAATGAATGAATTAGGATAATCTCATACATTGGCTACTTTTCCATCGCTGTGATAATGTCATGACCAAGGAAGCTTATGAAAGAAGCTTATTTTAGCTGACAGTTTCAAAAGGGTAACAGTCCGTCATGGGGGGGGAAGCATAGCTGCAGTGGCAGGCGCAGCAGCAGGAACAAGAAATCGAGGGCTGACATCATCGCCAAGTAGAGAGTGAACAGTAGAGACCGAGAGGTTTTAAGATAGTCCCAGTGGCCATCTCCCCTTTAAGTAGCACTTTTGTTGTACTCTGCTTCATCCTTCAACTGTTACTATTTTATGTTCACATTTATGTCTTAGATGACCCTGGAGTGCACTTTGCTACAGGGTGTGGGGCAGGGTTTTGAGTGTCTGCTTTCTTCTCAACACTTATGGACCCTCAGGTAACTTTGCAGGCAGACCAAGTCCGTGTTTTTAGAGCTTTGCTTTCAGAGCAGACAACTTCAGAGGCACAAGCAGATCTGTCACAGTAGTGAAGGAGTAAAGCCAAATGACACCCCACAGAGGCCAGCGTGGCAGCTGATAGTCAGGCGCTGGCTTGGTTTGTCTTAAAGTTATGCTCAACAATCAGAGGCCTTTCTTTTTTTTGGTGTGTGTGTGTGTGTGTGTGTGTGTGTGTGTGTGTGTGTGTTTTCCGAGACAGAGTCTCTCTGTGTGCCCTTGGCTGTCCTGAACTAGCTTTGTAGACCAGGCTGGCCTCAAACTCACAGCAATCTGCCTGCCTCTGCCTCCCAAGTTCTGGGATTAGAGGGGTGCACCACCACTGCCTAGCTCAGAGGCCTTTCTACTAGAGCCAGTAGTAGCAGGAGCATGTCCACATCTCCGCAACCTCAGGTTATAGGTTTAGCCAAGACTAAAACGACAAGGGAGTCTTTAGCCTGGAAAGGAGAAACCTACACATGCACCATTCACAGTTGGCATCATCTAGCTACAAACCCAAAGCAGAACACCACCAGGCCTGACCTTCAGAGCTGATGGGTCCATCAGAGAGAAGCAGGGCCTTCCTTAAAGGAGGCACCATGTCTGTGTGGGGAGGGCATGTGAGCGTGGTTTTAGACACAGACCAACGAAGGTTTTTAGATTTTGTTTAAAATTTGAAAGGGAAAAATGTTTTATGTATCATGGCTTAACTTAATCGTGCAGATCACAGCTAGGGTTGCTCGCCCTTCACATGATGGTCAAGACTAACCTAGTCATGAGTTGACATCCTTCAGTGCCTACTGTGTGCCTGGTACTGTCACAGCCTTCCCGTGGTGACAATAGGTAGTTCTTACCAGGGTTTTATAGGAAGGTTAAAAGGCTCTCCACCAAGGAGGGGCACTCGCCCCATCCTATGACGTTAACTCCATCATTACACTTGGCACAGCCAACAATACCCTTGCTGACATCGTTTTATGTAGAAGGTGAAGCCACGCCGCTCCACAAGGAGCACCAGCTCCCGTGTGGGTGTGCGGCTCTGCAGCCCACGCTGTGTCTGCCCTGCTGGCAGGGGCAACTGGAGAAGAAAGGCTGTAAGTGCTTACTGAGCCCTCATTCCCTCACGCCCACCACCACTCTCCTCTGCACTCTCACATCCCATTTCAGGGAGAAGCTGGAGGGCAATGCTGAGCTTCCCAGCCATGGGGCCCCGTCTCACCTGCTTCTTCCATTCAAGAGGCTGTGGGTTTGTAGACCATCACATAGGACCCCCAGAGGAGAGGGAATAGCCAGCCATCAGGAGTGTGTGGGTGTGGGTTCCTACTGGGGGAGACCTCAGAGCTCAGCCAAACTCTGTCTTGTCCCTGGGATTGTTATTGATAGTCAAATAAAAGGTGCATGTTACATCGTGTTTCATTTTACATTTAACATTACTTTTATTATTAAAATTATGTGAAGTATAACTGTCCCAGAAAATGAGGCTGTTGAGTTGCCAGTGAGTGTCACGGTGTGCATAGATGTGGGAAGTGCTTCCTTGGTCTCGTGTTAATTGTTTTCATTTTACGTGGCTGGCCACTGAGTGCAGACCTTGCTGCTGGAGCCTATCCTATATATCCTTTGTGCCTTCCTGTCCTCGGGTACTGTACATGCCCTGGTTAGTGGAGACCCTGTCCTCATCCATGTCCTGCACAGCCAGAGCAAGCACAGGCTCTGCTCTGCTGGCTGCAGCTGCATGTTGGCTCTGGGAAAGGTCAGCCCACTTCTGAGCCTTCCTCCCGAGCCTGGCCTGTGCTCATGCGCTGGGCAAGGGATCTTCTTCTTCAGCCCGGTCCTGTTGCCAGGTGGCTGTTTCATGTGTGGCCATTGATATGAACATACGACAAGAATGTTTTCATTATACCAATATTTTACTTGTCAAAGTAAAATAAGTCTATTTTGAGAAGGAATTAGCCAGTTAAAGAATCATGTGACTCTTTTCAGTTCTAGATCAGGCCTTGAAAGAGGTGCTGCCCCTTCCTGACATGCTCTGGGCCTCCTGCGGTCCTGTGACCCTCATGGTGGCAGCTGATCGCTCCTCAGCTGAATCCTGAAAATGCAGTGTGACAAAGAAAGGAGTTATTCGCTCCCACCACTTCCCGCACTGCCCCTTGGCAGCCTCCGTTCCACCCACTCTTATGGCCCTGAAAGCTCTTGGCATTTGCCCATCTGCTTGGCATTTCCTCTCCTGAAGCACTGTGCTGTTTCACAGGCTGAGGTTGTTCTGCTGAGCTCAGATGGCTCTGGCCTCAGCTTCAGGACAGCATTTGGGTTTCTCCTATTTGCTCTCCCCAGGGCCTTGAAGCACACATAGTCATGTGATCCCCACACAGTCCCAAAGGGCTGTCTGGCCTTGTCACTCCCTGTGAGACAGTGAGGCCTGGCTGGCTGATGCCTAGGATCAAGCAGGCAGGAACGGGTACTGGGATCCATCTCAGAGTTTGTGGTGCCTGCTCAGCTCTACTCACCACTGTCCCAGAGCTAGCAACTGGACCCCCTGAGTTAGACCAGGAATTTGGGGAATCTGTTTGAGGAGGTGCTGTGGGGCTCAGAATGTCATTCTGATTGTCATCAGGATTTGTCACTGCTGGCTGTGCTTTTCTCAGGTGAGGAGCCAAGTGGCTGTCCTCAGGTTTATACTGTATAGGCTGTAGCAGCTAGTCTTGTCCTGAGCCCTCCTCACTGCTTAAAATGAAGTGTCGCTTGGCTGACAACAAGAATGAAGTGCTTAAAGCCAGCAGTTCTTGGAGTAAGGTGACAGAACTCAGGTACACAGATTGTGACAGAGGAAATGGAGTGAGTCCAGCACTATCTTCACCATGTGTGGACCTGGTCCTCCTGGTACTGTGAAGGCCCTTCTGGTTGATGGGATGTTAACTTCTGGTTCAATTCCAGCACTTGGACGTGTAGATTGGGATCCTTACTGTGTTCTTGAGCCCTAAGCCCTACATATATTAATTTCTCCCCATAAGAAAGCCAAGACAGCTGGGTGTGGTGGTGCATGCCTTTAATCCCAGCACTTGGGGAGACAGAGGCAGGTGGATCTCTGTGAGTTTGAGGCCAGCCAAGGCTACACAGAGAAACCCTATCTTAAAAAACAAAACAGAAAAAGAAAGAAAACCAAGACATAAGACATAAGGGGTCATGTGACCATCATATCATGTCACCCACGTCCAGAAAGGTCTTCTTGTGCTCTGTCTCTCCCTGGCTTCTTCCAGAGCCAGAATTGGCCACACTGAAGACCTTGTGGCTGATGTTTACAAGGTCCACTGCGGGATTGAAGGGAGTGTTCACAGAGAGGCAGTGGCTTCACCAAGCAGGTGACAGGCAAGGTCCGTGGATGAGACTCTGCTGTGAATGTCATCTGCAAAGGAGCTCTGGGGACATTAGCTGCTTTTTGTTGGGGGAATGAGAGGGAGGTTGTCTACTGCTGAAGAAGTGACAGGTACCCAAAGGGGACAAGAGTGCACTTGCAATGTCAGTTACAGTTGAGGGGTATCACCAAGACTATCATCTTTAGACAGTAGGTGTGAGGGTGTTTGTGTGTGTGTGTGTGTACACTGTACTTCTGAGCTGTCCTCTGTGGGAACCTAGGACACAGGATCCCTGTGAGTTCTTGGTGTCTAGGACAGTTTTTAATACTTGGAACCAGGACCTTGAAGCAAAGACAGCTGGCTGAGCAGGAAGAGCACACAGTGGGCCTGTGGGTGTGTGTTCTGTTTCCCACCAGTGCTCAGTGCATGGGAGGACTCCGAGGGACATGAAGCTCACCTGAGGGAGAACTGAGTGGAGAAGAAAGGTCCCAGACAACTGAGAGCAAGCCACTGACTAATTAAAAACTAGTGCAGCCACGAGAAGCAAACTGAGAGCTTGAGACACGTTCCGCCTTAGTGTGGGAGACTCAGGGTCCTTATACAAGGTCTTTGGGACCACTGTTTCAGTTTTCTGACTCTTCCCTTGGCTTTTGGAATATTTGCATATGTACAATGAGCTGTCTCAGGGATGGGACACAGGTCTTACCATGGGCTTCATTTACATCCATCTTATACAGAGTCTGAGGGCTATTTCACTCAGTACTTTAGTGTGTTTGCAGGTGACTGACACATTGTCACGTGAAACAAGATACAGAAATATCTTTTTCATTCATCAACTTTTTTTTTTTTTTTTGATTTGGGAACACTTCAATTTTAGCCTGTATTCAAAGGGGAAAGAGTAACTGCAGAACATGCAGAACATTGGTACCTGACTGCAGGATCAGTCTGCAAACCCAGGAGAAGGGTGTCTACGAGACAAGCTTCTCTCTCCCACATTCTGACAAGCAGAGATGAGATAGCTGACTTCAACCCTTCCGGCCCACCAAGGTCTCAGTACAGAGAGGCAGGACATGCCTGAGTGCTGTGATCACCAGCAGAGTTTAGTGTCTCTCTGTGTCTCTCTGTGTCTCTCTGTCTCTGTCTCTCTGTCTCTGTCTCTGTCTCTCTCTCTCTCTCTCTCTCTCTCTCTCTCTCTCTCTCACACACACATACACACACACACACACACACAGAGACAGAGACAGACTCGTGTGAGCTTGCTTTGGACAGTGATGGTATAGAAGTGTGCTGAAGGAAGGGAGGCACAGTTAAGGATTCATTTTAAACCGTCACAGGTTTGTTTTAGAGGAAAATATTGCTTTGGTGCTGTGATGCCCTTTTTTACCAGAACTGACAGAGAATCCTAAGTGTTTGTGGAGGAGTATCCATCCAAGGTCACCAGTCAATGGACTGTGGTCATCCAGCTTTGGATAGTAAAGCTTTGGCCCAGTCATGTCTCTTCCCTTGCATATATTGAAGACCAAATTTGGAATGGCTGAGGACTGTGGTCAGAAAGCTGAAGATGACCGCTGTTGACCCTTACCCATGCTGCCTGGGGGTTGTCCCAACTTCAGAAACTGTGGAGAACTCACAAGGCCTCGCTGGCTTTGCCTGTCTCCCACCTCTACTTGCCCACTGTTTTGTGCGTGTGGGCAGCAGCAAAAGGCTTTATTTTCCAAATCTGGCAGGCCTAGCTTGGGCAGGTTTACAGAGGTGTGCTGCCGATGCCACAGATTTTGCTTTGAAATTACATGAGTTCAGGCTGGCTGTTCCTTAAGTGCACCCCTTTGAGAGTCCATGGCTTTAGGTCACTCCTCACTGAGAATATAGAGCTGGTGTTTATGGTATTTAAGATTTTAAATGCAAGATGATGTGGAAGTAAGATGGTGTCACATAACTGTTACCAGGAGCCATGTGGCCTTGATGCCCGCCCCGCTGCTGATTAATGAGCTGCAGAGTGGCTCCTCCCCTGCATTGGGAGAACAGTGTCTCTGCCCATGTGAATAATTCAGGCCTCTGCTGCAGCCGCTCTGGCTCTGCATTATGCATGAGTCTCTGAGGCTTTGTGAGGCTGTAGGGCCTCCCTCCCCAGCAGCCAGTGCTGGAAGGCTGAGGAACTGCCTTTGTGAGGGTCCCTGAGGATCTGCAATAATTCACCTACCCGCAAGGCTGAGCTAAGGAGCCATGTCCTCACTACCCGTGGCCCAAGCCTCTACCCCAGGCCACCCAGGCTGAGCCTGGTATGGACTCAGAAGGGTGGTTTACAGTGAATGGTTGGAAGTATTTGGTTAGATGGCACCACAGTGGCTCTTATCAGCTCTATTCAGGTAAAGTCCCACATCTGTCTTTCAGCTTGTCTTGAGTGCCAGGGCAGGCTGACCTGTGCCGTCCTCAGGTGTGTTTGCTGTGTGGGGAAGGTCTTGTGCTGGGATGGGCTGCCACATGGCTTAGAGTTGAGACTTGAGCATTTGGAATACTTAAGATTTTGGTTCGGGTGAGAGAAATAGTGAGCTGAGAGTGGGCTGAGGCTGTGGTCACAGAAGTAAGTGCACACTCTCAGTCTCAAGGAGTTACTGAAATGTGTAACCTATAGCCTACATCTCTTAAGCAATCTCTGCAGCTGTACTGGCAGCTGTTCCAGTTCTCAGCAAACCTGCCACAGACTTGAGACACATTCTCACCAGGCGGCATTTGACTGAGGAAGAAAACCTACAGGAATACAGCACCTAGAACGCATGCAGCAGAGAACGTTGTGACCAGGTGCCCCCATGTCGTATCTTCTTCAGCTCAGCCAAATGGTTAACATTAGAGGACCAAGTAGGTAGCTCCCAGGAGGCCAGCAGGTATCAGACCTGATATATGTCAGCCTCCTGACATGGCCTTGAACTTGGGATAGGAGTAGAGGTGTTTACAAGAAATTTCGTGGCAGTCAGGTGCTGCCTGCTGTGCTAGGTCAGCCTAACCCTGAGGTGCAGTATTCGCTGTGTGACTAGCAGTGCTGGAATGTGGTGTGGGTTCTGAACTGAGGAATGGATGACAAAAGGGAGGGAACTTCCTGTGTGTGTAGCCTGTCGGAAGTACTAAGCTTCAACCTAAAGGATCAGCTGTGCTGAGCCTCTGAGAGCATTCTGCCTTTACCCTCGGCTTTGCCAACTTCCTGCATGCCAAGTAGGTCCAAAACCTCCACTAGGAGTTCTATTTAAAAGAATCCTGTGTGGCATTCTTGTAGATTCAGGAATTGCTTGTGTGTGTGTGTGTGTGTGTGTGTGTGTGTGTGTGTGTGTGTGTGTCCCCTTTCATAGTACACTGTGGCTAAGTGTCACCTCAGCATTTGTGTTGTCTTTGTCCAGATCCCTGTGCTGTGCTGGACACCAGGCCGAGTCCATGGTCCCACAGCCTCAGGGAGGCGTTATCAAAGCACCTGACACTTCCTCTCTTGTCCTCTGGAAGTGGTTTGTTGAAACTGCCCCCTTACAAGATATCAAACCTGAGTGGGTCTCTAGCCCAGCTGCCAGGAGATAGGCCCTGGTTCCCCTCCTCCTGTGGTGTCAACTCTCCACGTACGGTGTTCCTTAGGTGCTTCCTCTGTGCTCAGTGTCCATGCCTGAGAGACCCAAGGGCAAGCCTGACCCACAGCCAGGAATCCTAGCAGACGGCACAATGTGGGACACTTGGAGGCACAGGAGAGTTCACAGAGTCGGTGTTGGCTTGAGTCTTCTGGTCATCTTTCACTTGCTGACTCAGTCAGCACAGGTTCACTCCCACCACAAACCCAGTACTTCCTGCTGCAGCACTAAGACCAGTGACCCCCGCCACCAGGCTTGTAGTTAATGTGGGCACACCGGAACCTGGGTGTTGGAGGGTGTGGGGAAGATCCTGCTGAGGGGGCAGGCAGGGACAGGCTGCAGGTGAGCAGGTTGGGAGGTCTGGGCATGGAGGGCTGCATGGAGGGCTGAGCTACCTTCCCTTGAGACTTAGGTGCCTTGGCCACAGAAGAAGTGGGTAGTTCTCATTCTCAGCTTATCTGAAGTTACAAGCACTGTGTAGTTCATAAGCACAGGCTTCATCACCCTTGTAGGGACATATGGGTACTCCGTGGCTCAGTCCTGCCTTTCCTCCTCTGCCTTCCTGTACCCCAGGCCACCCTCCACTGTGAGGAGCACAGGGGACCTTGCTAGTCCCTTCTCTGGAGTAAAGGCCACATTGTTGAGGAACCTGTGTGTAGGCTTCTATCTTTTCCAAACCTACTTTACTTGGGGTTCTTTAATGCTTATACCTCCCTTCCAACCCACCTACCCTAGATAGGAGAGAAAAAAGAGGTTAATGGGAACAGGAGAAGTAGGCCTTTTTGGACTCAGTTCCTGGAGGTGATTCCGCTGGTGTCGGCAGGATTTCAGCAGACCACAAAGTTGCTGCTGGAACCTGGAACAGCAGCCTTGAAGTGTTCTCTGGCGTGGTCTCTCTAGGAGCATCTCGAAGTGGAGTGATGAACAGCCAAACAATACCAAGACCCAAAAACCCCCAACCTCCTGTTTTGGGCATATATATAGATCAGAGGCTGTACTAAAATGTGTTTCAGCTGGCAAAAGCCAAGCCCCCGCACAAGGCGGTTCGTCTTCTGGTGGATAAACATTACCTGATCTCTCAAAAGTCAGTTCCCCATCCCACACTTGGGATCAAAACAAACATGTGTACATCCACTGCACCACAGTCTGTGGCCTGCTGCTCAGCTAAGTCACAGTGTGTGCTGTATTTCTTCCACCACAACAGGACCTTTGCATGTGCACATCCTGGTGTGGTTGATTCTTCCATGTTTCCTGAGTTCACTTAACTCCTGCTCTTTCTTCAGTTCTTAGTTCAGCCTTCATTGCCTCAGAGGGAAAAGCTGGAGGGGAAAAAATTGCTGTGTTCACTCTGCTGGGCTTGGTGCTCCATTTGATGAGGGTCACCTCATCCACAGAAGATGCATTGAGGTGCAACATCAGCACCCTCACTCTCCATAGGGAGCCTGGGTTGCCAAAAGCCTGTACTGAGCAGAGTGTGAGTTCTGTCCTTCCACTTGGCCTTCCTGGGATGGTGCCGAGGGACATGTCAGAGCCTGGCCCCACTAATCTTCACACAATCTCATTTTAAAAACAGGTAGTATTATACCCTTGGGTCATAGCTCAGAGGGAGCATGGAGACACAGTGCCCTATGTGCAGTGTGCCAGCATTGGTTCTGTTTTCTGGGGTGGCATAGGTTACTTCACCCATGCACCTAGACATGCTAAGCACCTTCTTTGATGTACACGCCTTCATGTCTGCCTGAGCTGTCACCTGGTCTGTACAAAGCCCATGACTTCAGCCACTAAGGTTGGGCAGAGTGGTATGGAGCTTGAACTAGCCTTCAGCTAGTTGCAGAAGAGGAGCCATACCCATGTGTTTAGGAGCCTGGCACCTGTCATGCCTTCTTGTGCCTCATCTTCATGTGGGTGTCTTGGTGCAGCAGGAGTATTCTATATACCAACTGTGTATGTATGTTGTGCCACCCTCAGGCTTTTGTGTGGACATTTTACATGGGGTTCAGATACTCCTGTGCTCCATGTCATGGGCGCTTCCTTCCAGGTCTCTCCACACGCAGGTGTCCCAGTTTTTCTCCAATTTCATTTTACATCTAAATTATTGGGCCCTATGAAGTCAGCTTTAACGTGTTCTGGAAGCAAGAGTCCAGCTTGATTTTTTTTTTTTTTTTTAAATCAGATGTGGTTCAGTCCCCACCTCCACTGTATTTGTCCCCATCCGTTCCTGGACTTTGCCTTCTGCTTCTCTATCTGGTTTTGTTCCAGAACCTCTTTCTGTCTGTGTGGTGCTATGGCAAGTGGTGTACAGTGGAGATGGGTGAGGGACACAGTGGGATTGGGGTGG
>OU015747.1:32375794-32424355 GCA_907169655.1 Acomys percivali | reverse complement strand
TGTGTGTGTGTGTGTGTGTGTGTGTGTGTGTGTGTGTGTGTGTTGCCTCTATGTGATTACTTCGTGTATAATTGTGTCTTGCTATAGGAAACTCCAAAATATTCAAGTTCTCCATGACAGGGAAAAGCAGAGGAGTACCCCAGCCTGGGAGAATTTCCTTCTCAGCCCTCTTGGTGGGGTGCTCTTTTTTATTTTACATTGCAAAGGGTGCAGGGCCCTGGAGTGGGGCCTCCCAAGTAGGACGTCCCTGCAGGCAAGTCTGGACATTGTCCCTCACAATTGTGTGAATTGTTTTGACAGTCATTCCTGTCCACTATTCTACTATTGTCTATCTGATGGCCTGCCAACTTGCTGGGGGCTTGAAGAGAGCCTCTGGGTGGGTGGCAGTGTGGGTCAGCAGCTTGGGTCCTCTGCTGTACGTCTTTCCACATCCTGCAAGGGTGTACAGTGCTACCCCGGAGACACTTTGTTTCAAGGAGGAAAGAAACTTTGCAGAAGTGAGTTTGTGGTGATGGGGTCTGAGGTGAGAACCACAGAGCAGTCTGCTGCTCTGACCATGGCAAGAGCCCCACCCCCAGCTCAGCACGCTGAGTGCACATAGCTGACAGTAGTGTGGAGCCTAGGAGGGGTGGTGTGGTTCTCTCCCCAGGACTGGCCTCTTCAGCTGCCCTTCAACCATGGCTAGATTTGGTGCCACTGTCCCACCTGCCTCTGCCTTGCCTCATCTTCACCCTCTGGCCACTTGGTATCACTGCCACTGGAAGCCAGGCTCAGGGTCTTGGCTAAGGACAGACCAGTGGAAACCTCCCAGCCCATAGAGGAAGGTCTGGTTCCTGAAGAGGGATCCCAAGAAATACCAGCTCCAGGACTTCCAAAGGGCTGAGCCATGATCCCTTACAGAGGGGCCTTCACACAACCATCCAGAGGCTTGCCATGTCATAGTGGCTGTCTGGGGGCTGACAGCTCAGTTCCCCTCTGCAGATCTTCACCTTCCTGCCTTCTCACGCAGAGATGGCTGAGGCTTGGGACAAAGTCTTGTAACAGTTCCTCACCCTGGAGGTAAAGATAGCGTGACTGCTGCCCCGTGGTCAGAGCCAGTCTGTATCAGGCTTATCTGCCCACCCCAGCCTGCACAGTGTCACACTTCCTGAGCTTGGAGTGATGGTGCACAGCCTTGCCAGACTCAGGCTCTGTCCAGACATTTTCTCCTTGGCTAGTCCCATCCAGTTCCATCCCTAGGGCCCCTGGAGCACCTCTTATGTCTTCAAGCAAGTTGTGCCCTGGAAGTCCAGCCTTCATGAGGCACAGACAGCCCAGAACTCATCACCCCAGAGCCTAATACTCTCAAGTTTGCCACGTTGCCAAGGAAGCCATCTGTCCATAGCATATCTGGTACCAGACCTTGTCCAGTGGATGTTAGCAAGTAGATCTCATGCCCCTGTTGATGCTCCTGTACCTGTTGTCATCCAGATTCCAGGCCTGAGTTACAATGGCCTAGCCTTCCAGCTGAACTCACTTGCCCCACTCCCATCCCAGCATAGACCTTCCCTAGCCCTGCTGACGTCTTTGATGCCCCTACCCCAGCACACCAGCCTTGCTAGGTGCCATCCTCTGTATTCCCCCATTGCCTGCTCTCCAGTGTACCCTGTACCAGTGTCTGCCCCAGCCACGGGCAAGCGTGAACCCAAAGCCCAGCAAGTGTTTGTAGAGTAAGGGACTATAATCTAGCTCAGCCCATCACAGCCCTGATCCTGAGCTGGGGTCTTTGTGATAACTGGATCACGAGCCAGAAGCAAAGTAATTCTCTCCCATGAGGAGCCAGGAGTTGGCAGGTCCCTGTGGTAACCTGTGGAATGGCCAGGATGGGGTCCTGGCCTCTGGTCCTCTTTACTGTCTCCTTCCAGATTTTCATGCATTCACAGCTCACCTGTGCCTGGGTCTTATGTCTCCTCCTTTCCAGGAGCATCTGGAGGCTCTGGTGGGAGGCATTAGACCAGATGGTGCACAGTCCCCACAGTATGGGACGTAGTTCAGGGCAGTATCCCTGCCCTGTGGAGACAGGAAAGGAAGAGGGACAGTCAACTAGGTAGGGATGCCCCCTGAGAGAGGGCTTATCTTAGGGGCTGAGCTCTCAACTTTACTTAGCTGTGGGGCATGGATCCATAAAGGATGGGCTTGGGGGAGACATGCCCAGCCCAGAGCAGGCAGCAGCAGCCCAAGCGGAGAATGCCATCAGTGCTGCCTAGAAAGCTTCAGGCTCCCAGAGAGAAGCCTAGTAGTTCCCAGTTTCTGGGGCTCTGGCAAAGACCCTGTCAGGGTAGTGCTGAGTTGACCCAATAGCACAGGTTAGCCAAGGGCCAGTGTGCCAGGAAGAAAAGCCAGTGGGTGGCCCAAGGGGCAGGAAATGAGATGCTGCCAGGGCCTTGCCTGAGTGCTTGAGAATACTCAGCCTGAGGGAACTGATGCCAGGAGGTGTGGTATAGGCTTTGCTGCCCCAGACTGGCCCAGCCCAGTGGCTCCTGAAGACCAATGGGGTCTCATGCATTGTTCCCAGCCTAGGTAGCTTTGTGGAGCTTTGTGGGTAGGCTGGTCCTGGAACTGTGAGTCACTGGCTGGGACTTGCCACATTTTCAGAGCAAGTCTGGGCTAAGCAGACAGGAAGTATGAGGGTGCCCCTCCTTGTGAGGTGCACTTCCTTGATCTCCAGAAAATCTGTCCTGTCCCCTTCTGGGCACACGGAGCTGCTAGAAGTTGAAGTCTCTTCCTGAATGCTCATTCATGGCTGGAGGGGACTTCAGGTCCCCTGTTTTTGTTTTTGTTTTTTTGTTTTGTTTTTATGGAGTCACTGGTTCTTTCAGGAACTGGTAGCACTCTGCATAAATGCCCCAGTGGTGTCCAGTTGGGGGTGGGGCGAGGTGACTGATCCCTGTCTCTTTACACATAACCATCTTGCTGCTGTGTAGCCTGGCATCTGGAGCCATGGAAGTCTGATGACAGGATAGGTAGGGCAAGGCCGTAGCAGAATGCTTGCTGACTAACCATAGAGCAGACTAGGAGAGAGTTCCAGTCTTAACTACACTGAGCACCAGGTTACTGATACCAGCTGAGGCTGATGAGCCTCTTCATGTGTCCCCAGGACTTGTCACATGATGAGCTGGGGACTCTCAGCAGAGACATCATATGTCTATGTACAAGCCTGAACTTACTACACAAGGCCTCATGGAAGCTACTTCTGGAAGTTTGGGCCAAGGGTGAGGTGGGATACAAAGAGTAAGGGGCCTTTGGGTGCAGAGAAGCTAGGCCACCACAGACTCCTAATCCTGCTGTCTGTTAGGGCACTTGGGATTGAGGGAGCAGCATCTTCACCTTTAGTGGCAAGCTGGAGAAACTGAGTCTGGGAATAATTCGTAGGATATAATTCCATGCTCTGGGTTTTTGGAATGGAATATTGGAATAAGACTGTATCTCTAGTCTGTCCACTGTGGGCTTTGGCAGAGAAGGCCCCACTCTGCCTGGGGGCTCCCAGAGGTAGAGAAAAGTAGGGGATCCATTTCTGCATAATATATCACATTCTCCAATCTATGAAGGAAAGTAGGGTGCTCAAGGGCACCCCGAGAGCCTTAACCCTAGTGACACTGCTCCTGGCCAGGTGCCATGCAGAGAACTGAGACCTATCCCAAATGGAGCCACCCACAAATCCATACAGACTTACTGGGCTGTGGGGTTACACCCCCACATACACACCCGAAGTGGATAAATAGGTCTCCTGCAAGGCCCATGCACAGCCAAGTGCTCCAAGTCAGTCCTAGGGTGAAGACTTCTAACCCCACCTTGAAATCTAGAAACTTCCTAGGTAGTTTTAGGCATCTGGAGCGATGGAGGAGATGTTCAGACCAGAGCAAGATGGTGAAGAGAGTACAGAAGGGCCCCAGCAAAGGAGGGACAATGACAATGAAGGCAGCAGGCTGGTGACAGGGAGGAACAGGTGGCTGTAGGTGTTGGTGACATGGGAGCTGTGAGGAGACCCAGAGCTGTTTGTGTGGGTGAAGATGACCCTAACAGTAGGAAAAGAAAGGATAGGGGTGAGGGGGGCTGGGCTGAGAGGCCTGCAATGGGGGGATCCTAGGGTCTCCAAAGCTTGAAGGCAGACAGCAACCAGGAGAAACTGAGGGTGGCTATTGCTGGCGGTGATGGTGAGCAATCAGGACAATCTAACAAGTGCCTTCAATGGGAATCTCTGGGAAATTCTCAGAGACAACCCCCTCTCCCTGCTTTCTGGGAGGCCATACTGGACCCCAGGGTACGTCTACCCCAATGGGTTACCCTGAGTCCCTCCTGGCCACTACAGCCCCACACTGGATGAACCCATGCCTCCCTGCTTACAGCCCTGGTCTGGCGTCAGTCTGGTACAGGCATATGCCCTATGACTTTCCTACAAGTCAAGGGCCACGAACTGCCCAGGGCTCTCCAGTTCTCAGAGCCCTGGGACCCTTACTCATGTCAGAACGACCTGTGATTCATGACCCTCCCAGCTGGGACTATGTGGCACTTGACTGCTGTCTGAGCCACTCACCATGAGGTGGCCAATCAAGAGAGTCACCTGTGGAGGCTTCTGGTATTTATGATGACTGGCCTCAAGGCGTGGACAGTTGAGCGCCCTCTGACCTTCCCAGGCTGGAGCTCACCTTGTCTGGAGTGGATTTGGTGTCTCAGCAGGGATGGTGGGGTGGCATGGGTTTTGGAAGCCCAGGACTGAGCCAAGCAGATGACAGCTTCTCTTCTCCCCGTGACAGGGGGCGGGGCCCGAGGCAGCGGAAGCCTGCCAGTCAACAGGATCATCGATGTGGACCTCGTTGCGGGTGTGTCTCCTGGGTGGGGAGGCAGCGACCTGGGGATGCAGCTGGGTGCCAGGAGGGTGAAAGCCAATGGACCCTTTTTAGCAAACGGTCCTGGCCTGAGCCCCATCCCAGGTGAGCCCACTAAGCCCAAGGCCAGCACACACCATGCCACCTTTGTTTGAAGCTATCCTGACCTTGCAGTTCCTGCTACTCCAGCCTGCACTGTCTCTGTGTTCATATGGATGTTTGAGGGGGAAGCTCATGACTCTTTGAGACAACAGGGGCCTAGGAAGAGCCAAGAGCCACCTCAGCCACAGTGCCCTCAGGAGCCAAACTAGGAATTGAAGGGACAACCTCATCACGGGCTGGATTTAGAGACCTCCACAGCAGCCCACCTTGGCATTCAGATTTTGTCCAATAAAATGTTTCTGAAGACCTGCCATGTGTTGCATTGTGCTGAGTGCTGGTGTCACATGGTACCCCCAGGAGCCCTCACACCAGGGAGATGGCGTTAGGAAGAAAGACTCCCAGGGTGGAAATGGTGCCTGGCCATGAGGTCAAGGGTGGCTGCGAAGAGAAAGTAGCTTGGTGCTTGGGAGCTGAAGGTCAGAATCCCCTGCCATCCTCAGAGATATGGGCCCCAGGACCACCCCTAGGATAATGAGGCCAGCCACACCCCCAATGTTGTCCAGTCACTCTGTCCCATGCAGATGATCTGGGGTTCTTGGACATCTGTGCTCTTCTGTGTCATCGGGGTTGGCCATTGGTGAGGGCGGGGCTAGGTTGAGTTACAATGGGGTCCCTGTGGTCTCCTTCCTGCACACTGTCTCCACTGCGCCCCAGCACCACTATTTCCCTAGTACCACCAACGTGTTCTGACACTTCTGCCCAAAACCAGCATGTCCTCAGTACCCATCATGCCCCACCATGTGTGTAACACCTACTTTAGCAAGCTTGGATGCTGCCTGGGGTCTACTTAGGAACTGGAGAGGAGATTCCAAGACAGCTAGAACCGTAGGTGCAAGATGGCCACTCCAGCTTGCCTACGACCCCCAGTGCCTGTCTAGGGTCCCCAGTACCTGTCTAGGGCCACAGGGCTGTGGCTCTTAGGGATGCTCAGTATAGCCTGTCCAACTTGAGGCATGCAAGCTATGCCCACAGGTAACCAGGGCTGGGAAAGCTTGCTGTGGGGGGCTGCCTAGGCTGTCTGATAAGGACGCATTTCTGAGGATTCTGTGTACCTCAGGCTTGGAACAAGCAGACAGTAAGGAGCAGGAGGCAAAGGGCCACAGGGTGCTGTTGGACTGAGCCTGCAAGATACACTGTGCCATGGGCCCAGGATGCCTGAATAGAAGCCCCGGAACTGAGAAGCCAACTGCTCGGCTGGAATTGGAGTTATTGTTCTGAGGCCATTGGTCACAGCACTTGGCCCAGCTAGCAATTCTCTCCTCTCTTTAGCTGCTATGTGGCACTGGATGGAGGAGGCACCCTCTACCCTGTGCTGACGTCTGTGGATTGGGGACAGTACCGTCCCCACCCTGAGTCTTCAGTAGCAGGCTGAGAAGAAGGAGCCCCCAGGGCCTTGCATGTAGCAGCTCCTGTAAAGGACTCACAGATAGGAGTAGCTGGCAGTGTGGCCAGGCACCTGTGCCTGGGAGGCCTGGCCCTGACCCGCCCAAGTCATCCTGGAAGACTTCCTGGAAGAGGCTGAGGCTTGAGGGTGATGTTGGCTCCAGGAGTACAACAGCTGCCCAGCAGGGCAGGCAGAGCTGGGGCAGCAGGGTGGAGCCATGGATTTGAAGGATCCTGATGGGATGCAAGCGGGAGGCAGGGTTAATGATTGTTGGGTAGCCTTGACCCCCCCTGCCCTGGCCACATTCCCTGGCTACTCTGCTCCTGCTGCCCCTCTCGCCTGCTCAAGAGGAGTCATGGGGCAACGGGCCTGGGCCCCTAGCCCCTGCTCCTTACCCAGGCCATGTCCCTTCCTGCTGCTGCTCCTGATATTGCTGCTGGTGCCTCGGGGGGCCCAGCTGCAAACTGGCAGGGTGAGCATTGACCCTCTTCTTCCCAGTGTGGCTGAGGGCTCCCTGGGCTGCAGAGATGGGGTGAGGAGCTGGTGGTGGCCTGGTGGGGTGAAAGTTGTCCTTCACACAGAGAGGTAAGGTGCCGGGCTAGGCCGGTCTGGAGTGCTGGGGACCTGAACTTACTGGGATCTATCCTCTTGTTGCCATCTGTGTAGCCCAGGCCCTGTAAGTGTGGGGTCCCTGGGGCTTTGGTTGCATTTCGCTGTTTGAAGTGGGGTATGGGAGAGCTCTTGAGTGCTTCTACCTGTTCCTGTTCACCCCAGAACTGACCTCAGGGTTGAATTTCAATACCAGGTTGACTTGGGGGAGGGGGGCTGGGACTCTAAGCTAGTGTGTTGACTGCTCAGACTTGGGAGGAAAAGGCAGAGGAGGTCTTGGGGACATCCATTGTCTGTCCCTTGGACCTGCCCTAAGGCGGCTCAGGTCTGACTGATCTGATTGGTGGAGTCCAAGTGTGAAGGACTATCCCATTCCCACACCTTTGTGGCCCTTTTGGGCGCCTAGAACCACATGGAGATCCCAGAACCTAATGCCACAGCCACCCCCGTGACCTCCATGGTCCCTGTGACCTCTGGGAACGTCAACACCTCAATAGCAAGTGCTCCAGAAGCAGAGGCAGAGACTGGGGGACCCCAAAGTGAGAGGTACTTCTCTCCCACCAGCAGCAGCCCCCCTGGAGGCCAAGGTAGGTCAGACACTGCAAGTGGATGGCTGGGGTAGGGGTGGAGTACCTGGTGGGAACTGGCTGACCTCTGCCACTTCCGTACCTCCACAGTGCTCACTGAGTCTGGGCAGCCGTGCAGGTTCCCTTTCCGCTATGGCGGTCGCATGCTGCACTCCTGTACCTCTGAAGGAAGTGCCTATAGGAAGTGGTGAGTCCCAGAGTGGGACAGGGGCTGAGGACCCCACCCCAGTTCCCATTGTGGACCCTGACAAGCCCTGCAGCTAGGTCTTAGTACCTAGCAGGTGGATCTAGTGAACAGGTGCTCCAGGGTGCCCAGGCAGGCATGGGTGGGGCTCTTGGCAAGAACTCCATCTCATCTTCACACTCGCCCCTCCAGGTGTGCTACTACACACAACTATGACCGGGACCGGGCCTGGGGCTACTGTGCAGAGGCCACCCTGCCTGTGGAAGGCCCAGGTGGGTATATGGAAGGGCCAGCCTGAGCCCCCAGGAAGGGCTTTGACAAGGTACTTGGGATGGAGGTATAGGGGTCAAAGTGCAGAATGGGGGTAGTGATGACCTGAGGTTGTCTGTGAGTTTGCTCCTACTAAGCCCGGTAGTATCTAGAAACAAAAGAGCCATCAGCGCAAAGGGCAGCATAGGGTGCTTCACCCTGGCCTCTCTAGACCCTGGATGGCTTTGGTGGCCATTGGTGATACCAGGGTGCCCTCTTGTGGTGAGATCTATCCCTGTAGCCATACATGGTCCCTTGAACAGGCCCTAGGTAGGGCCAGGAGTCCAAAAGAACAAACCATGAAACCTGTGGGTGTGCTGTCCCAGGGTACACGGGAAGAAACTCTGTTGCTTGGCAGAGCATGTATAGATGTGTAAGGTGTGGAATGCAGAGCCCTGGGGTCTTTTCTCAGATGCCAGGTTGGGAGGGGGTTGTCATTGAAAGGTGGGAACTTGATCACCCAGCATCTAGGAAGGACAGTGTGAATAGTCACCAGAGGCCCGTGGCAGGCAAGGGGGTATGGAGGGACTCTAAAGGCTTGCCACCACCCACCATGTCTCCTCCTGTATGCACTCAGCTGTCCTTGATCCTTGTGCCTCTCGACCCTGCCTCAATGGGGGCACATGTTCCAGTACCCATGACCATGTGTCCTACCACTGCGCTTGCCCTCTGGCCTTCACCGGCAAGGACTGTGGCACAGGTGAGTGGGCCTCGGGGGGAGGGGGCAGGAATGGAGTCATTCTGGGAGGCTGGGATAGCAGCTGCTGAGTCCAGGCTGGGGTGGGTGGTACCTGCCTGGGGGAGGACCTGCATGGGTGCTGTGGGAGCACTGTGTGACTTACAGAGAAATGCTTTGATGATACACGCTACGAGTATTTTGAGGTGGATGACCGATGGGTCCATGTGAGTGAGGGACGTGTGGAGCAGTGCAACTGTATCGAGGGCCAGGCCCAGTGTGAAGGCACTCATCACACAGGTATGTCATGGCTTGCCTCAGGGAGGCCTAGGTACCATGGTGTACGGGGTAGTGAGCCATGTCCCTCAAGCAGGTGTCCCCCTTCCCGCTCAACAACAAGGGCACAGGAAAAGAGCTCAGCTCTCTCCCTTCCATGAGTTCCTGGAGACCAGGTTTAGCTTCTGGACTTTCTCCTAGCTTGCCTGAGCAGCCCATGTCTGAATGGAGGGACCTGCCACCTGATTGTGGGCACAGGGACCAGTGTCTGTGCCTGCCCGTTGGGCTATGCTGGGCGGTTCTGCAACATTGGTAAGCCACTTTCCAGTTTTGTGTGGGGCAGCCCTGAGGAGTGGTGTCAGGGGGCCTTGCTGTGGCCCGGCCTCATGGCACCCACTATGCCCACAGTTCCTGCTGAGCGCTGCATCCTGGGAAATGGTACAGAGTACCGTGGCGTGGCCAGCACTGCTGCTTCAGGCCTGAGCTGCCTGGCCTGGAACTCTGACCTGCTCTACCAGGAGCTGCACGTGGACTCAGTGGGTGCTGCTGCACTGCTTGGCCTGGGCCCGCATGCTTACTGCCGGTCAGCATCTAATGGCCACTAGGCCCTGTTCTGTGTAGGCAAAGGATTGGACAGAGTAACTCCCCAGACTCAGCAGGGGCCAACACTGCCAAGATGGCTGTTAGCCTCTGCGTCTTAGGAGCATGGGGGTCAGGTGTGTCCACCAGGGTCTGCAGAGCCAGCACGCAGCTGTGCTGTTGGTGTGGGTGCCCATCCTGCTGGGTGTTAGGACCGTCCTCCAGGGAGAGTGGTGGTGTGATTCCCTTGTCCTCCTCCAGGAACCCAGACAAGGACGAGAGGCCTTGGTGCTATGTGGTGAAGGACAACGCGCTGTCATGGGAGTATTGCCACCTAGCAGCCTGTGGTGCGGGCACCCTGAGAGGTTGGGGGCAGAGTAGGGATGGTGCTCCCTGAGGACCCTCAGAAGGAGGTCGGTGGGGAGGGAGGGGACTCAGTGGTGCCCTGTAGTTAGACTCTGAGGTGGTCAGTGATCAGAAGCCTGTGCCCCTAGGCTCTCATGCGGAGAATCTGGCCATCGTGGGTATGCAGTTGGGTCCCAGACTGTAGGAGAGACAGGCATGACTCTTGATCAAGTGATCTGGTCTGGTCAAGGCCTGCAGCCTGCATTATACTCTCCCCATCTGTAGAGTAGGGAACAGAGGCTCCCAGGGTAACTGCTCAGAGCCTCAGGCTGACGACTTGGGCTATGGGTCCAGGTAGAACCCCTCTGGCTCTTCCCTGTCTCCAGGGAAACCTAAGGGTATGAACTGATGACCTCCACTCCCAGAATCCCTGGTCAGAGTCCATGCCTGGACCCCAGAGGTCCTGGTGACCCTGCCTGAGTCGGTCCCATCTGCACGTCCCACCTGTGGCAAGAGGCACAAGAAGAGGACCTTCTTGAGGCCACGCATCATTGGTGGCTCATCATCTCTGCCTGGCTCACACCCCTGGCTGGCCGCCATCTACATTGGGAATAACTTCTGTGCTGGCAGCCTTGTCCACACCTGCTGGGTAGTGTCTGCAGCCCACTGCTTCTCCAACAGGT
This sequence comes from Acomys percivali, assembly GCA_907169655.1. Taxonomy (NCBI): domain Eukaryota; kingdom Metazoa; phylum Chordata; class Mammalia; order Rodentia; family Muridae; genus Acomys; species Acomys percivali. The sequence goes on along the minus strand of OU015747.1, from coordinate 32,413,696 downwards.
GAGTACACTGGCTGAGTCCCCAGGGCCCCCTCCCTGCAACCAGCCCGCCAGCCCTTCCCACATGTTCACCCTTCCATTCTGCCCGCATCTACCCTTCCTCAGAGACCACCCACATGTCACATCCCATGGGCCCCTACTTGTGACACACGCTCTTTTCCATCTCTCCCTCTGTTGGACATTTCTCCTGTTCCCTAACACACCTTTGGTCCCACTGTGGCCTGATGCTTGTGCTGGGCACTTGGGGTAGTCATGGAATATGGGCGTGGGGCATCTCTTGTAGCTACCTTGTACCTGTGCAAGGGGAGTGTGGGATGCGGTCCTGGCATCGGCATAGACCCTGCCTCTCCCAGAACAGGGCAGTGGGTGGAGATAAGGTGACAGAGTTGTCGATGTGTCCCATGTGCCACCCTGTGCCTGGGTCTAGGTGTTTGAGGGCCACTCACCTGGGCATGGAATCAGGGGCTCAGTTACAACATGTAGCAGAACCTCCAGGGTCATTGCACAGTCAGGGAAACTGAGACTTGGCCAGTAAATGGGCGCCTAGGAGTGAGGGCCTGAGGTGAACTCAGGTCCCCATCCAGCAAGGCTGCACCCCCCCCCCAAAATACCAAGACTTGACTGGACTGAATAGAAAAACCTCAGCAGTTCCTCCTAGCCCCATGCCCTAGGGGTAAAGCAGTTGCCCTTGAGGACCCTACAGGCCAGGCCAGGCTGGGCCAGGGCCTCTTGTCAGATTAAATCTCCACCCATGTGGCCCGTTCTTAGAGTAGACCTCACCTGAGGGTCCTGCTGGCTTATGAATGAAGTTGTCCGTGAGGATAGGGCACCTGGGCCAGAGTCACTGTGGCGCCCCTGCCTTGTTGGTCTTGTCTCTGCTGTCATACGGGTTAAAACCGTCTGTGCAGGCCTTTCCCAGGTCTGTGACCCTCTTGCTTGGCCATGACCAACAAGTACAGGAGCCAAGCTAGGGGAGACCCGATAGTGCCAAGGAGAGGCTGGGTCCCCACTCCTGCCAGCTTCCTGTGCAGTCCCCCCAGGGACAGCGTCACAGTGGTACTGGGACAGCACTTCTTCAACCGCACGACGGACGTGACGCAGACGTTCAGCATTGAGAAGTATGTGCCCTACACCCTGTACTCCGTGTTCAACCCCAGCAACCATGACCTTGGTGAGCTCAGGGCCTTAACAAGGTGGGGTGTGGTTTGTGTACCCCAAACCAGTACCCAGACACGGGTGGGAGCCAGGCAGACACAAGGGGGGAAGGGAGGTCAAGGAGGAGGGGACTGGAGAAATCGTGTTGCCCTTTCTCTGTGGTCTCTCAGGCCACCAGCCACCTCCCATCTACCCATCTCCTGGGACGGCCTGCCATGTATTTCTGTCTAGTGGCGGCCTTCACTGCCCAGGCTGATCCCTGGCCTCTCTCCTGCCCAGTCTTGATCCGGCTGAAGAAGAAAGGGGACCGCTGTGCTGTTCGCTCCCAGTTTGTTCAGCCCATCTGCCTGCCTGAGGCAGGCAGCTCCTTCCCTACTGGACACAAGTGTCAGATTGCAGGCTGGGGCCACATGGATGAGAGTGAGTGGGAGGCAGTCCCCAGTGCCACCTCAGGGCTCTTGGCAGTGAGGCACTGAGCCTGCCCCGCCCTGAGAGTGCGGTACTCCACACAGATGTGAGCGGCTATTCCAGCTCCCTGCGGGAGGCGCTGGTCCCCCTTGTTGCTGACCACAAGTGTAGCAGCCCTGAGGTATATGGTGCTGACATCAGCCCAAACATGCTCTGTGCCGGCTACTTTGATTGCAAGGCCGATGCCTGCCAGGTAAGCTACTGCCAAGTCACATGGGGTCTTACTGGAATTTTCTGGCCCCCTAGGGAGCTTCAGAGCTAACAGGAAGCCCAAGACAGAAAGTCCACCTCCCGTGGATCATTTGGCACCTCCTGGAGGGCATCCTTGCAGCAGAAGGAAAACTGCCTAAGCAGTCAGAAACAGGCCCAGCACCACACAGAGCCCAGATAAAGCCCTGCTGTTCAAGCAAGAGTTAGGGCCAGCCATATGACATCAGACCTCAAAGGCTACAGTTCTCTGACTAGATTTCTCTTGTGAACTCAGCAATCAATCAACCAATTATTCAATCAATCAGTCAGTTAATCAACCAATAGTTAACGTTTGTCAAGGGCTTCATAAGCCAGGTCACGGTCATGGTTACTTGTCAGCCTGTTTCAACATGGAGGAGCTGCTCTGTACCCTTTAAACAGGTGAGGAAGCAGCCTCAGAGAGGTCAAGTCCCTTTTCTGAGGTGGCACAGGTGAGACACGGTAGAGTGGATTCTGGAGCAATCAGGAAGGGCGTCCTGGGGAAGGGGAGATGCTGTACTTGTTCTAAGAGATGTAGAGACGTATGCCTGGCCGTGAAGAGGCAGTTCAGGCAGTGGTGACACTAGCATGCTGGGCCCAAGAGTATCCGTGTGTTCCTCATGGTGTAGGACCGGAGCTGTGTGCTGTGGAGTTGCAGATGCTTTTCCAACAGTTTGGGGATAAGACACCTTCCTGGCCAATTGGGGGTCAGGAAGAGAAGCCGCACGTCTCAGAAAAGCCTGCCACCTGTCCCCAGGCAGTCAGCCCTGAAAATCCTCTGTCCTCAGGGAGCACCAGTGACTTTTGCTGGCTTATTGCTTCAGGACATTTGCAGGGCTAGAGGTCCCAGTGCTTCTGTGTCAGGCCCCTGGCTGCTGGTGCAAGGGTGACTGAGCTGCGTCTCTGTTCCAGGGGGACTCGGGCGGGCCCTTGGCCTGTGAGAAGAATGGTGTCGCTTACCTCTATGGCATCATCAGCTGGGGTGATGGCTGTGGGCGGCTCAACAAGCCAGGAGTCTACACCCGTGTGTCCAATTATATGGGCTGGATCAATGACCGCATACGACCATCCAAGCGACCTGCAGCTGCCTCTTGACCCCACCCACCGCCACCAGACGTCCCTGTCCCCTGCCAGTGGAGGCTACTCATAACACCCTTTCTATTACCAACAATAAAAGTGTTTCCAAGGACCTGGCTTCACAGTGGCTACACCTCCAGCTGGACAGCCATTTGCATCCAGCCTCCGCAAGCTACGACCTTGGCCTTCAGGGTAGGGGGTGTGGCTTCATGGGTGGGGCCTGAAGCCAGTGTAGCTCCAGAGTGTGGGTAGGAGCGTCAGCCTCCCAAGTCACAAAGATGTCCCCAGAGGGCCAGGTGGGATGACTCCTCTAGGCTCTACCCCAGACAGGTAAGTGGCCAGGGTCCAGGTACCCTAAGCATACCAGGGCAAGACACTGAAGCCAAGTCCAGTTCCCCATCAGCTGTGACAGCTCTGAAGGAGACCTGAGGAGCAGGGCCCATATGTGGGTTATGGTAACTGGCTACTGATGGTCCTACACACACAGGAGCCAGGCTTGCCTCCATCCATGCAGGACATGGAGCTAACTTATTCTGGAGAAGACAAGATGGGGCCAGAGACAGTGGGGGGAGCAGGGGACAAACTCCCCAAGTCTGTGAGCTGTGGAAAGAGTTGGGTATGTCTTAGGGTCTCTGAAGTCTCCGGTATGAACATTCATCGCCAGCTGAGGAAGGGCACAGAAGTGTTGCAAAGCGAGTTGGGGGGCAGGTGAGGGAGAAAGGTTAGGATGGGGCAGAGGCCAGCTGTCTCTATGGGTGCCCAAAGCTAGCACACTCAGACTGGGAGATGAGAGCCCATGGCTCCTGACCATGTGGCCTGAGTTGGGGCAGCAGATGGTACCTTGTTCAGTGTCTCCAGCTGGGACCAGGTTTCCCCATGCCTGTCCTCCTTGGCTAACCTGAGGTGTTCCTTGCTCTCCATCTGCAGCTTTGCCAACTATAGTCTGTTCCTCCCTCAACAGCAGAGTCTCGCCACACATAGAGCCTGTTTGTTCAGTTCTGGGTTGTCCCAACCCACCTAGAAGTCCTCAAATGCTCACTACCCACCCGTAAGCCCTCCCACTGCTACCTGGAGTACCGGGAGGTTCTCTGTAGATGACTCTTGGCCCGTCATCCCACTCTCATGACCTCCTGTGAGACACTGAGGGGACCGGCCCAGCAGGGCCCTCTCCCAATGCACTGTTCCTGGTCAGAAGGACCCTGGCTTTGCCAGGCCCTCTGCCCTTGGTCCTGGAGAGTTTAGAACTGCAGCCAGAAACCTATCTGGTCCAATCCAGACAAGACTGTTATGCTCTACCCAGGCAGCTGGAGCCCAGTGGCCAGGTGCTTGTCGACATTGGTCTACCAGTCCAGTTTGCTCCATGGAAGCACGGGGACAGCAAGTCCCTGGCTGTGTGACCTCCCAACATAGTGACCATTAGGTCAACTAAGAGTCAGTGAAGCTGGTGGGCTGATTTCAGTGTTCCTCGATGACAATTGGGATGGACCTGAGCCCAGTGTGACTGCAGTCACCACAGAAAGAGAAGGTTGGGATACAGGTTCTCACAGATGGGTGAATACATTTGGACCCAGGGAGAAAATGAGCCTGTAAGCCAAGGAGAATGGCCCCCAGTATGTGGACATGCTCCCTTCCATAACCATCCAAGGCTGCTGAGCCATCTCTGATCCCCTCATCTTGACCACATCTTGAGTTGGTCCTACCAGGGGACCAGCCCATGGGTGTGGGATGTGGCAGACACATGCTGCTTCTGTTGCTTTTACTGTTTGGGATTTATTTATGTCTCTGTGTAGAATTAGCCATCATTTTTCTTAAGTCCTTTAAATGGCTGTTCCATGAACTCATATAACAAGTTCTAGAACATTCCTTCTTTCTTCAAGATTCTCTGAGATTCTAGACATGATTGGGATGACATGGGTAGAATCTATATCTCACTTGACCTGGGTGATGTCTCATTACTCATGGTTTTAAACAGCTCCAGAATCAGCTGGGGATATTATTTCTTCTGAAGCCTGTGTCCTCAAAGTTTAGACGTTAAATCAACTGCATCATTTTCTTGTAGCCATGACAATATGCCTGGTAGAAGCAAGTTAAGGAGAGAAGAAAGGATTCTGTAGTCTGGCGCACAGTTTGTCTCTACACAGTCCATTGCAGCAGGAAGGTGTAGTGCCTGCCACACTTGTCCACACTCAGGAAGCAGAGAGGGTGATGTTACTCAATTTGTTCTCTTTCTTTCTTCTTAATTATTTTTAAAAATCACTTTATGTGTATGTTTTCCTTGCATATATGTCTTTGCACCATGTATGTGTCTGGTGCCCTGAGAGGCCAGAAGACGACACTGGCTCCTCTGAAATTGGAGCTATGATGGTTGTTGACCACCATACGGGTTCTGGAATTGAAACTGTATCTACTAGGGGAGCAGCTTGCACTCTTAACTGCTGAGCTATCTTTTTCAGCCCCTCCTTTCTCCTTTTTATTCAGCCTAGAACCTCAGCCCATGGAGTAGTGCTGCCCACACTCAGGACGGTTGTAATCTTCAGGGTTCTCTAGAATGACAGAATTTACAGACTGAATATCTCTCATCTATAGGAAGGGATTTATTAGAATGACTTACAGGCTATGGTCCAGCTAAGCCAACAATGGCTGCCTGTGAATAGAAAGTCTAAGGAACCAGCAGTTGCTCAGTCCCACAAGGCTGGATGTCTCAGCTGGTCTTCAGTGTATACTAGAGTCCCAAAGAAGTAGGCTCGAATGCCAGTGAGGGAATGGATGTGCTAGCAAGGCCAGAGCAAAAGCTTCCATCTTCCATGGCTTTGTGTAGGCTTCTAGCAGAAGGTGTGGCTCAGATTAAAGGTGTATCTTCCTGCTGGATCAAAATCACGTGTCTTCCTACCTCAAGACCCAAACTAGAAGTGGATCCACCCACTTCAAACCCAGCAAAAAATCCCTCACAAGTGTAATTCTGGATATAGTCAAGTTGACAACCAAGAATAGTCATTGCAATGGTCTTCCTTCCTTCCTCAGTTGAATTTCTCTGGAAATGGACTCACTGACATGACCAGAGGTGTATCTCCTGGGTGATTCCAAATCCAGTCAACAGTGAAGATGAATCCTACATCAACTAAGAGCTGAAGAAACCAGCAGCAAATTTATCTAAGTCTCATTTTTATTACCACAGTGTTGTACATGGCTGTTTCAGTTCATGTCCTGTTGATGTAGCTGAGCGTTGAGACAAACTGTCCCAGTTGCTTTCTGTGCTATGAGAAAACATCGACCAAAACCAACTTGGGAAGTAATAGATTTATTTCACTTGGCAGGTTGCTGTCCATCACTGAGATAACCCAGGTTAGGATCTCAAGACAGGAGAGTGTAGCATGAATGATGGAGGAATTCTGCTTACTGGCTTGATCCACTTGCTTGCTCAGCCTACTTTCCTATTTTGCTCGGGCATATCTGCCTAGGGTTGATACCACCCACTGTGGGCTGGGCCCTCCAGTACCAATTAGTGATTATGAAAACGCTCATAGACACAGTCACAAGCCAGTCTGATCTGGGCAATTCTCCAGTTGAGGTTTCCTTTTCCCAAGCTGTCTCTAAGCTTGTGTCAAGTAGGCATCTGAGACCGATGATGACACTAGCTAAATTATAGGGACTAGGCTGGATGGTCAAGGCTGTGGTACTGGCACCTGCCAAGGCCTTGTGTAGCATTGTAACATGGGACAAGGCATCACATGGCGAGGCAGAGCAAGCTGCTGGCCCAGGTCTTTCCTCTCTTATACAGAAAGGCAAGCAAGTAACAGAGACAAGGAAAGCAGAAGAAAAATAAAGTTTTCCTGGGCTACAAGACCTTTCAATTTGGACCACAATTTATACCTGGGACTCATTATTTATTTTATCCTCTGTTCCTCAACCTCTCCTCAGCAACTAGTTCCTTTAGCTAGCTGTTCAGATAATAGTTGGTTTCTCTTAACCAGCCTTTCACTACCTGCTCAATTCTCCCTACCACAGAACATCCTGCTTCTGCGTGCTAGGCTCACGTTCCCCTAGGGTTCCCATGGTGATTTAGGAATTTGGGCTTAATCCCTCCAGTGATCCCAGAGATACCCAGGTCTTGGTGTTCCCTCCAGTACTTGATTTTTTCAGAAAACCTTTTCTGTACCACAAATGAACTCAGATCTCAGTGACATGAGACAACAGCCATTTATTTAGTTCACAATGCTTAAGGTTGGGCTAAGCTCTGCAGGGTAGTTTTCCTGTATTGAACTGGGGTCTCCATAGTGTAGGCTATGGAGTTATCAGCAGGTTGTAGGCTTGTATGGCTTAGGAATGGATGGCTGTTGGCTGGAATCCAGAGTGGGAGGACCATGATGAATCTCACCCTATCAGGCTTCGTTGGGCTTGTTTGCATGTCTGAGGCAATGCTACAAAAGGAAAAGTGGAGGTGAGTTTTCCTTTACCTTTCTTTAATCAAAGTAAGTCAGGTTTGGAGGGTGGAAAAGACTTCCGTCTCTTAGTGTGATGGGGTGCATGCCCTCATGTTAATGGGGGGGTAGGTGTAGGGAAGGACATTTTTGAGGCATCATTTTGTGATGCTATAACTGAATACCTGAGACTGGATAATTTATGAAGAAGTTAATTTGTCTCACAGTTCTGGGGGCTTGAAGTCCGGGAGTGTAGCTCTGGCATCTGCTAGGTGTCTGCTGAAGCAGTGTGCTGCAGTGTAATGTGGCATAGGCCATCACAGGGTGAGATAGAACTCCTCCTCTTCTTGTGAAGCCACTAATTCCATCAAGGGGTCCCCCCCCCATGATTACACTAATCCCTCCAATCTCACCTCCAAATAGCATTAACTTAGGAATTAGAGTATTTGCTTTCTACAGTGTGATCATAGGGGAGCACATTCAAACCCCAGCACAGCCACAGTCTTACGCTGCTCCTGTGGTGTTAGTTGCCTCTGTTGCTGTTGCTCAGTAGCAATCATTAGCGATCTGAACCAATTAGCTTATATAGAGTGGTTCTCCGGCTCACAGCTTTGGAGCTTTTAGCCCTCCACTGTCCTCATTTGCAGTAGATGTATACAGCAAAGCAGTGCTCTCACTTGAAGGCTAAGATACAAAAGAGGAAGAGGAACCTGGGGTCCTACCAGTGCCTCCATGGCACTAAACTATTTGCTTAAAATAAAAATTAAATAAATAAAAAATTGTTTGATTTTAAGAGGCTGGAAGTCCATAATCAAGGGGCTGTCGACTTCAGCCCCAGGTCCTTCCAGCTGGTAGACAGCTGCCTCTTTGATGGGTCCTTCTGTGGCTTTTCCTGTGTGCAGAGGAGAGAACACTCTTTGGGACCTCTTTGTTATTTTATAAGGACACCTGTCCTATCAGATTAAGGGCCTCGTGTATGACCTCATTTACCGTAAATACTCTCTTAGAGGCACCACGGGGGTGGGGTGGGGGTGGCGTTTAGAACTTCAGAAAATGGCTGGGAAGCTTAGGAGGGTATCCAGTCCATAATACCCTTCCTGTCATCATGTGACTAGTGACAGATGTTTGCATAGTGCATCTAATGGCTGAGCTCGGAAGTGGAAGTCATTCCTACCTACTCTCCTTTGCTTGGAGTCATCTGTACTGTCTCACCCAGTGGAGGGGCATGCAGGAGATGTGAATGGGCAGGCATAGAGCTTGGAGTATGTCTGTCCAGCATTTCCAGTCACCTAGAGATGCCAAGCCAGGCAGACCAACTGGCTCCGCCCTCCCCTGTGTGTGCAAACTGATCTCTTGCATGTGCAGTCACCTCTGTCAAGGATAACAAAACCAGGCTGAGGCAGGAAGCTGAGGCCACATGATGGTGTGCGAGGTCTTGCCTGGTAAGCGGCAAGTGCAGCATCTCACGGAGGTCTGCCTGCAGAGCCACTGACAGAACAGTAGCATCCTATGGCCCTGGGTGTGGTGGTGGCAGTCTAGCTGGCCACAGTGTCTAGCAGCAGCACTGTGGCTGTGAGCTCAGACAGGGGTGCAGCTGTGACCACAGCTGTAATCTTCCTTAAACCCCTGTGGTGTCCAGTGTGCAGTGGTGCCAGGCGGGGGTGTAGGTCCGAGTGTCATCCTGTTTCACATGTGACTGCCTTCCTGCCATCCTACTTCTTCCAGCTGTCACCTTGTTTCTTTAGAAGGCTTAGCATCCTCTGCTTCAGTGGCCAGAGACAGAGCCCCTGGCAACTCTGGTGGTGACATCTGGGGAAACTGAGGCACAAAGAGGGCCAAAGTCACAAGAATTCTTGGCCAGATTGACCTCTACTGGGCAGACAGTCCTTCCTACCTTTCAGCAGTCAGCCTTGGTGACCACAGTGCTGTCTTCTAGGTCATGTAGAGTGGGAGAAGGAAGCTGTCTGTCCCCCATGACGTCCACATTTCCGGGGCCAGTGTGGGAGCAGGTGCAGCTGCCAGGCGTGGCTGGGGTTTGGGCCAAGGCCAGCGCTTGGAATGCAGCAGGATGTGGCCCCTCCCTGAAGGGAAGAGCAAGTGCCAGGCGCCTGGGCCGGGAGGATGTGGTCATTGCTACAACCCCCAACTGACTCCACACCGGCTGTCCCAAGCCAGTCCCCAGGGGCCTTCGATGTGTGGGGAGGATGAATGGGGCTCTGTGGCCAGCAACTGTTGAGCAGAAGGCACTAGCGCGCTGCATAGGTGATGCAGGGTGAGGCACATGCAGAGCTCCTTCCTAGACCTGGTACCCTCTCCCTAGCAAGATACCAGGAAGACATTAAAACCAGCCCTATGGTCTACCTAAAGTTTGTCCTCCGGATTCCCTGGAGGGGCTGTGGCCAGGGCTTCCAGGCTGAGTACTCCCTTAGCGTCAGCACATGTGGGTCAGTCCTGGCTGTGAGTCCTCACACCACTCTGACCATCAGCTTCTCTGTATGGAGCAGACAGGAAGCAGCCGGAGGCGGCTCTACAAGGTGGAGCGAAGATTAGCGCACACGGCAGGATGGAATGCAGTTTGGCCTTCCGCCCCTTTCTACCTGGACCAGTGTTCCTTGGGAGTCGAGGATCAGTTGGGCAAACACACAGGGCTTCGTTGCCTGTCTGAGTTTATTTTGCTAGATGCAGTTAGTTCCCAACTATGGGTGTTCTCTGTCTCCTGGGGCGCCCCTAAGTCATGGGTCTTATCTGGGGAGTCTATGACGTAGGCCTGTCAAAGCACTTAGGTTCCACAGTAACCTGGAGTGGCCATAGACATCTCAGGACCGGAACCTGAGGGGCAGGCTGAGGAAGAAAAATCCAGAAGCTCCGAGGCCAGTTGGCTAGGTGAGTCGGTTACCAGGCAGCACAGCCCCCTAATGCCCTCCATGCCCTCCATGCTGCAAGGCTGGTACAAGCTGGCTTTCAGGAGTGGGAGAGACCAGTCTGGGAGACCGCGGGTAATAAGGCGGCACCGTGGGTCCTGGTCCTGGCAGCCATCTACGCAGAGATCTGTTCTGCTATCTCCTCTATGTGCTTGGAGGGTAGCCACTTCTGGGGGTGGAGAAGACCTAAGGACAGGGAATGTCCTGGGCCTGAGCTGTTGTAGGTTGTTCTGTCTTCAGGGGTGCCTCGTGGGGGAAGGGCAGGTGTAAAGGATGAAGCCGTTGAAGCCAAACTAAAACCGGGACTGAGCAGGCACAGGGCCACGAAGCCTTCTGTGGGGTCGTCTTGGGACAGTTTCCTTCCCTTTTAGAAAATGCCTCTGTCCCACTTTCTCCTCCCAGGCTGAGTTCCAGGGTGTTAGGTAGTGGTCCTGAGGCCTGGCAGGAACACTGCGGCCTGGCAGTGCAGAGGCTGCCCAAGCCCACTGCCACCTATTGGCTTGCACTTTGCTAGGGTCTTAAAGACTGTGGCTCCAGGGCGCCCCGCCCAGTCTCTCCCGCATCCAGGTCCCGGTGTAGCTGCGCCCCGCCCGCCGCGCCGGGCCCGCCCTCCTGGCGCAGCCCAGGGCCCTCCCGGAGCTATTTTGAAAGTGACCCTGGGCTCAGGCGCCCCGGGCGCGTGGAGAGGGCGCGGCGGGCGGCGGGAACCATGACAGAAGATGACCGAGGCAGCGCTGGTGGAGGGCCAGGTCAAGCTGCGGGACGGCAAGAAGGTTGGGGCGCCGCGGGGGCGCGGGGCGGGGGTGCGCGCAGGCGGGGGCGGGGGCGCGGGGCGGGCGCGCCGGCGGCCTCTCACGCTGTCCTGTCTCCGCAGTGGAAGAGTAGGTGGCTGGTGCTGCGCAAGCCATCGCCGGTGGCAGGTGAGCGGCCGGGACGCGGGCGGGGCGGCGGGTGGCGGGTCTCGGCGAGCCGACCGGACCCTGCGGGCCCTGCGACGCGTGGCCGAGGTGCCAGCTCTCCCGAAATAGCCGCGGGGGAGCCACTGAAACCCGGCCCCGCGGCGGTAACCGGAGAGTCGTAGTCGCAGCCGCTCCGACGCCGGGACCCTGGGACCCGTCCACTCATAACACAGCCCCAACATGGTTCCGAGTGTGGGGTTGGAGGTTCAGGCTTCTTTGTGGGCTAACTAACCCTTTTCCTGCTAGAAGCCCAGGGGGGCTGCAGACTTCCCATAGAGCAGCAGGCAGAGTGTGTCACGGGGACATAAGTGTCCTGGTGAAAATGTTTGCATCAGGAGCTCCCAAGCCGCATCCCAGGCAGGGGCACCCTTCCTCAGTTCCACCCTCTCAGGTAGGGCAAAGGTGGGTTCTGCCAGGTAGGAAAAGTCCTACTTTTGTGTCCTAGAAAAGTTACATTTTTTTTTTCTTTTGGAGGCGGGAGGTGGGGGCTGGACGGACACAACAGACTTATGGGAAGAGAAACTGGTGCTAGGATCTGCTCCTCTCAGTATGGGAAGGGCCACCAAGGAGCCAGGGCAGTTCAGCAGCTCCAGCCTGGGACTGCAGCTGTTTTATAAGACAGGTGCCTTGGAGCTGGCCCAGGCACCCAGGGGTCTGTAGGGGAAGTTGGGTGGGGTGTGTGTGAGTGTGGCTGTCTCACACATGTGCAGGCAGCCAGAGTGACTTCCGGGATGCTGGGCGTCTGTCAGCTCCCAGAAGGGGTGGCGCGATGCGCTGGCCGCTTTGGTGGACAGTCTCTTTTTGGTTGCTCTCCAAGGATGTCTGGGAGACAAAGATCGGAGACTGGGGAGGGAAGGGGCCCTGGACACTGCCAGGCTCGCGGGTGGGGTGGAGCTGAAGAGAATTAAAGGCCATAGTGAGTGTAAGAGACTTAGATCAATTTAGCCCATGTGCAAAACACTGGTCTGGCTGGTGAGGGGTCATAGGGAAGGCTGCTCCATAGAGCATCCTGAGGCATGTTCACTGACTCTGTTGGGATCTGAGAGCTTCTCATGTGCTAGACAGTGAGTAGGCCAGAGGCTCCCAGGAGGGAGACTGGCAAAGAGACCTGGATTACAAACTGTCCCCACAGGGGTTCGGCTGTGGTGTATTAAGTGTAGGTGAGTGAGTCAAGTGTGAAGGGTGTGACGCTTTTTGTGACTTCTTCCTAAGCTACATAGCCCATACCCCACCCCACCCCCACCTCCCACCCCCCAACTGTGGCTCGCTCCTCCTACCTCCCTGTCTTAGCCCATCAGAGACTGGCTCTTCCCCGCCCCACCCATGCCCTCCCCTCTAGATGGAGGCTGACACCTGTGTCCTTGAGGACTTGTGGCCTGGACTCTGTTGATCTGGTATGGAAGGGAGTGGAAGGCCCTGTTTCCTTGTCCTAAGAAACCAAGGGATCCTTGGCTTTAAAATTGTGACTTCCTTTGTGGAGGCTCATGGGAGGTAGTTGAGAGAGACCAGGAGGTTGGGGAGCAAAGAGTTCTTTCTCGGAATGCCCTCTCTACTGTGTGTAGTGCCAACACTGGCAGCTGTCTTGTAAGAAGGATTTAGCTGGCAGAAAAGAGGGATTTTTTTTTTTTTTTTTAAATCAGAGGTGTGTTTCACAGTGCTAGAACTTGGTAGGCAGTATGAGCTCATGGTAGGAAGTGGCTAGGCAAAAAATAGTAAAACTTTGTTTTACATTGCAGCCCCCAGCACAACCACTGCACCACAGTGTCCCCAAAGGGCCAGTTGATGTGCTGCTCTTCCCACCAGGCCTGTCTCACTGGTGAATGAAGGATGTGCATCTGGGGCCCCTCTCCGGACAGACCTCCAGGGGAGGGGTGCACTGTCTGGGCCAGTGGCTCACTGAGACCAGAACTTGGGGGTCTCAGCCTGTCTTCTTTCTTTTGGGTGTTGTCTCCTGACGGAGAGCTCCAGACAGCCAGTGGAGGGTCCTCAGCAGTGGACAGCATCCTCAGAGGGTGCAAACCTGCTGCTTCCCGTGGGAGCTGTTTCAGGGGCTTCATCTAGCTTGGGAAAGCCACCATGAGGGACCCAAGTCCAGGACCTGGCAGCGGCTGAATTCCAGACATAGGAGTGGGGGTCTTATAGCCTGTCTTCCTCCAGGGCCTTCTCTCCTGAGGGCTGGGGATTCCTAGCAGCCGTGGTATGACTGTCCCAGAGAGATGCAAAGACCCCACCTGCAGGAGAATACCCTGCCCACTGCTCACGATGACAGCAGAGGCCTCAAGCCCACACATGGGGACAGGGGAGCCTTGAAGCTCCCTAGAAGCTGTAGTCCCCTGCTAGCCGGTGCTCTGATAATGACGGGCGTATTTCAGGAATATATGGATGGTGACTCAATAGCTCCTTGTGTTACCTCTGGCTTTGGGTTATCTAGACCTCTGCCTCCTTTCTGGTGGGATGGGGGTGACACCTCAGCCCAAGGCTGAGGACAGGGTGGCATGGTAGCTAGATCCCTCTCTTCATGGGAACACCACAGGGAATGGGAATGGGACTCAGCTCCTGTGCTGTGTGATCCAGAGAACCACACCTTCCCTGAGCACCTTTGTACTTCGCTGGATGCTCTACATTGGTCCTTGCCTGGCTTCTCCCACAGCTGCCAGGAAGATGGTTGGAGAAGACAGAGGTGGGCCCTGACTTTCCTGGGTCTCAGCGCTGAGACCCGGCTGCTCATGATGTACACACTCTGGGCCACTCCCACATTTATGAGTCTCATGCCCCCAGGCTCAGGGTGATCTCAGGCTGCTTGCTGCTTGCTCCTATCTACAGCACTTCTGAGGGTATTGCCTTAAGGTCACTGTGACCTCCAGGGCTAGACCCGCCCCACAGCCACTGCCACTGGCTTCTACCTCCTGACAGCTCCACCCTCCCTGTCCCCTGCAGCCTCCAGGCCTGATCACTCTGTCTTCCATGTGGTGTGTACGTCCACACAGAGGCTTCAGTTCTGTCTGTCCCTCCTGCCCTCTGTGTGGCCCTGGGCCCTGGCTGTGAGGGCCTCTGTGAGCTCATGACAAGTCCATGGTTATTTTTACATCTTTAGATGCCTTCCAGCTGCCTGCCCACATGGCCATGCAGTATCCAATGGCCTTCTTAGCTTCATCCATCTAGGAAAGACCCTGGTCCCAGATGTACTCCTGAAAGCCCTCCGCAGGCATCTTCTTCTTGCCCCCATCCCAGGAGCCATCCTCTGGTCTTCATTGCCCGCTCCCTGCCAACCTACAGACAGTCCTGTGACTCCTGCCTGAAGGACAGGAACAGGTTCAAATAGCTGGTGCTGTGGCTGTTTCTTCCTATGCTCCTGTACAGCCCAGGCCCACAGCATCCTTTAATGGGACAGGACAGGAGTGTCTGGAGCCATGCTGTCCCTATGAATCTGTTCTCTATCCAGTAGCCAAGGCTGGGGCCAGTCTTCCATGCTCCACACTCTTAGAGCTAGCTTCTGGGCACCAAGCCTTCCTGGCTCACCTGTCTGTGTGTGACTCGGTCTCGTCTTCCTGGCCCTTTAAGTCTTCATAGAGGCCTCTGGGCCTTTGTCCTGACTGCTCCATGTAGGGCTGCTAAGCTGAGCCCTTGAGGGCTCCTTTCTTTGCTCATCTCTGAGAGGTCCCACCCCTGACACTCAGGAGGGCCCTGCCCACCATCAGTGTTCTTGTTCTGTGCCGATAGTTAGCTGTTGTTGGCTTATATGTCCCAGTGTCTCTCGGTCCACTCAGGCCTGCCTTGAGGGACCCTTCTCATCTATCCAGCCAGTTACCTCCATGCCCAGGCCCACAGAACCACGCGCCAGAGGCTGAGGACGCTGGCAGCGGCTGTGGCTTCTGAGCACTAAAATGCCATCTTGTCCTGTTTTAGTTGGAAATACAGACACTGGTCTGAAGCCTGTGTTGGCTTGCTGTAGCTGCAACTTGAAAACCCAAGCAAATAAACTGGTTTCCAGTAGCAGCAGCAGCAGCAGCAGCAGCAGCAGCAGGAGCAGCAGCAGCAGACATTTATCCTTTTGCAGTCTAAGTGAGGTCAGCCACGGCAGGGCCACATGCTCACTGCCTGCTCTTGCTCGCAGTGGCTCTAAATATCCTTGACCGATGGCCGTAAGGCTCCACTCCCTGCCTGTGTCCATGTGGCCTTTCTCACACTCCATCTTCTGTCTCATGTGAGAATGTGTCAGTGTCTCCAGGGTAACTGAGGAGCTTGTCTCCCAGTTTCCCAGATGTCACCTTTACAGGTTCCCAGGGCTGAAAGTGGTCACTGACTTTCAGTGTCCTGAGGCGTCACAGGTTGAGAGTTAGTGTCCCCAGAGATCAGATAGATTGAGGGGTGGCAGGATAAGGTCCCTGGATCAAATATGGGGTCCTTCCTTGTGGCTCTTTAAACCAATCGAACGTCAGGCTTGGTGCCACTTGTGAGCAGATTCTACCTTAGAGTAGAAATGGGCCAATCTGAGTCCACTGCCTGCTTTTGAGGTGTTGCTGGAAGCCTCCACAGCCTTCCCACACTATACTGGGGGCTCCCTTTCCCACACTGCGCTGGGGGCTTGAGTTGAGTGTGGTGGAAGCTGCTGTCCCTGTAAAGCTAACGTATTTATTGTCTGATATTCTAAGGAAAAGTTTATTGACAACATCCTTTTTTTTTTTTTTTTTTTTTTGAGACAGGGTTTCTCTTACAGTCCTGGCTGTCCTGGTCTCACTTTGTAGACCCGGCTGTCCTCGAACTCACAGAGACCCACCTGCCTCTGCCTCCCAAGTGCTGGGATTATAGGCGTGCGCCACCATGCCAGCCTTTGACACCATTCTTTTTTTTTTTTTTTCTTTTAAAAACTAGACATATTTATTGTCAATAAATTTTTATTTAAGGAAGAGTCCATCCAGGTCACATGTGTTCACATTCAGGATTTCTCAAAAATGGCCCAGTGTGCTTTTTTTTTCAGCCCTTAATTTATTCCTTGGTTTAAATATAGCTATGACAACTTCAAGGTTCTCAGGTGATTTCTTCAATTTAGGAACCATTTTATAGTAGGCTTCATTTGTTAACACCTTAGAAGAAAAGGAGTGGTGCATTCAGCAGGTTACCAACACTTGCCACCAAACTTAAAGACCAGTTATTAGCTCTAAAGGGACCCACGCCCACAAATTTATACATTCTTGATCCTATCATTGGGAACATTAACTTTCTGAACAAAGTGAGTGACAATCTTGCTGTCCCTGAAGCAGAAGGCTGTTCCTGCATGAGTTTTGGACTCTGCTATGCCAGCACAGGTTGAGGCTGGGCCTCCACTGGAGCTTAAGTAACCAGATAAGGGTATAGATGCTGCTCTTGATAGCTGTGCTGAGGGATGCTGGAGTTGCAGAGGTGGGGTAGGATGTGAGGGGGATGGTTAGGGACCCTGGCCTGAGGGTGCTCTTCAGGTGAGCCTGGGAGGAGGCTGAGCAGTTTAGCAGGGTTGGCAACACTGAAGCCTGAAGGACTGGCGGGTTTATGGGCAGGGATGAGATGTCTGCGGGGTGGGTAGCAAGGTCAGCCTCAGCAGGCAGCAGCCGAAGCAGGACACTGGCTCAGATGCTGCTTCTGTCATAGTGGCTTCCCAGAGGAAGAAGGGCCTGGGGCTCTTGAGTCCTGCCCACCAGGGACTTGAGAGGTGAAAGGATCCAGGGCTGTTTGGCCACCGTGGGCCCAGTCTTTGGTATGCACTGGCCACATCTCACAAAGCTCAGCAGACAGCCGGCAGGCTGCAGCTGAAAGTGGTGTGGGGATGTGTGAGCACACTGTAAGTGCCTGCCGCATGTGGGCTCTGTACACCTTCTCACATTCAGTCCTCAGGGCGTTAGTACCAGCGGTGCCCTTCAGTGTCTGTGTAACAGATGAGGATGCTGGATCTGCCAGCTCGTGGGAGAGGGGGTCCTCTGCCTCTGCCGTCCAGACACTGTGGACATACAGGGCCTTGGCTGTGCTCACTCATGTGGTTGTTCCTGTGATTTCCTTCGTGGACCCCCGAGTGGGTTTTCATTTCTCAGGTCACATGTTTGGGGACGCTTTGGCGAGACTGTGGTCTTGTTGTGTTTACATTGCTCTGGGCCCAGTTTTGAGCTCTGTGCCAGGGACTCTCTCATTCAGGCCCTTCTTCCCTGTGTCTGAGAGGAACGGGGCCAGAACCTGGGGTGGCATGTGGATTCCTGCAAGTTGTTTTCCCCCTCTGATTGGGAATGATGTCCCCATTTTTTATGGCTATAAACAATGGGAAGATTCCCTTTGGGAAGTGGAGGCCCCAGCCATTTGTTTTTTAGTAGAAGGAAGGGTTTGTTGGGGGCTTGTAGTTCCAGAGGGATGAGACTTCATCACCGTCATGGTGGGAACATGCTAGCAGGCAGGTGTGGTGCTGGAGTAGAAGTTGAGAGTTCACATCGGCATCCACAAACAGGAAGCAGAGAGGGCTAACTCAAAATGGCGGGTGTCAGGCCAGGTATGGTGGGGCACGCCTTTAATCCCAGCACTCAGGAGGCAGAGGCAGGCGGATCGCTGTGAGTTGAAGCCAGCCTGGTCTACAAAGTGAGTTCAGGACAGCCATGGCCACACAGAGAAACCCTGTTTTGAAAAAAACCAAAAAACCAAACCAAACCAAAACAAACAAACAAACAAACAAACAAAAAACCAAACAAGCACACAAAATGGCAGGTGTCTTTTGATACCTCTAAGGCCATCCCTAGTGGCATACTTTCTCGAGCAAGACCACACCTTCTAAATGTCATTCAAATAGCTCCATCAACTGTAGAACAAGTATTAAGACATCTGGTCCTACGGAGAACATTCTCTTCAAACCACCACACTCTACTCTCTGTCCCCCACATATGTGTGGCTTTATTGTAATACAAAATGCATTTGGTCCCACTTCAAGAGTCTCCAGTCACATTGTTGAAAAGTCCACAGTCCAAGCCGGTTGTGGTGGCGCACGCTTTTAATCCCAGCACTCGGGAGGCAGATGCAGGCGGATTGCTGTGAGTTTGAGGCCAGCCTGGTTTACACAGTGAGTCCAGGACAGCCAGGGCTACACAGAGAAACCCTGTCTCGAAAAACCAACCAACCAACCAACAACCAACCAAACAAACAAAAAGACCCCACAGTCCAACATCTCACTTGAGGCTTAAGACATCCTCTTAACTGTAACCTCATCATAATCATGCAGAGGAACATGGCAGCAGGCAGGCATGGTGCTGGAGCAGCCACCGAGGGCTCACATCTTAGTCCACATATAGGAAGCAGGGAGCCTACCTTCTTTTAGAGATAAGGTCACCAGAGCGAGACTCCGGCTCCTGGCCCTCCTCCCTTCTCCTCCTTGCCTTTGTAAGTGGCACACAGCTGTGCTTACTGGTGAACGTGCTACCTGGCTGCTTGCCCACCCTTTTGGGTAGCAGAGGAATCGACTCTGTGGCCCCCAAAGCTCTGGCCCTCAAGGAAAGCTTGCTGATGTCAGCCTCCATGATCCTGGCTCTCAGGCTCTGGGTAGGGAAGGAAAGAAAACCACAGAGGCTCTGAGAGTCATGGTTGGGATTTGGGTCCCTATGTAGGTTTGCTGATGCTGTTCGCAGCAATGTCTGGCTTTGCTCTATGGCCCTTGTGAGGTTTTTTCCACTCTTGGTGTAGCCCACTATCCATCCACAGCATGTGCCACATGCTATTTGGGGGTAGCTCACATGAGAAGTATTTAGGTGTCTGCACTGGGCTTGTGAGCCTACACTCTCCTCACAGGAGGGCACCCTGAAGGCCAGGTGCTGCTGGTGTGAAGGCCTGGCTACTAGGGGACCTTCTGACTAAGGCTGATGGTGACTGTAGAGGTCAGGGAGGTGTGAGCATAGCATGTATACCAGCCTACCCAGCTTCCAATCACCTCATGGGGATTAGCACTCCTGGGGTGCAGTGCGGTGGCAGAGCTGGCAGCTCCAAGGCAGATGGGAAATGCACTTTGGGTGGAGTTCCAAGAGGCCCTTACTCTGGAGGGCCTGGGAGTGGAGACCTGGTCCTCTCCACTGCAGCGAGGTTAGGCATACTCACCACACTACACAGACTGGGCAAAAAGGAGCCAGAAGCATAGGGCTCAGAGTGGGCCCCAGGGTCCCGGTGGGACATACGTCTGGTGGGCTCCGGACACCCAGAGTAGGCTGGGCTTGCTCTTGTCCCGTGGTTCTTTTGGGGTGGATAAGTCATTTGTTCAGCATCAGCCTTGAACCGCAGTCTCTGTTCAGTAGTGCTAAGGTCTTCTAGGGACAGTGATAAGGCTGGGGCCAGTGAACGGTACAGGCAGCACTCTGATGGCCTCTTGCCTGTCTGAACAGACTGCCTGCTGATGCTGGTCTACAAGGACAGGTGTGAACGCTCCAAGGGCCTGCGGGAGCGCAGCAGCCTCACCCTAGAGGACATCTGTGGCCTGGAGCCTGCCCTGCCCTATGAGGGCCTGGCCCACACTCTGGCCATCATCTGCCTGTCCCAGGCCGTCATGCTGGGCTTTGACAGCCATGAGGCCATGTGTGCCTGGGACACCCGTATCCGCTATGCATTGGGTGAGGGTAAGTACTGTGAGTGCGGGGTTTAGGGCGATGCCCCAGGGTCCTTCACCAATGTGGGCTGCAGAAACGAGCAAGACCTCAGCGCATCTTATAGAAAAGATGAAAATGGGTGGATGCCTCCAAGTAAGAGAGCCAGGCGGGTCCTTATGGGTGCTCAGGCTAGGGGCTAGGGCTGGACTCAGGGCCAAGGCCCTTTGTTGTCCCTAAAATGACCCTGTTAAAACTGTCACCCTGGTGCTGGAGAGATGGCTCAGTGGTTAAAAGCACTCTCTGTTCTTCCAGAGGTCCTGAGTTCAGTTCCCAGCAACCACATGGTAGCTCACAGCCATCTGTAATGAGATCTGATGCCCTCTTCTGGTAGGCAGGCATGCATATAAGCAGAACATTGTGTATGTAATTAATAAATAAATCTTTTAAACTGTCACCCTTAGCTAACCAAGCTGGCCCCAAGCCATTTAGGAAGGCCCCAGCCCCATGCTTAGTGACCCATGTGTTCTGTACCATTTCAGAACTCATGCAAAGGCATCAACTTTCAGGGGCTCAGGGTAGAAGGAGAAAACAATTCTAGAAAAATGTCCCCTGACCTCCACTGGCACACTGGCAGTGGATACCTGTACTCCCACATGTCACATACCGATGATGATGATGATGATGATGATGATGATGATGATGGATAAATAAAACACATTGTCCACACATGCTAAGATTTAGGCAGCAGAGGTAGAAGCTTTGCTTTCATCCATCCAAGAGTCATGGAGCCTGGTGGGCCTTTAGTCATAGAGTTGTGTATGTGGACAATGCAGTGACGGTACAGGCCAGAAGCTCTCATGTATCTAGAGAGTTCTCTGTTGGTGACTCACCCCGCCATCGAAGCAAGACAGGGTCATTCCACTAAGGTGGTGGACTTCCAAGGCCTCTCCACAGATTTCAAAAGAGAATTGATGTGGCTTAACAGATCCCTGTAGACCCAAAGGTGAGCTTACCAAGGACAAACCTAAGACCACAGCTTGGCAGAGGACCAGTACTAGGGTCCCTCTGGCTCTGGGGTCTCGAGATGAAGTGGGCAGGGGACTGACACATAGACAGTGCATGCAGACAGGCTCATGAGGACAGGCTTCTGAGTGGGGTGCTGGAGGAGAGGGGAGAGGATGGGACTGAATTGGCTTTGCTCCTTAAAGGCTTTCAAGGCAAAGGGCTGAGCTGAAGCGATGGACAGGAACATGGCAGCATCTAGCCACCTCTGAGTCATGCTAGTCTCAGGCAGATCTGCCAACCATTGCCTCCTAATCTGGACACAGGACAAAAATGTACTCCACTCCACACACCAAAGTAGGACCTTCTGAACTTTGCTTTCCCATCTCTGCAATGGGACCACATTGGCTGCCTTGATGAGAAGGGTCCCCAAGGAGTGGCCTTGGTGCATGGGACCTGTATTAAATCTGTAGGGGAGGGCTGGGCAGTGGTCAGTCCCCTTGGAGAATTTGCTCGTCTCTGACTAAGGAAGATCCTGGAGTATGGATGGGATGTAAGTGGGGCCCACTGACATCCTTAGCAATTCTTGACATGTCTCAACGTCACCAGCCCAATCCTGGGATACTGCTCCGCCTCCCACCTCAGCCACCCCTAGTAATGCCCTTTTTGCCCACTGTCTGGCCCTCAGTACATAGGTTCCATGTGACAGTAGCTCCTGGCACCAAACTGGAGAGCGGTCCAGCCACTCTCCACCTCTGCAATGACATCCTTGTCCTGGCCAAAGACATCCCTCCAGCCGTCATGGGGCAGTGGAAGCTGTCTGATCTCCGGCGCTATGGAGCTGTGCCAAATGGATTCATCTTCGAAGGCGGGACCAGGTGTGGGTACTGTAAGTATGCTGTGCATGGGGGATACTGGGGACCCTTGAGCCAATTGGCCTATGGGCTTGAAGACCTGGTGGGAGGCTGTAGACTGTGTCCCCAAGCATTAGGACTACAGCTGCTCAGGCATGGCTCTCAGCACTGAACCTGAACCCTGGCTGTTTCTGAGAATGAGAGGGAGCTTGAGGGATCCTGGGAAACTCCAGAGAACAGTATGGTGTCACTGTGTGGCTTGTGTCTGAGGTCAGTGTCAAGGTTCCTTCTGTCCAAGTTGAATGAAAACAATACAAAAAAGTAAGTGCGTGAGCTGGGTCTCTTGGATACCACTGTCAGAGAACGGCATTCACTGGCCAAACATTATTCTAGACCAGTGGTTCTGAACCTTCCTAATGCTGTGACCTTTTAATGCAGTTCATCATGTTGTGGTGACCCCCAACATTATTTTCAATAGCTACTTCATAACTATAATTTTGCTACTGTTATGAACCATAGTGTAAATATCTGATATGCAGGACATCTGATATGTGACTCCTGTGAAAGGGGTCTTGACTCACAGGCTGAGAACTGCTGCACTAGACACACCAGCTACCTTGACTGCTGTGCTGCCCAGAGCTGTCAGAATGTCAACAGTGAGATGGCCACATGTGGGAAGGGTAGGCCTGGCCGTGGGAGGTGTAAAGGCCCTACCCCTGAGTCCCCAGGGCCATGGCATGCAGGTCTCAACTCATATGTGACCAGGGTGAGGTGAACTCCTGCTACACTGGTCTCTAAGGGGACTGTATACATGGTGGTGGAGTATGGACCTGCAGTGACTAGAGGAACAGAACCCTTTTCCTCTCTTGAGAGGCCAGCTGCACTATGTACTTTTGCTGATACCCAAGGTGCCCATCTTCCTGGCAACCTGGCCTCTCATGGGCCTGAGGCGACCATGGTTAGGTGCTGTATCAAGGCCAGGGAGCCCCTGTGGTCTAGAGGCCCACACCTTGAGTAGTAGAATTCCTAGGTCAGGCAGTTGACACTCCTGCAACCTGCCCACCTACCCTCCACCCCACATGTCAGGGAGGTACCCCTGACCTATGCTGGAGTGTGAGGAGGGTGTGAGATATAAGAAGTTGGACTTAGCTCCTTATATAGCATAACCAGGCTCAGTATGGCCTGATAGGCTGCATATCAGGGCTCCAAGAGTGATGCCTCCCTCTCTCTGGGATGGCATAGATATGTGTTGTGCCGGGCTCTAGCTTCCTGGACCTCATGTTCTGAAAAGGGCTGAGGTAGGGGGTGGGCACCATGCCCCATAGTCTCTGCTGGATACTGGGAGCAGACAGTAGGCCTCTGAGTGGGCAGTAGTCTCATGGGACCTTTGAGATGAGGTGTGATCTACAGATGTGCTTAGCAAAAGGATATATGAGGAGATGAGGCTAGGTAACATGTCTCCCTGGACAACAAGGCAGCATGACACCACAGCACTGTGGCAACATAACATCACAGCACTGTGGCAACATGGCATCACAGCACTGTGATAGCATGACATCACAGCACTGTGGCAGCATGACATCACAGCACTGTGGCAACATGACATCACAGCACTGTGACAGCATGACATCACAGCACTGTGACAAGCACAGCCATATCCTAGCTAGCTGTAGTGCATAGCCTTCTTCCTTGGCAGGCATCAAGAGCAGAGGATTCCAGGAGAACCTGTGGCTGTGGTGGTGGGATGGCCAGTTGGTCCCCTCTGTCAGTTTTTTAGCTGGGAACTGCAGGCTGATCAGTCATATAGTGGCCTCTCCTTCCTTGGAGATGCTTCATTTGGGAGTTCCTGGAGTCACTCTGTTGAGCATGGCGGAATCCTTGCTTCAAGGTTTGTGGGGTTCCCAGGTTAGGGGTGGTGGTGCTGGCCAGGAGGACCCATTTCCCTGGAGGCCTGTTTGATTTGTCTGGGTGTCAGTGTATTGGAGCCTGCCGCACATTTCTCCTCTGGGGCTTCTGAGTTTACAGCTCAGTCTCTTGGTGCCAGTGGGCTCCTTTCTGCTTGTCACCATCCTGGGCACTGTGTGTTAGCTCTGCTGAGAAAGCAAGCACCTGACCTGAGCTGTTGTGTTTTTCCTGTGCCTGTGGTAAACTATTTAGGGCTGACCTGAGGCTTCTGAGCAAGGTCCTGAATTAGCTCGTCAACTGCAGGAAGCTGCCTGGAACCACTGCTCTTGGAGCCGGCTAGTCTGGGTCCTGCTTCAGAGCCCTGGCACTGGCACTGCTGGGAATCCTCTCCCTCCAGCCCAAATCCTACTTGGCCCGCAGGTCACTGGCTGCTGGAAAAGGCTATGTGTTGACCGTGGCTAGGTGATGCATCAGGGCCAGGGAGCCTCTGTTGTCTAGAGGCCCAGACTCTGAGTAGTGGAACTTCCAAGACAGGCATATGAGACTCCTGTAATCTGCCCACTCATCCCCCGCCCCCATCAGGGATGTACCCCTGGCCTATGCTGGGGTGTGAGGAGGGTGTGAGGTATAAAGTTGGACTTAACTCCTGTAGAGCATAGCCAGGCTCAGCATGGCCTGATTGGATGTTTATCCATAGGGTTCTAGGAAAGATGCCTCTCTCTCTCTGGAAAGACCAGTATGGAGGGACTGACTAGGCAAGCCCACCCCTCTGCTCCTGACAGGTGCCCCAGGGCTCTGTTCTCCAATAGGGACACACTTGGCCCTGCTCTAGCTTGTCATAGTAACTGCTGCAGCCAAGCTGCGACTCCCTGACACAACATGGGACGCAAGGCAGGTGGGCAAAAGGGGGACTGGAGACATGCATCTGCCCTACATGTGGGCAGCCTGGGAAAGGAGCTGCAGCCCAGGGTGGCTTAGGGAGCAGCAGGTGTCTGGAGTTGACCACAAACCAGGACAGGGTTGTTAAAGCAACAGAACTGGCTCCTTCACAGTCTGGGGCCAACAGTCCCCAGTGAAAGGGTCTGTATGACCCGACCTTCCTTCCTCTAGGGCCCCTGAGGTTATTTCTGATTTCCTTGTTAACTGCACTCCTAGAGTCCCAGCTGGTTTCTTCTTCTTCTTCTTCTTCTTCTTCTTCTTCTTCTTCTTCTTCTTCTTCTTCTTCTTCTTTTAAAGATTTATTTATTATTATGTATACAGTGCCAGAAGAGGGCATTAAATGCTGTTATAAATGGTCATAAGGCACCATGTGGGTGCTGGGAATTGAACTCAGGACCTTTGGAAGAGCAGGCAGTGCTCTTAACCACTGAGCCATCTCTCCAGCCCTCTTCTTCTTCTCCTCCTCCTCCTCCTTCTTCTTCTTCTTTCTTTCTCTCTCTCTCTCTCTCTCTCTCTCTCTCTCTCTGACTGTGACCAGCTGTAGGGCCACCTGGATCACCCAGGATAGCATTGTGCTCACATCACAACCCATGTGCAAAGACCCTTTCCATATACACATGTGAACAGGTCTTTTGGGAGCCACCATTTAGCCATGATGGCTGTAAAATTTGAGTCATGTCTGCCTTGGAGAACAGGTGGCTAGGGAGCATTCTCAGAAGGCCTTGGCAGATCCTGAATGCTTAATGTATGCCTCCCCTGCCCTCCCTGACAGGTCTTCTCTTCCTAGTCTACTTCCTGGACAAGGGATACCTTCTCTTCCTTCCCCGAGGACAGACTGCAGCTTGGCGCTGCCCCCTCCAGAACCACGCCTTATGGCTCTGCCCTAGCCTGCTCCCCAGAGAGCATAGAGGTGACCCCCATCCCCAAGGTTGCTTCTCACCTACTCAAATGTATTGGTTTATTTGGGTGCCAGGGGCCTGGTGGCAAAGAGAGCTGTGGAGCCACTTGCTCTGGGACAGGCTTAGTGGCAACCAGTAGAAAGGCAACCCAGGAGGGGGTAGCCTAGGAAGAGAAGGCCTGTCAGGGAGGGCAGCTGAGGCAGACATTAAGGATGAACAGAAGTGTCTGGCTAGGGAACCATCCCTGCTTCTGCCAACTGCAAGGCTTCTCGGGATCATACCTGGTCCCAGAATGGCAGGATCCTCTATTGCTAATAAGACATTTGTCAGTGTCAGACAGCAAAGGGATGACAGGCTATCCCCTAGGCTAGGTCAGATCATCTTGGTGGCTGTCTCTCAGGTATTGTGCCTGTCCTGTCCTGTTCCTCCTTCTGTGGCATCTCCTCAGAATCCCCAGGGAGTACATCTCAGGCCTGTTCCCCATTTTTGGCATCATTTCTGGCCCTAGCAACCCCCCACTCACAATCATGGCCACTGGAGATAGGTTATAGCCCCCTTTGCCTGTATTTGGCAGACATGGTTTGAAACAAATAGCCGTGTGTGATTCTGACACATGAAAGCGAAATCTAACCTCGTGGGTTCTCACAGAGACATGGAATCCTGGGGAAAGGCAGTGGACGGGGACACCGAGGGACTGGAGAGCTGCTTGCTGGCCCAGGCTGGGCCACTAGAGCAGTGTTTACTGGACACTTGGGAATGACACAAACAGGCCCTATGTTACAAATCTGGAAGGGGCAATGGGGCCTAGAAGGTTCTGGTTTCTCTCCAGACCAGAATAGGAAGGTTTAACTGCGCAGTAGCTGTAGTGGGATGGCCAGTAGTTCCAGGAGTGTTATCCAGATGGTGACTGTGGGAGAGGCAGGGGTCCTTGCTGAGGTGGGGCAGCAGGATCAGGACTGGGATGAGGACCCTTGGCTTTGTGGAGCCCAGTGCCTTTCTAGCATTTTGTTCATGGCATCAGGAGCAGTGATGCAGGCATCTCTGGAGTGCTTTGTTCACAGGTAGCAGGGGCAGTGATGCAGGCGTCCCAGACTGGAGTGCTTTGTTCACAGGTAGCAGGGGCAGTGATGCTGGCATCCTAGACAGGAGGCATACTGTGCAAAGCCTTTGACTCAGTAGAGGTGGAGTGACATTCAAGAGATCAGGCCTCCAGAGAGATCTTGCATTCAGTGACTGGTACTGAGTCAGGCCCCTCTGGCTGCCTGTTGCTATTTTTCCAGGCCTGAAGTCATGTCTCTGCAGGCTCTGCAGGTTCTTCTGGCCTGGATTTGAGTGGACTGCTCTCCCTCTGTAGTCATATAGTGACATCAGCATACAGACTGAGTCCAGGCCCCATCAGCTTAGGACCTGTTGTCACACAAGGCCCAGGCTGGCTACAGTGGCTCTCCTGAGAGCTGCCCTACAGGTCACTGAGAGGGACACATCTAAGTGCTCACCAAGTGCTCTAGCTCATGGGGCCTCACCACATGGGGCTTTCACCTTAGCTCCATTTTGAAGAAGAGACTGAAACATGGGCTGCCATGAGTGCTTGTGGCCTGGTGGGGGCAGTGGCAGAAATAGACCGGCTTATGTATTGGTGTTAGTCTGTGCAGCTGTTCCTGGGGCAGGGTGAGGCTGGCTGCTTACCCCAGGCCTCCATCCGCCACGTGCCAGCCCTTCTTCCTCTTGAGGAACAAAAGGCCTTCTTGGGCAGAGTGGGCACCAAGCTGGGAGCCAGGGAGCAGGACCAGCTGCTAGGTAATTCAGACACTGCCAGCTGTCAGCGGCCACCATCTGCATCCTCTGGGGCTGATTTGCAGCAAGCTGTTCTGTACAGAACAGAGAGGAGAGACACAGTGTCCTCTGACCTCTGAGATAGGCCACGTGACCTCTTGGAGGCTGCCACACAGGAGAAATTAGGTTCCTAGGTGGAAACCTCACTCTTTGGAGATGCCGGTGACGGTGTGTGACTGACTGCAATTCCTCAGAACACTTGTGATGGAGCCCAATGCCCTGGCTTCTTCCTCTGTACAGGAGATCGAGTATCAACTCCCTGCTGAGGTAGCTCTGTGCACCTGCAGTGTGCCTCAGTTGGGCCTTGGGGGTCCCCCTTCCTGGGGACTGGAAGGAAACCCCACTCCAGGGAACCCCCAAGGCCTAAAGCAGGTGTAAGAAAGCAGAAGCCGGTGGTGGAATGGGAGTCATGAAGGAGCGGCCTCCTCTGGGCCTGCAGAGAGGGTTCTGCTGGTTGATGAAGGTACTGTGAGGGATACCAAGTGACAAGCTGATGTCCCTGTACTCCATTTAGGAAGATGCTAGTCCCTGCTGGGAAAAGCCTGAGACATTTGGAAGTGCCCGTATATCTAGAGGTCATTGTCATAGTGATTTCAAGGACACTCTCTGCTAGAGCAAAAGCTGGTACATCCTAAGAGTTTCTGGGTCCTTGTGTCACCCGTCGCCATGTAGTGAACACCCTGAGTTCAGTGCCTGTCCTAGGGCTGATAGTTCTGGGTCAGAGTTCTGGGCAGGGCTCATCTCTGTCCCACTAGGCTCAGACTGGGTCACTCGAACCGTGAAAGCCAAGACAATGGCAGGGTCTGTGTTGGTAGGGAGGCCGCAGTTCCTCTTCTAGCTCCTCCAGCAGCAGAGTCGGGCTTTTTTCTACATGGTGGGTGGTTCCAAGAGGGTGGCACAAGTGGGTGGTGCCAGCCTCCCTCAGTGACCTCATCCCAGAACTGGAAGAGTAGAGTGTCACCTCTGTCACTTTATACTGGCCAGAGGAGGCTCAGGCTAGCCACACGGGTGGTGAGAGAAGGGGACAAGCAGTCACATGGACAGAGAACCTGGGCGTTACCTTTTCGTGGGACACGCACGCCTACAAGCAACAAAGGACTCCCTATAGGTGTCCCTTACCTAAGGGTGGCTCCTCTGGCAGCAGGTTCTGGGAGGTCACTGGGGCCACTGTCACACGGTGATTGGTCTGGGGTCTAGTGCAGCAGACAGGTAAAAGGATGTGAGGCAGAGCAACCGTTACAAGGGCTATATCAGAGGTGAAAGGACCTCAGGGTGGACATCTGGCTTCCTGGGATGGGGTTAAGGGTCAGAGTTTGGAACTAATGAAAGGTGAAATTGCAGTGTGTCTCAATCTGTGGGTCAGGTAAGAAAACAAAGATATTTACATTGCAAGTCATAACAGTAGCAGTAGTAACAAAATGATTTTATGATCGGAGACCGTCATGACATGAGGAACTGTATTAAAGGGTCACACTGTTAGGAAGGTTGAGAACCATTGTGATATCTTCTTATTTATTTTTTTATGTATGATTGCATGTACACCTTCAGGCCAGAAGAGGGCATCCGATCCCAGTATAGATGGTTGTGAGCCACTATGTGGTTGCTGGGGATTGAACTCAGGACTTCTGGAAGAGTAGACAGTGCTCTTAACCTCTGAGCAGTCTCTCCTGGCCCCTATGATATCATCTTAAAGGTCATTGCTGCAAGCTAAGGGGTATGGCTAGGCATTGCCCATGTAGAGGCACACCAGGTGGGGCAGACATCTTTAGAGAGCCCTAGGTGGTTCTGAGAGCCTTGGGCAGGTAGGGAAATGGAAGGGGCAAGGTAGGAGATAGAAATGTATCCTGGGGCAACCTTATCCCTGAACACTGAGGGCTCAGGTTGATGGGCCCTTGAAGATGTGTCGTGTGTCCTTCAGAGCTGTGGATAGGGTGTCTTGCAGGGATGCCATATGCGCATTTGGGGCCCGGGTTGGTAGCTGCTAGGTTCCTGGGCCTTGTCTGACTGATCGCATCTCCTGGGGGGAGCATGAAACTCGGCAGACACCGCCGTGGTGGAATGCAAGGCCGGCTCCACTCCCTTCGGTAATGTGGTTTTTTATAGTCGGGGGACTGATTGTCCTGCGGCTTCTGCCAGCTGCCTGTAAGCTCAGGATTAGAGGCCTGGCCTTGCATGAGAGCTGGGGCCAGACTGACTGAGCCCTACAGTGGGTGGAGTGGTAGATGGGGACAGGGCGCAAGCACGGGATGCTTTGTGGGGACTGGCCAGCAGATGATGGCCAGCGTACTTCACTTAACCAAGGCCCAGCAGTTTTTGGCTTGTAACGTTCTTCCACCAGGGCCTTGCTGAGCCAGTGCGCCTCTGGAGGTAACGTCTGGGGTGGGCAGCAGGGTCCACAGCACCCTGGTGTAGAATGCTTGGCAGTGTCCAGTGGTGGCCTCTGCCCTGGGTTTGGGACCATCTCTTGCCTGGAATCACAGGCACTCCTGCCCGCCGTGGATTGCGTTTGCTTATCTCTACAACAGGAATGGTATCGCTGTACCACATGGTTTAGGACATGATGAGGCTTCAGCAGTCACAGGTGCTCACATCCCCTGTGTGCACTGGGGCGGCCATTGCAGGGGCACAGCATCCTGTGTGTCTTGGGACTGGAATCCACAGTCTCGTGTTCAGCAAAGATGGAGTGTAACCTGGAGGCAGAACATTTAACGAGGGGACTTCTCAGCTCTAACCCCTTTCCCCAGCCATACAGACCTGTCCCTGCCTTCTGTCCCTGAGCGTCCTCCTGCAGGGACCCTGCCTGCCTTTCTTTGGGCAATGGCAGAGGCCTGGAACAGAGAGAGATTCTTGTGTGGTGACACACCAAGTGGCCAGCCCCCATGGCCTTGGCTCAGCAGGTGGGTGCAGCTAGCCTGGCTGCGCTCTCATTCACTCAGCCAGGGAGGGATTTCATTCACCCTTGGTGGAGGCACGGCCCAGCAGGAGGGCCGGCCTGGTGCCTGATGGCAGACAGCCTAGGGGTGCTCTCCTGCTGACTCATTGCTCTGGGCTTCTCTGGGCACAGGAGTTCTGAGTACCTGTGTGGTTCCTCTGCCCTAGTGGCCCTGGGCAGATTCCATGCCATTCCTTCCGTCTGCTGAGTGGGCAGGAGGGGCAGAGGCAGCCCTGGGACACATGCTACCTCAGGGGTCCATCTTTACCTTTTGACCTTCAGGAAGGGGAGAGGTCACTCAGTGAAGGGGAACACTGCACTGCTCAGAGTGACAACTGATCGTGTGTGGGGTGGGCACACAATGGGACAAGCATCCACAGGTGACTTGGCATATCGCTGGGTGAGGGTCTGAGGCAGTGATGGCCATCCTGAGGTGACAGACTGAGCTCCTGGAGACCCAGGGAGACTACTTAGAAGTACCTCCCTTGTCCTTAGCACAGGCTTGGGGGAGAGCCTCAGGAAGCCCTGAGGGAGCCTGGAGGGCAGAACATGGCCTGGCCTGCTTGTCTCTCCATAGGAGGTGCTTGCGGTGGGCTGGTGAACAATACTCTTTTAGGGGAGTAGCCTGTGGTTCTCCTCTTCCTTGGGGGGGGGTGCTGATGGCAACCACCGAGGCAAAAGGAGCAGAAGACGAGGCGCAGGGCTTGGAAGGCTGTAAGCGTGATGGAGATCGAACACTCTGGAAACCACTTCAGGAGCTTGTGCAACTTTTCTCAGGGGGTGGGGGCTTCCTGGATAGGTTACATAATCGGTTGGAACCAGGTACTTTAAGGATGCTTGGTTTGCATTCGGCAGCACGATCCTATCATATGAACAGGACCACACTACCTAATTATCCTATAGGTGCAGGGAGGGGAGAGCCAGCAGGGAGCTTAGCTGTGTCAGGGCCGTCTATCAAATAGGGTTAGGGGTGTCTATGTCTAAAGACACTCTCCAGATGGAGTCAGCCCCCTGCCCCGGGTGAGGATCTGAGTCAGCGATGGCCCTACTGAGGTGACAACCTGAGTTGGATGGCGGCCCTGCTGGGGAGAGGGAGTCCTATGCTGAGCTCAGAATGGCTGTCTGGACAGGGAGGATTGCAAGCTCAGACAGCAGGGGTCTTCTGACAGTAGTCTCCGACAGTGCAGGCAGGACCAGGATGCCTTTGTGAGCATGTGATGTGGGTCCACTGTGCTCAGGCGCTGTCTGAGAAGGACACTCAGCTGGCGTTTTGGCACGACTTTCCATTGCTACAGAGACGGCAGTCAACTCAGCACCCTGGGGACAGATTGCTGCTGGTGAAGAAAAAGATTGCTGCTTTGGCCCAGTTCCAGGCAGGCTGGGGTGGTACGGACCAAAGCGTGCCTGGTTCTGTGTGTGAAGCCCTGATGGGCTTCCTGAGCAATAGAAGACACACCAAGGGATGAGGCTCTGGACGTGTGGCATTGTGAAGTTGTATTATTTGGTCACTTAGATTTGGCCTGGAGAGTGCATGGGTTTCTTGCATCCCCCTCCACCCACCCACCAGGGCCCCCCAGGCCTACTCTGTGTGTCTCTCCAACTCCTGCTGGGGCTGGCTGACCACCCCCCTTCCCTGTGTTTCTCTGTCCTTCTTCTGCAGGGGCTGGAGTCTTCTTCTTGTCCTCAGCTGAGGGAGAGCAGATCAGCTTCCTGTTTGACTGCATTGTCCGAGGCATCTCCCCGACCAAAGGCCCATTCGGGCTCCGGCCAGTACTCCCAGGTGTGTGTGGGAGTGTGGCAGGGAAGGGACACTTGCTGGTTCAGGGACTGGTAACCTGCCTCGTCAGCCTAGTGAGATATCCTGCCCTTTCCCATCTACAGCTAAGATCCTAGAGTCCACTGGCCTGCGACCATAGCACTCTAGCCACTGTGCGGCCTGGGGTTCCTGAGGGGGGTGGGCCGGCATGTCTCAGGACT
Organism: Acomys percivali; assembly: GCA_907169655.1. NCBI lineage: Eukaryota > Metazoa > Chordata > Mammalia > Rodentia > Muridae > Acomys > Acomys percivali. The sequence continues at coordinate 32,381,556 of OU015747.1, read as the reverse complement.
GGCTCTCCTGTAGTTGCCCCTCCACAGTCATGGACACTGGAGCCCTAGGGCCTGCAGCCTTCTGGATGAACCAGGTGAGCCACAGCTGCAGGGTCTGGGCAGTTAGAAGCCCAAGACCCTGGAGATGGAGCAGAGAGAGCTTGGCCCTAGGTCACTGACTGGCACGTGGCAATTGATCTGTCTCTGCAGCTAGGGCTCAGGTCCAGGGTGTCTGAGCCTGGCGTTTGGGCTAGAAGCCACCACTCTGTGAGGTTATCTGGCCATGTGTAGGGGTTCCAAGGTGCATGTGCTGTAGGCTCTATAGAGCGTGCCTCTTCTCCTACCCCTAAACCGCCAAGGGCAGCTTGGCCAGGTGTGCTGCTGGAGCTAAAGGGCTCATGGTCCTGGCACTGAGGAACCCATAGCAGAATGGGCTTTCCCAGATTCTGGCAGGTCCCGAGTTGGGTGAATGGTTTCCAATGAGGATAGTGTCTGGGTGTGGCCACACATGGGACCGTGCCAGGGAAGGAGACACAGTTTTAAATGCTGAGCCAGACCCATGGCCACCACCAGGCCCTTCATATCTGCTGCCCAAGCCCAGAGCAGCCAGTGAGATGGCTGCTGGAGAGAGCCTGAGGCCTTCCATGTGGTCAGAGCCTCCTGCTGCCCAATGGGACAGCACCCCCTGCTGGTGTCTTTATACTTTGCAGTTGCAGATGTATGCTAGGAACCGGAAAATGCCAGTGGGCCACCAGGGTCTCAGGGTGTGTGGGACCATGTTTTTCTCCGAGAGACATCCTCAGAGGTTCCTGGGAGGTTATTTGCCTCACAACGCCGCACCCTGGTGTGTGTGCCACTGTGGTGTATCTGGGAGCAGGACTTGGTTTTAGGGGTACCCTAATGCCCCTGCTTGTTTTAAATGTTTCTGGGTAAAGGGAATACTGGACACAGCATTGGGCAGAGGATGGCATAGGTGGCTCATATCAAAAGTGAATTGTGCCCCAACACAGGCAGGGAGTGGGCTGTACCCAGATGGGGCCATCGGTGATCGTCAGTGGATGGCTGGGCTGATGGGGGCACCCCAGACCTGCTCTATAGTCGGTCCTATCAGATCAACTGGGAATGTTCAAACAATGCAGCTGCCAAGGTCTGGGTCTGCTGGTATCCTGCCCCAGTAGACAGGGTCTTGGGTCACTACAGCTTGCCAACTGTGTGGACCATAGTGAGCATCCAGCTAGGGCAATAGTGGAGCCTTGCCGGGTGTGGTGGCGCACGCCTTTAATCCCAGCACTTGGGAGGCAGAGGCAGGCGGATCGCTGTGAATTCGAGACCAGCCTGGTCTACAAAGCGAGTCTAGGATAGTCAAGGCTACACAGAGAAACCCTGTCTCGAAAAACAAAACAAAACAAACAAAAAATAGTGGAGCCTTATAGGGTTGACCCTGTGCAGGGAGGTGTTGTGGGAGGACGGGGACTCTGTCCTCTGTTCATGGATGGTATAACTTTAAAGTTCCACAGCCATGAGGGGCTTCTGGGATGCACACTTTGGAGCTGTGCCCCACTCTCTAGGTTTGCTGCCATGCAGACCCACCAAGGCCTCGGTCTTCCACATGAGAACCCATAGCCTAGAAAGACAAGGCAGGAAGGGAAGGATCAAGGATTCTGGGACCTCCTGCTCTGAGGACAGCACTATGCTGCTTTAGTGGCCCCTTTCTAACTGCGGGAGGCTTGGCATTCAGAGCTGAGGAAGCCCACGGCAGCAAGGTGTCAATCATAGAAGTCTCTCTCTCTGGGCTCTCTGAGGCTGACTGTACTCCTGGGTATTTCTGAAGGAAGGAGGAAGGCCACTGTGAGCTAGAAAGGGGTGGCCAGAGGCTTTCCTACGGGGTAGCTTTTCTATGTGCCAATAGTTGCACAGGGAGTATGGTCAGGGCCAGAGGAGCAGATTCCCACTGCTGAAAGCCTGGAGATGCCTCTCAGCCAAATGTTGACGTTGTCGAGGGCTCTAGATAGGCAGTGTGGTTATAGGCAAGGAGCTCCGTGCATGAGCACCCCAGCAAAAACAGCAGGGAAGATGCCCGGGGAGGACAGAGTGGCAATCTTTTTGCTGTCACCTATAATGGTATGGCTCAGGGATGGCAGATGACAAGGGGCCAGGAAAAGATCCCAGCTAACCTGCAGCTACAGAACTATGGAGGCATTTTATTCAGACCAAAGTGGAGCCCCTGAGAAGTGGGTGTGGTGAGCCAGGGCTGAGTGAACCTCTCCTAGATCAGGGGAGCTGTGGGATTAAGGACGTACTGTTATCTGCCCATACCTGGTGAGAGTGGGGTTGTCATAGGGACAGAGACGCAGGCTGGGCATTTCGGGGACATGTCCATAGGGACCGGAACATGAGTTGGGCAGATGGGGTCTTGTTCACAGAAAGAGACCTAGGCATCCTGTGTTTGATGCCCAGCAGCTGGGCTACTGCTGTCAGCTTAGGTTTCCTGGACTCACCAGGGGTCCTGGTGGTGCAGGGGTGGTGCAGGGGTTGTGCAGGGGTGGGGTGCAGGGGTTGTGCAGGGGTGGGGTGCAGGGGTGGTCATTGCCTCACTGGTCCTTTTCTCTGCACAGACCCGAGTCCTGGGGGACCCTCAGCCTCAGAGGAGCGTGTTGCCCAGGAAGCGCTGGAAGCCTTACAGCTAGAGAAGCGCCTCAGCCTGCTTTCACACTCTGGCCGGCCAGGCAGTGGAGGTAGAGTCAGTGGTTAATTTTATCTGGGCTGCAGGGACCTCTTTCTAAGTACTGTCCTCCTACTCCACTCTGGGCCACACAGCAATCTGTCTGCATGGGCTGTCGGAGTACCCTTGTGTAGACACTCATGACCTTTGACCTGTATGGGTAGCTGTCATCCATTTCAGTGATACCTTCTCCCTCTTGTCCATCCGTCCGTCCATCTGTCCGTCTGTCCATCCATCCGTCCATCCATCTGTCCATCCATCTGTCCATCCGTCCATCCATTCATCCGTCCATCCGTCCATCCATCCATCCATCCATCCATCTATCCGTTCATCCATCCGTCAGTCCGTCTGTCCGTCCGTCCATCCATCCATCCAATCATCATTCTTCCTGCTCACTCATCCCTTTGTCACCCATCCATTTAGCCACTCATTGCTCCCTTCCTACTCATTCTTTCTTCTCCTTCCTATTCATTCATTTATTCTCCTTTTGCCCGTTCACACACTAGCCACGTGGGCAAGGCCCAAGCCTTATGCAATTTAGTTTTACTATCTATTCTCTGAAAAAACTGCTCGGGGGTGGGGGTGGGGGGATGACAACAGAGCTGTCTTCCCAGGAGCAGAGGCTCCTCTATAGCTACTGTCCACAGCAACATGGATGGTAGGACCTGCAAGCCCAGCCAGGAGCAGCTGCAGCTGAGGGACAGAGTCTGGCTTGGCAGACAGGCTATGCCAGGTCTTCCTAGGCCAGAGAGGTATTGCCTGGTGTCTGTCTCCACTGCCAGGGGTACACAGAAGGACAGTGCCCCCCCCCCATTGCAGTTCCTCCCTCTAGAAGTGGTTCTCAAGCCTGCAAAAAGCTTTCTTATCTACTTGCAAGGTTTGCCTCTGGTGTTTTGCTCAGGAAGCCCTGCAAGCTAGGCCAGGCAAGCTGAGAGGAAAAACAAAGATGATACGCTTTTTTTTCTATGCACACAGAGATAGGCAAGGAAGAGTTCTGGCAGGATGGGAGGGTGATGGACGGATTTGATCCCACGCATGTTCTCCTCATGGGACTATGGGCCTAGATGCCAGAGGCAGTGATGGGGTCAGAGGAAAGGGCAGGTTGGATGGGGCAGTCTTGTGTGTGAGCATACCTGGAATGCTGAAAGAGGGTGGGTTGCCCAAGGCCTTGGCTGGGCTAGAGTGTGGCTGGGATGGTCATCACAATAGTTGGACTAGGAGGGGAGGAGGAAACTCAGGAGCTGGGTCACAGATCCACAGCATGAAGGGTCTGTAAGCAGATACCTGCCTCCGGGGGATGGGGCAGCGACTGTAGAGGAGGAAGTGTGTGCAGATGGAAAGACTCAGGCTGTGTGACTAAGGAGGAAAGAGAGGGGCTCTAAAAAGACTGGCATTGAACATGGGCCAGAGGATGGACGAGGACGTGGCTGCCCTGCAGACCCAGGCCTACGGCTCCAGCTTCCAGGGGTAGGGGCTTGGGAGATGTGGACTGTCATAGCATGCTGACTAGAGATCACCCCTCACCTGCTTGGACCCCACAGCAGCTTCAGTTTCTGCTTTGTCTCAGGGGATGACCGAAGTGTATCCAGTTCCTCTTCTGAGGCCAGCCACTCAGACATCAGCGCCAGCAGCCGGCTCACTGCATGGCCAGAGCAGTCCTTGTCTTCAGCCAGCACGCCACAGGAAGGGCCAGGGCTGGGGGCTGCCCAGGGCCCAGGAGAAGCCATGCTGGGAGCCTCAAGGCCACCCCTCAAGCCATTGCGGCCTCGGCAGTTACAGGAGGTTGGCCGGCAGAGCTCCTCTGACAGTGGCATTGCCACAGGCAGCCACTCCTCCTATTCTGGCAGCTTCTCATCCTATGCTGGCAGCAGCCTGGACGTGTGGCGGGCTGGAGAGGAATTCGGTTCTCTACTCAGCCTGCCCCCTGGAGCCAGCGCACCTGAGCCCAGACTGTGTGCCTGCCCAGCTGGGGCGGCCGAGTACCAGGTGCCCACTTCATTGAGACACCACTATGACACACCTCGAAGCCTGCGCCAGGCCCCCAGAGACCCAAGCCCAGCCTCTCAGGGCAGCTCTGATCACAGTTCAGCCACAGACTTGGGTGGTCAGGCACCCACAGGGTCCTCCTCCACTTGGCTGGGAGCCCAACGACGGGGACAGGCAACCGAAGGCCCAGGCAGTGAGGCTGCGCTGCCCAGTCCATCCCCTGGCGAGTCCTGGGAAGCAGGCAGCCCCCATGCAGGGCCACCTCCAGCTTTCTTTTTGTCATGTTCAGTCTGTGGCGGACTCAAGGTAAAACCCCCTCCCTGAGATAGCAGGCTAGCTGTTGCTGCCAGGGGCTGGATACGGGGGTCCCCTCCAGACAGGAGAGGAGAGGCCCTAGCTTCTTTGCAGAAGGGGTGTTCCGTGCTGTTTTTGAGGAGCCACCTAACTTGTAGCAAGGGCCTGGGGGGGGGGGCGGGAGCAGGGTGACAACTAAAGGGCCATCCTTCCCTAGGTGGGTGCTATGGCTGCCAGTGATGGAGGCTCATCAGGCTAGGGTCAGGAGAGCCCTGATCCAGCTTCTCCAGCTGTCTTCTCACTCTGTGGAGCAGGGCCCAAGGATGTGATGCCCGTGGGTTTCTGCTGTGCTTTACACTGCGGGGCAGGAGAACTCCATGGCTGGGGCCAGTTCTCAGTGACAACAAAGCTTGGCCTGGTCCACTAGCCTCTTCCTGGATAACTGACCCTCTCATTCTTGGTCATTTGTGCACTATACAGACAGACACATTTGCTACCGCAAATCAGATCTACCACCGCTGCTCTAGACTCCCTAGCTCTGAGAGGAGGCAGCTCTGTGTATGCAGCCCATAGACTGGGCACGGTCCACGTGTGATCTGTTTTAGATACCACCCTGCAGCACCCACAGGTGGGGTTGGTGTCCCATCCCACAGGGAGGAAACTGACGCTCAGGAGGCTCCATGATTTGCGGGGTCTGTGCCATTGGCCCTCTCTGCACTTCAGATCGGCCTGCTCCTGGGCTCCTGGGCCCCTGGGCTCCTGGGCTCCTGGGCTCCTGGGC
>OU015747.1:32345757-32371047 GCA_907169655.1 Acomys percivali | reverse complement strand
AAAAAAAAAAAAAAAAAAAAAGAAAAAGAAAAAGAAAATGCTGAGCCTGCCTTTGTTTGCCAATGGCTGCAACAGGACGTTCTATCAGCAAGCAATGCCAGCTCCCCGTTCTGAGGCCAGCGAATGTACGTCCCACTTGGCCGTGTACAGCAGCTAAGTCCTTAGCCTGCACAGTACAAGGAGCTTAAAGACCTCCAAGGGCATGCACTGTGTAGTAGAGGGTCTGCCCTGGGGTCCCCAAGGCTGGGGGATGGGGACAGAGCCATTAGCTTACTTCAGTGAATAATCAGAGGGGGTGCACTCCACAACCCTGGGGTCTCATTTGGCAGTCCTGGCTAATGGTTGTGTAACTTGGGGACTTGGGGCCTCTCTCTTGCCACCTTCCACTCTAGCCATGTTGGAGGCAGGAAGTGGGAGGAGGATGAGAAGTCTTGACTTAAACTTCCAGTTGGAGGTGTGTCAGGAATGTGGCTGGGTGGCCAGGATCTCTGCAGCAGGCAGGCAGAGCCAGGAAGGCCTCTTTGTGGATATGGGGGTGCAGAAACAAGCTTACCTGTGGGGATCTCAATGCCCCAAACCTGAGCCCCAGCCCTGAACTGGATTCTGTGGGCTTGGCATGTGCTATGGGGACAGGGACTTCACCAGCCTGTGTCAGGCTGCTGGCCCCTGGACAGAAGATGAACGGATGACTACCCTTGCCTATCACTGAAACAGTGCTTTGTGCCCCATTCTATATGGTTGTCCCCCATTCCATAAGGATAGAATTATGAGAGTACCTCCAGAGAAAGGTCTTGCCTTTGCCAACTTGTGTGCAGGGTCCCTGGGCCTGAAGGGAAGGGGCTGGGGCCCACCCAAACAGTTCACTTAGCAGCGAGTCTACCAAGAGCCCTGCCAGCTGGGCATGGAGGGTCCCTGGCTCCTTGAGCTTTGCACAGTCCCCATCAAATGCTCGGATATGGAACACGGGTGAGGGGTGGATTCTTAGAAGAGAATTCAAACTGCTGAGGTATCCTGGAAGAAGGAGGTTCCCACCTCGCTGGGGACACAGATGGGGATGTTGGCTGTGCTCCACAGAGGGGTCCTGGTGAGGATTACCCAGTCTATTGGGAATTACTCCACCAATAGCCTACAGTGGGATGGAGAAGAGCATCAGGGATGTCCTGGCCCTAGAGAGGCAGGAGAGGAGGCACTGCACTAAAGAGGGTACCTGGCAGGATATGAGATGAGGTTTGAAGGGACAGAGAACAGGCCTTGTGGGGTCCATAGGGGTGTGTGCCTAGACTAGGAAAGGGGGTGTGTGAGTCCTAGGATCCTAGCCCTGGTCAGAATGGAATGAGAGAACTGGGGAAGGTCTCCAAGGTGAGGTGGGAAGAGGGCACTGGTCATGAAGGCCGGGGAAGCTCTTTGCTGGGTGGCCTTTGGGGGACCTGTACAACTGCCAGCTATGCCTCAGGGATTCAGAGACCCTCTCTCCATAGGATCTCCAGGGCCCACGGCTGCTGACAGCCCAGGGCCGGAACGACCACGCAGTGAGACGCCCATGTATGTGAACATCCCCACCAGCCCCACCTCCAGACTGCAGCTGCACTACATGGGTCTGGAGTTCCCAGGGGCCAGCGGGAGCGTGAGAGGTGGGTACCCACCCGGGGGCCACACAGGGGAGGTTGTGATCTTAGCTTTGGGCCTGAGCTCCAGGCACATCCACCCGGGCTAGCCTGCAAGCGACCTTTCCAAACACCGAGGACCCTCAGCTCCTGTCCCCAGAGCAACTCGTTCAGGGCCCTGACAGGATTACTGACAGGTGGGAGTGGAGATGGATCGGAGTGCCCTATCACCTGAGGGACCCGCCAAGAAAGAGGGACTTGCAGGCCAGGCCAAGCCACGGGCAGCTGTGCTGGGGACTATTCCTGTGCCGAGGGCTGTTCCTGCCTGGTTTACTCACTCACTGTGGGCTGCTTTCAGGGGCCAGCACCTCCCGCTATGCACAGATTGACATCACGGCTACAGAGACGGCTCATCGTGTGGGGGTCCAGCATGCGCAGACTCGGGAGGAACGGTTGTTAGAGCTGGAGCAGCGGAAGAAAGGGCCCTAAGGCTGCAGCTCCGCTTGGGGCTGCTGGGCACCTGGCCAGCTGGATTGTCTGGCTTAAGACAAGCAGGCCATTCCCTTTTGTGGCTAATGGTCCTGGGGGTTAGGGCCTCTGCCCCAGCTGTGCATTCTGGTACTTCGTGACTTGGCCTCTGGCTATAGAGGGAACTGTTGTTGGTCTTGGTGCATTGGAAATGAGTGGTCGAAGGCTCTGGGTCCATACCATATCAGTTCATCCCAATGTGTGAAAGTCATCTGGCAGCCTCCTCTCTGCCATCAAGGCCTCTTGCCTCCACTGGTGCCCAAGACTGACCCTCCTTTTGGCCTGAACAAGTTCTCCTAGGCCATGGGGCCACCAAGGGACCCATCTCCGGCTGTTGGTAGCTTCGGTGCCTGCCACAACGGCGCAGCTACAGGTGCCTAGTGGAACCTGGAAAGTCTCCAGGCCTGGAACGCAAGCTGCACTACCCAACCCAGCTGAGGTGATCGTGATGACAACTTGTACTACCAGAGAACTCTGCACCAGTTCTGTACTGCAGAGGGACCTGTGACTGGCAACCGCTGTACGGCTGACTGGCTCTGCTGCTCCGACACTGCAGCCTCCCCCTACCTGCCTCCTCCTTCCCCAGTGTCTCCCCCTCCCCCCCACTCTCCCACTCCCCTGCAGCCTCTTCCTGCAGTGTCTCTCCTGAGCCAGGCCCTCCCTGTACCTTGGTGTGAAGGCCATGGTGGGGACAAGACTGTTCCCACTTGTCATCTGGTTGAGACTTACTCCAGCCAGTTGGGTAAATTGTTTTAAATCTCTACTGTTATATTTTTTTAACAATTCATATTTTTTCCAAAGCTGTGAGGACTTTCACATGCAATTTCTGCCCTGGACTGGACAGGAAGAGAGCATTTTGTTACTGGGCCAAGGGGTTTGGGGATGGCGTGTATGGTGGTGCCAGGTGGGCATTTACAGATGTCCCAGTCATTTGGTATTTCCAGGACTGAGTTTCTGGGGTGGCAGGTGTCCTGCCCTGCCTCAGCCCTGTGGGGAGAAGCTTTGGCAGGGCCTCCTCCCAGGATCCAATCGCTGCCTGTCACATCCTTCTCTTTTCCCTTTTGTTTTTCTGCTTCCCAAGGAGTTCACTAGGGGTCCAGTAGTCAATGGTTGGCTGTGTGTGTGTGTGGGGGGGTGGGGGTGGGGGAGGATGGGGGAAGGGTCAGAAGCAGCCTGTTCCTTCACAGGACCCTCAGTGTTGGCAGGTAGCTCACACCACCTACAGCTGTCCACTGGCTAACTCAAGGACACCAATGCCTGCTGATGCAGCTCCTCATACGTGACTGTCTCAGGGGAGTTAAAAGTTTAGAAACCCACTGTGGTCAGCCCGTCAGCGATGGCAGCCTGTGGGAAGATGAAACAAGCTGAAACCACACGATTTTCAGGAATCTGAGGCCAGTCGGGGGTGATTTGGTATGTTTCAGAACAGCCAGGACTCTTACAGAACGGATATGAAAACGGAGTTCAGATGTCCGGGACTCACAAAAATGCAGGCAGATGTAGCGGGCCTCCTATCACCCCAGCATTTGGGAGGCTTCCTTAAGGGGAAGCTGGCTGGCTAGCTAGATACGGCAAAAATTGGTGAATCCCAGGTTCGGAGACCTCAAGTTGAGTACAATTAAGAACCCCCCCCAAAAACCACCCAGTATTAATTTTAGATCTCCCCATATATGCACATACATGTGATCATGCATAATTGCCCACACACATATAAACACACACACACACACCACATATGCTAACATTTTTATTCCATACAAATGGTATTCTAAGTAGGCATTGCCTATCTCCTCAATACACCGACAAGCCATTCTGCCACCCTACCCATCTGCCATCAGTCATTGTGAGGAGTCATGCTGCCACTGGGACTCAGTATAGCTGGTAACACACTGTGCGTGTTGGGCATTACTGATGGCTGTGGAGTCTCAGGTGGCTTGTCCTGCTGCCAGATGCTGCCTCCTAGTGGGCGGTACACTTCCTGCCAGGCAGAGCAGGTGCACACTTAGGGTTTGTCAGAATTTTATTCCTCATGAGTTGTAAAAGCTGAGCGTCTGAGGACTGGATAGAGGCTTCTGCCATCAGAGCATGTGCTTGTGGTGGCCTATTTCCATTTTCCTAATGATCAGAGGAGCAGCAGATTCTCATGCACCCCAACAGCCCCATGACCTCAAAACGGCCCCTCTGCTGCCCTGCTTGTGTTGTTTGTTTGCTGTTGTTGCTTGCCTGTTTTTTGTTTTGTTTTACTTTGTTTTGTTTTGAGACAGACTTTCTCTTTGTAGCCTTGGCTGTTCTGGACTTACTTTGTAGACCAGGCTGATCTCGAACTCATAGTGATCCACCTGCCTCTGCCTCCCTGGGTGCTGGGATTACAGGTGTGCCTGGTTTACATCAGGCTGTTTATTTAGACATCACAGACAGATACTTGCTAATGTTTGCCATTAGAGATGCCTGGTTTTTTGTTTTGCTCAGGCCAGCCTCGAATTCACTGTGCAGCTAAAGATGACCTGAACGTCTGATCTTCCTGCCTCTGTCTCCCAAGTACCAGGATTGCAGGCTTGCACCACCACACTTAGTTTATGTGGCTAGGGACCAAACCAAGGCTTCATGAGTGCTAAGCAAGCACACCACCTGCACAGCCACATGCCCAGCACCTAGATCTAGGATAGCAGCCCTGTCCAGTCTCTGATTTCAACTGTCTTAAGATTTCTTGTATTTATGATACTATATGAGCATGTCCATTTTGTGGGCACCTGTCGGTCCATCTTCTGCACAACCATTCTCCATGTGGACTATGAGGATGCTCTGTGCCTCCTGCGTGTGCACAGCCTGTGCTTGCTGCGTGCAGCCCTGGGTAGGCCTGCCCTTGTGCCTACCCAATGTGACTGAGAAATCCAGGGCAGCAACACCGGGCGTCACTGCGTTTCCCTCCTTGCCACACTTCCGTTCTCCTTGGAATGCAGCTTCCTGCAACTCCCCATTCACACATGGTCAACACCCTTTACTCCTGTAATCTCATCTCAGAATCCCAACACAGGCTGCATCCCTTTTCGTTGTTAGCGAGTCTCTTCTCGAAGTTTCTGAACCAGCCCAGTCAAGGGCTTATTGTTAGGTGCTGTTGGTATCTCAAAGCCTTCACACACCTCTCCTGGGCTGCTTTCTTTCTTGACTTAAGCCTTCATCTTCAGGAGTATCAGCAACCGAAGAGATGGTGTGTAACTGATGCTTTGGCACCCATCTCTAGAGATTCGTTTATGTTAGCTCAGCACAGTGCTGAGATTCACACATCTTGTCAGAAAGTCTCTCATTTAAATACTGTCCCAGCACACGAACACACCATGTGTTACGCTGCTAACGTTCCTGCTCAGTCAGGTTGCTTACAACTGGGGCAGCTATGAGTAAACTGGCTATGACGTGCCTGTTTTAGGACATGCATACATGCTAGTGCCAGCTCAGGTTGTATGGTGGGGGTGTTCAAATGTAAGGAGGCTTCACCTTCTATGCATGAGTGTGTGTGTGCATGCGTGCGTGCCTGAAGACTCTGTGCTCAGCCATCTCAGGGGAGGGGCATATAGTAGCATTTCCCTGAAAGAATCTGCATTTCCCCCCACTACCTGCACATGTTGGCCACCATTTTGATGTGCTACAGATACGTCCCTTTTGGATATAAGGTCTCTTGTGCTCGGATAACCTTGAACTTCTGATTCTCCCGCTTCCACTTCCCCAGTGCTGAGATTATAGTCATGTGCCCCCACACCCAGTTCATGAGGAGCTGGGGACTGACTGTAGGGCTCTGCGTGCCAAGCAGGTACTGTGCCAACGGAGCCCAGCCCTTCATTTTCTGCTTACTTTCTTAGTGGCATCTTTGCTGAGTAGATCTCCAGTTCTGATGAAGCCCAACAAACTCTTCTTGAGTAAACTATCTGGCTCGTTTAAGAACTTGATTTTCCTGAGCTATCTTCTATGTTTGTTGTTTTGTTTTTTGAGGCAGGTTTTCTGTGTAGGCTGTCCTAGAACTCTCTAGCCTTGAATTCACAGAGCTCTACCCGCCTTTGCTTTAGAGTGCTGGGATTAAAGGCATGCGCCATCACCACCCAGCAATATTCTTTTGTTTGTTTGTTTTTCAAGACAGGATTTCTCTGCGTGGCCTTGTCTGTCCTGGACTCACTTTGTAGAGCAGGCTGGCCTTGAACTCACAGCGATCCGCCTGCCTCTGCCTCCCGAGTGCTGGGATTAAAGGCGTGTGCCACCACGCCCGGCATTTTTTTTTTTTTTAATTTTTACTTATTTATACAGCATTTGGCCAGAAGAGGGCACCAGATCTCATTATAGATGGTTGTGAGCCACCATGTGGTTTCTGGGAATTGAACTCAGGATCTTTGGAAGAACAGTCAACGCTCTTAACCTCTGAGCCATGTCTCCAGCCCTGTATTCTAGTGCTCATCAGTGATTTGCACACTCAGCCTATGACTCATTTTTCATTGTGTATGATCCAAGGTGACTTTAATCTCCTCTGCCCCCACAAGTGGCTTTAGCTCCTTTTACTATGAAGATACTTTTTCTCAACCCAGATGTCTCTCTTGAATCTAAGGTGCCACTCAGATGCTCCCTGTGTCTGTGTCATAAGGGCATCCAGCATCAATTCCATCTACCCACCTACGTGCTGGCTCCTTTCTTCCATCACTCCTATGAGCTCTTGCTCTCAGGCCTGGCTGGCTTGTGTTTTCAACTGTGAGCTAGCTACCCTGGGCTCATGAGACCTTACCTTGGGTTTGGAAAATAAGGACACAGGCCATATTCCAAGAAAGAAGGCCTTAAAAGATATTTTACTTTTTGTGTGATCACACTGCCACAGTACACATGTGGTCAGAGGACAGCTCGCATGAACCTTTTCTCTTCCTTCACTATATGGTCCCTGGGGACTGAACTAAGGTCACCAGGCTTGAGCAGATAACCTGCCAGCTGGAGGACTTTCACTCACTTTTTGCTAGGTAGCAGAGCACTACTAGCCAGAACCTCATCTAGGTTTGTGGCTTGAGGTCCCCTTGCCATGTGATGTTATAGTCACCTAGGGAGCAGTTTGTAGAGTCTGAGCCTACACGTTCAGAGTGGCCGCTTGATTCCATATGTAGAGGTCAGCTCCGAGGGGCAGGCAGCTCCCGTACTGGTCATGCCTGCTCTCTGACTCAGCTGTGGGATCTATTTCACACTGAGATGGCTCACCGGGCTGTGTGCTGCTTACGAACACCTTTCACTCCAACAGGCCCATTTCTAAGCAGGAGAATGCAGCCCCAGCCTTTGGCTCTAGAGACAGAGACAAATCCCAGTAAAAGCTCATCTGCTTCTCTTGCATCTAATAGCCAGGCATTGCCCCCTGCAGTTAACTCTGAATCTGGTGTCTGGGGCCCAGTGTCATCCCAGTCCCCCGGGCCGTGCGTGGCACAGGGGCCCTTCGTAGGTCCCCAGGCGTAGGCCTTGGGTTGAACCAGAAAGGCAGAGCCAAGACCCTAGCTATAAGCACTTCTCTGAGCCTCAGACACTGCTGAGGGCTCTGGGCACATATTTTTACTAGTGCTGGGAGGGACACATCCCAGCTGGCCAGGGTGGTGGCAGACACAGCATGGGTGAGGGAACCACAGTGCCTGCTGTTCCTCACTGTTGCGGCTGCCCTTAACCCATAGGCCTCTTGCATGCTGCCCTGGCAGTTTTGCCCATGTATGAGTGTCTATGTGTGTTCACTTGTGTATGCATATACATGTCAGTGTGTGCACACAGGTGTCTTCTCCCATCATGCTCCACTTTTGTTCACCCTGGCTGTCCTTTCTCTGCCTCTCAAGCACAGGGACTACAGGCAGGTCAACACCCTCGAAAGCATTTACCTGGCCCCATAGATCTGAATGCTAGACTTCAAGCTTGCAGCGCAAGCATTTTACTCACTGAACCATCTTTCCAGCTTTGATATCCTTATAAACATGGTTAACTGTGTACTCCTGTTAGGCAGACTTCAACTTCTGAGCTGAGAGATCCAGCAGCAAACCCAATGGCCTGATCTTCCAGGATCAGCTGCAGGGGTCAGAGGTCCTTTTGGCAACTCTGTGTGAGGGATCAGGTACTGAATCTAGACATGGAAGCCAGTCAGGGTCTTTTGAGATGCAGAAAATGCATCCCCCCACCCCCTCCGGCAAGATCTGCAGGCTTTCACCTCTGCCATCCTATAGGCTCTTGATTTAAAACTATCTGGGGTCAGGCCCCAGGGGAGAGAGAAGGTGAGTGAAGTGGGGAGAGGGAATGGAAATCCTTTAAGTGGGTAGACTAGGCTAGCCCACCCCTTCCCCCTTTCATCTGTAACTTACTTTGCCACGGTGCCACCTCTGGCTCAAGTGGACCCATTCATTGAGATAGCAGGCAGGGACTGGCTGGCTCGAAATCCTGCCATGTATTTAAGGACTCTGTACACAGCATTTCCAGTGACAGATTTATGTGATTTCAACGTAAACTCTTCTGCTGCAGCATGGAGGACAGTCACACCTCAGTGGCAGCTGTACCCAATGCCCTCAACCAGGGTGGTGACAGCCACACTTGCTTGAAAGAAAAGAAGTCCTTGCCAGCCCAGGCGGATCAGATTGGTGTGTCAAAAGATCGTCCTCGTCACTGTGGTCAGCCACACCAGTCACCACAAGTCTATGCATGCACACGACACGCTGATGGCTCCCAGTTGTCTTCAAGAGGCCCCTCTGGGCTGCTGCTGGTGGCTTCTGGTCCTCAGAGCTCATTGTGCCGAGCTCTGGAGACCCTGCTGGACAGGTCCTGCAGGTGCTTCTTCACCTGTGTAAGGGGACACCTGTCAGTGGGGGACAACATGGCAAGCCTGCCATCAAGACATCACAGGAGACAGCTGGACACCAGTACTAAGCATCCTGGCTCATATTCCACTACACAGCCATCTGGAACACGTCATAAGTAACGGCAGAGCTCACTGCAGCCTCAAACACACAAGGACTACTCAAAACAAACAGCCAGAAGCTGAGCATCGCAAAGGACAATGGCACTGCGGCATTTGCCTGCCCTATTATTTTTAAGAGACTCTGTGGTGGGTCATGAAGGTGGTGACTTCTTCCTTAAAGTGGATGCCTGTAAATGGGAGGGGGGGGGTCACAGAATGCTACTTCTGAACCCCTTAACAAGGGCACAAAGAACCGTAGTAGCCTGCCAGATCTGGGGCAGGCTTGATCTGTAGTTTTTACTAGTTCTCTCAAAGTGGCAGCTGCTAGCACTGACCCTCCAAATGAGACCTGTGGTTTGGAGTCAGTAGCTGACAGGTCTCCAAGCAAACCCAGTGACTCCAAAACCCCCAGTTTATCGCCCAGATTCACAGAGCCCCTCACATATTGCGACAAACCTCTTAGAGGCCAAGGGTAGTCGATAATGTGCTTGGATTTTATCCCCTGCAAAACCCCCAAATCCTATGGTAACCACAGTGATGGCCACTGAGCCCCAGGGCTTCGGGCTCTTGCTGTTCTACTGTACTACCCAGCCCCTCACTATTCCCACAGACTGCGTTTGTTTCCCTGAGTCGGGAGGTCACGTGTCTGAGGCCCAGCTGAGCAGGACTGGGCGCAAGGGCAGAGGGGGTGAAGGATGGCGTGCCCCACCTTGTAGCCCAGCTCCTTGGTCTTCTCCTCCAGCAGCACGTACTTCTCCTTGTTGCGGCTGATGTGCTCGGCGTCGCCGATGCTCTCCACGTGCTTCAGCTTCTGGTGGGAAATCTCCAGCTGCTTCTGGTAGTGATTATGCTTCTCGATTTTGGCCTCGAAGTGCTTGAGCTCCTCCTAGCAGGCGCCAACAACTCAGTTTCCTCAGACATGGAGCCCCGGGACGCCTGGCTCTCAACCAGTGATGGCCCCAACCACCACCGGCAGCCCCCGGGCCACACCTTTGAGAACCGTACATGCTTACTGCTGTGAGCCTCTAAGCAGGGACTGTCCAACAGAACCTGGTGGCAGCAGGGACCTTTGCACTCCCATCCCTGGATACCTTCTTTCCCATGCTGACCCTGCTCCCACCCACATCTGAACACCATACCTCTGGGAAGAACAGCCCTGCCTGAGGGGGGGCGGGCGTCCAGCTCCTTCCTGGCCCTATGTATAAGCTGATGCCCCAGGGCTTAGCTTCACCTCAGGTGCTCCTTTTTGTTCCCTCCTTCCCCAGCAGGGACATCACCCCTACTCCTGGTGATCACCCATCTTCCGCCTTCAGGAGATCAGGACTAAGGCATCCTGGATCTTGGGATGTAAGGTCTTTTCCCGGGCCCCGAAAGCTCAAGCTCCATATGGAGGGGGTCACGTCCATCTCACTGGCCCTGCTCCCTAGGGCTCCTTTGCTCCTTTCTCACTGGCTACCTGCTGCTGCTGCTGAAACCTCCTCTGCCTGTTCCCTGTGGGTCCAGTGCTCACTGGGAGGTCAGCAGCAACCTCTAGAAGCTCCACCCCTAGAGCTCCTTGGGCACGGACACACTGGGGAGCCTTGGACTTGTGGGGGGGACGACCTCGAACCATACAGGTCCCAAGCATGTCCCATCCTGCCCTATACAGCAAGTAACTCTCAACTGTCCTACTCAGAGGATATTCTACCCATCAGCCTCCTGAAGCTCTGCTCCCACCACACACCCCAGACAGGGCCACACATCCCTCTCTCAGCGCCTCACAGCACAGTGCTGGGCAGACCTCCCAACAGCCAGATGCTCACACAGGAGGCACTGAGCCTGTTGGCACATGTGTCTACCTGGCTGCCAACCATTTGGCTGCCAAGGGCTGCAGATGCCAAGGGCAGGAAAGAAAAGGCTCAGGACAAAAACACAAATGCATTGTGGTGTGAGAAAAAAGAACAGAGAACCCGATCCCATTGGAGACTACAATAGAAGGTGACCCCACCCCCCACGCCGGTTCCTTACCCGGAATGACTCCAGTTCCTTCTCTGTGAAGTTGGCAGACTGGGCCAGGTCCCACAGATCTATCACTCGAGGCTCTTCAAATTCTGCAGGAGAGCAAAGGCTGTTGGTCTAGGGAGGTAGCATGACAGGATACACCCTGGTGCTGGGGGCCCACATGGCCCACCAGCCCGAGGGATAGTGTGTATTGCATCTTGGGAGCACTAAGTGCCTGGTCTGTGCTCACAGAACCAGCTTAGATGTAGCTTGGTTGTAACCTCACCCCTGCGATGAAGGGGCCACATCCCCTGGACCCAGAATCGCCTGCTGTACCTGGCCATGGCCACCAGCATGCTCCTGGTTGTCTCTGAGGTGGGTTATGAATGAGAGTAGGGATGTGACAAGGCCACGAAGACCCAGCTGGGGCCTGGCGGTGGTGGTGCATGCCTTTAATCCCAGCACTTGGGAGGCAGAGGCAGGTGGATCCCTGTGAGTTTGAGGCCAGCCTGGTTCTACAATGTGAGTCCATGACAGCCAAGGCTACACAGAGAAACCATGTCTTGAAAAACCAAAAAGGAAAAAAAAAAAAAAAAAAAAGACCCAGCTGGGCATTGGGGAGGGTCACCAAAGTAGAGTCTGAAGTTTGGCTATTCACCTTCTAGCTCCCATGATCCCCTGATATCAGCCCACCTCTGGGGTAAATAGAGAGCCACCCAACAAGGCTCTCTGGCCTTTGGCCACCCTTGAGCCACAGCAGAAGATCCTGCTCTCCACAGGACCGCCCCTGTCCAGGACCTGAGGGAAGCCTAGTTTTCCAGGGAGTATGGCAGGCCAGAAAGAGAAGCCAGAGGACTGTCTGAAGGCAGCTCGCTAGGAGACGGCCCATGGAGTTAGAGAAAGGGGTGACACCCAGCACATCACCATGGCCAGACTCTCGTGTATAGTCCCCATTAACCCACCAGTAAGTCCTCACAGCTGGCCTATAAGATGGATTGGTTACCTCCACAGCCAGAAGTCTCAGGAAACAGCACAATGACGTCACTGCAGGCCTCTAGAGCAGCCCCAAGAGTATACCATGCTTGCAAGGCCTCGCAGGTGCTGCCCCAAAAGGAGTTTCTGCTTGTGTCCATGCCATCTAAGGCTGTGCATGTAGGACTTTGTCCATCGCTGGCTACTGCCTCTGTGTTTAGACATATACTCCCTGCCTGGAGCCCCAGGGACAGAAAGCGAGCCTGGCTCTAGCACTCTTGTAAGTTCTGAGAGAGTAAGGCTGTTGCTGCAGTGGGAGCTACCACCTTGCTTGATACCAGGGTCACCAGCCAGCCTGAGATCAATGGTAAGGCTGGGAAGAGGATGTGGAGAGTCGTGTATGAGAGTACCCAAACTGAAAAGACAGCCTGGACAGGGCCGCCAACTGGAGGGCCATTCTGCTACCACTTTGACTTTGGTGATAGGGCCGAGGGCTAGCCCAGAACATTAAAAAAAAAAATTGTTTTATGACTGTAAGTATGCTGTCTTCATGCACACCAGAAGAGGGTATCAGATCCTATTACAGATGGTTGTGAGCCACCATGTGGGTGCTGGAAATTGAACTCAGGACCTCTGAAAGAGCAGCCAGTGCTCTTAACCACTGAGCCATCTCTATAGCCCCCAGAACATAGAAAAAAAAATTAACCTTTAGTTGGGCAGTGATGGTGCACACCTTTAATCCCAGCATTTGGGATGCAGAGGCAGGCGGATCTCTGTGAGTTCAAGGGCAGCCTGGTCTATAAAGAGAGTCCAGGACAGCTAAGGCTATACAGAGAAACCGTGTCTTGGAAAATGAAAAAGAAAAAAAAAATTTTTTTTGATGTGTATGAATGTTTTGCCTGCACAAATGTCTGTGTGTCATGGGCATATAGTGCCCATGGAGGCCATTAGAGGGCATTGGATTACCTGGGACTATCCAGATGGTTGTGGGCTGCCATATGGATGCTGGGGATAGAACCCGGGTCCTCTGGCAGAGGCCAGTGCTCCTAATCACCAAGACATCTCCCCAGTTCCTGGCCCAGACAGATCAGGAAGTGAGGTCTAGGACAGGCCACTCTTTAACACAGACAAGGACTGAGTGTGACAAGTCTCCTAGGCACTCCTTGGTCCATGCCACCCCATGTCCCCTAAGCACGTGTCTGTCTGGCAGTCCGCCTGCCTCAAACAGAAGCAGAAGATCCCACCACTGGGTGTCAGCAGGCCTAAACTGCACACGGGGCACAGGGCTTACCAGTGGTGGAGCCGTAGCCCAGGTGGCTGACCTTCCTCAGGCGGTCTAGGCCCTGGTTGATGCTACGCAGCCTGTCCTTCAGCTCGCTGTGCTTGCTGGTCAGGGTGTCGCTCTGGATGTGGCTCATGTCAGAGGGAACGAGCAGGTTCTCATAACCTTCTGCGGAACAAGATGCGGAATGTCTGAGAACGACCCGGGTCCCAGTGGCCAAGATGGCCCTGAGTCTATCCACCGGTTGTGCCTCTACAGCCTTCGGTGCTAGCTGATGGATGGGCTTTCTCAAACAAGCATCTAAGTGTGGATGTCTCAGCATCTGTACCCAAAGGCCTGCCCCAGGGACCCCCACGGTCCCCAACTTTCTCAGGTTCCCTACTCGTCCCACTAGTCAGAAGTCACGGTGGCTGGCTTAGGTTAGAGATGTGGCAGCCTGCTACGTCAGGGCACCTCAGTCACCCCAGAAGCAACCATTTCATCCATGCAGCCGTACTGCCGTTAACACAACTGGTTTCAAACCAGTGCATTTGTGAGCGCGAGTACAAAGATGAGGAAAGGGTCCCCGTTCCCTCCCCGGAACCCCAGGCTACCATGGAGCACCGTGCCCAGCACAGGGGAGCACGGGTGTACCTTCAGCTCTGCTCAGTGTGTCAAGCAGCACGTTGTACTCATGGATCTTCTCTTTGTGGTGTAGAAACTCCCGCCACAGCTTGTCCAGTTCTTCACTGGAGAATTTCCCTGACGTCTTTGCCTAGGAGGAAACAGCCTTGAGTGACCGTGTCCTTGTCATTAGCGAACCCCAAGGATTTCAGGTGCCTCTCAGCTCTACCCTTGATCCAGATCAAAGAGCCTGGGGCTCTTCTCGTTCTCTACAAGCCTTCTGACCCTTGACTAGGTGTGTGCACCAGAAAAAAAAAAAATCAAATTGGAAGCGCTCGAGAAGCAGTGCCCCTTTTCCTTGATGTCCACAGATTTGACAGGGTGAGGCAGAAAAGGGTCAGGCAAGACCCTGAGGAAGGTGTCTATGTCTGCTTGACTCCTCTGGCTGTGTGGGGATTGAGAACAGCAGGGCCAGCATGGTCCAGATCAGTGTAACCCAGACAGGTAATCCAAGAAGCTGGACCAAGTGAGCCTGTGGCACTGGACCACTGTTGTATCCCAGTGCCCACCCGACACCTGTCCTCTCTGCTCAGGTCTGCACCCCCAAAGCAAAGATGGGCCAGACCCAGTACTGCCCACTTTCCCAATCACAGTACCAAGAGACCACACCAACATCTGCACATGGCTGAGGGCCCCTCTGCTGAGCACAGAAGCAGGACCACACAGTGGCCTGACCTGACCACGTGTGAAGCACCTGTGAAGCACACGTCTAATACCGCAGTCCTGACAGCTAGGAGCAGCTCTGCTGGGCTGTCCTAACTAACGGACTTCACAGGAAGGAGAAATGAGTGTGTCACATGGTTCTCACACACCAGGCTTCACGGCAGAAGAGGCCGGAGTGAGATGATGGCAGAGACGCAGTTTCCCACAGCCCCACATCTTAAGGCGGGTGGTGGTGGGGGAGGGGGGCAATGGAGGGGAAGGGGGTGAGGTACCTTGTGCCACAGCTTTTCCAGCCTGGGGTCCCCCAGCTCGTCCTGGGTGTCTTCATTGAGTGCGTTGCTGTGTACCGTCTGGGAGTCCTTCCTCCCATCCAGCCCATACCGGGCCACGATGACTACAGAGAGGGCATGTGATGTTTATTGGACATGGTCTCCCCTGATTGGCAGAAGCTGCCACAGGAGCCCATATGATGAATCTGCTTCTCATGTTCTAGAATGAATACTCTAGCTTCCTTTCACCCCTCTCCTGAATGGCCACACAAGATCTGGTGAGAACGTGCACCAGCTTAGGTGCTTGGGTCTTGCAGTGTTTATGAGCATAGCTAGGGACTCACAGGACACCCCGGGCTCCACCACAGACACCTCCTGCTTGAGCCCTCCTGAATCAGCTCATAGGCAGGGAGGGTGTGGCCTGATGTGTGGAGTTTTGGACAGTGTCCTGGGTGTCAGGGTGATGGCTAGGAGAGGCTGGCCAATAGGCACCTGGCCTCTGAGATGCCCACAGTCTCTCCACTCTGGAGGTCTTGGCACCTTTTGTCGCTAACACATAACAGGGACAGCCTTCCAGCTGACTTCAAAGGTGCCTGTCCTCTTAACTTTCATGTCCCCAATGGCCAGGCTACCCTGTAGCTTGTATGCCGTGTACAACCACCCATAATGCCTACTTGGTTAGAGGGCTTGCTTGATCCCTGCTCTTAAGGGCAGAGACACTCCTAGGCCCTAACTTCTTCTTAGCCTCTAGGGATTTGTTCCTCACCTGTGACCTTGTCTTTTCTAGAAAGGGTACATAATTTCTCTGTTGTGTTACCCTGTCATATCTGAGCTGGTGGCCCACTGATCCCCAGCATTTTCTTGGGGCCTTCATGCAGCAACTCTGGGAACTGGGACGTTCCATATGGTACTGTGGTCTCCTGGCCCTATTGGATCAGTGACCACATGGCTCCTAAGGCAGCTTCCACTCTCCTTCTGACGGGGGTCTGTTTTCAGTCACAGCCAACCCTGTAAGTGTCCCTGTTGCCCAGTTTGCACATGTCTTTGGGGAATTTCTATCCTTTTCCCAGGCCTAAGAATTATAGTACTGGGAAGCTTGAATCTCCCCTCACTCCAGAAGTTGGGATGATGAATGAATTATAAGGCATGCACTCCTAGTGTCCAGTCTGTGAGCACATGGCCTTGCTCTACAGTCACAACCAGTCTATAGCATTCCTGATGACCATGGAAAGCCACTTCTACTGACAGGTCAGGAGGTATCTGTGACTCAATGTGGACTCCATTACATCTAACTTAGACCATACAAAGCGATTTTAAAAGCGGACAGTGTCAAGCAGGGTGCGCATGCCTTTAATCCCAGCCCTCGGGAGGCAGAGGCGGACGTATCTCTGTGAGTTCGAGGCCAGTCTAGTTTACAAAGTGAGTCCAGGACAGCCAAGGCCACACAGAGAAACCTTGTCTCAAAAAACCAAAACTGAGAGGCTTAGGCAGGTGGATGCTTGGGTCTTGGAGTTTGCGGACAGCCTGGGTGACAATAAAATCAGTTTGCACTTAGCCTCAGAGAGCCAGTGCCTGGCACTGCCTCTGCAGCTTTGCTGCCCAGCCCAAGCCTGCTCATTGCCTGGCACCATGGAAAAGAGCTGTCACTGTTACCCCCAACCTGGGTAGCCCAGGCCCAGCCTGGAGAGTGAGATAGCCTTGGAGATGGCAGTGGGCATGCGCATGAACAGACCAGGCAGGACCATTGCCGAGAGGACTGAATCCATGTGGGACTTTGTACAAGAGCTGAAGGTCTAGATGAGACAGCCCACGAGCCCAGGCCTTAAGGGTCTGGCCTGACCCAGGATAGAGCTGGTTGAAGGCAAGGGGCCCAACCCTACATGTGATTACTAGCAGCATCTGTTTCCTACCCCCAAGTTTTGGGTCTGGACTCTGCACTTTGGTTCCCCAGATGTGGCTCCAGCACTGACAATGACCGGAGCAGTGAAGAAGGGAGGGCCCACACGGACCACACACAGAGGGTGGCCAGTATCAGTAAGCAAGAGCACTCCCAAGTGCTTATAAGAGTCAACGTCAGAAGCCTCACTGTACATGGGCCAGACCTTGCCCAGCTGAAAAAGCTACTCCCCACCCAGGTCATGGGCTTACAGGAGGATGACAGTCACTAGCTCACTTCTTTGGGCCTTCCACATTCCTCTATCTGAGCCCAGTGCCAGCATTGATACAGAGCTGGTTGCCTACTTCCTTCTGGCAGCTCCTGGCCTCCCCACCTGGGGGACCAACTCCACATTCAGCATCAGGCCCGAGGAAGGGACTCTAAAGGGCAGCTCCTGTCACAGCGGAGACCTTAGCACTGAGGGCTAGTTCTGAGGAAACCGCCTGAATGAACCCTGGCAAGATGTTCAGTTGCTTGTGCCTGCCAACATTAACTCCCATCACCCACCCTGTACGTCAGTGGTACCTCATGGCAGGGAGGCACTACACTCAGCTTGGGACTACCATGAGAGGCAGGGCATGCCCAGGTCATGTGGAAAGCAGTGTGTTAGGCCAAGTAGAGTAGGGGTATGCGGGGGTGGGGTGGAGCAAAGGTGCCTCTGGCCAGCCAATGGGTGGCAGAGCTCAGATAAGAGCCCCACTGCCCGGGGCATTTATAAGGGGTTGTGGCCAATCTACAGGCTATGTCCTGAATGTCACATGATGAGCTCAACTCTTATCAGTGCCTGACTGTGGACTAAGGGTGTTGGGAGGGAGGCAAAAGAATCTTAGTGGAGCAGTTACATGCATCCTCTAGACCGAAGGATGCACATGTACAGTAAGGGCGCACACAGTGAAATGCTCACAGCCCTGCCTTGCCAGCACAGTCGGTTCTGAGGTCAGACCTGCTTCCTCATCTGGCTGACAGCATCCTTTGTTTCCTTCCTGGCTCCAGAGTCTTTGGTTGCCTTTGGTATCAGTGTACCAAGTCCCTAGCCCCGACTCCCTCTCATCATCCATAAAAGCAGCACAGGGACTTTTGCCTGTAACCCAGGGCATCTGTCCTCAGATGAGCCACCTTGCAGGCTGCACAGGCTGATGTCCCAATTTACCCATCCCCAACCCTCAACTTGGCCTGGGGGCTGGGGGCTGCACCCGCACGAGAATGGGAAGGTACCGTACTGTTGAGGTTGTGGACCAGTTTGGCTTCTTTCTCCCCATCCTCATCTAAGCCTTCCACCTTCAGTTTCTTCCAGGTGAGCTCGTCCCTCTCTTGTATTTTCAGGTCAGAATGGAGCTCAGCCAACTTCACGGGAGACAGATGAAGCTGTCCAGGAAAGGAGCCACAGGTGATAAGCCACTGTGTGACAGACCAAGGGCAAGAAGACTGACCTGGGGGAGGGGTGACCGGGATCAGAGGGGACAAGGCTGGAGGTCGCTGACAAGAGGCACAAGAACGTCAAAGACTCTAGGTCAAGAGCCCAGCTAGAAGCCGGGCGTGACAGCGCTCATGCCTTTAATCCTAGCGCTCGGGAGGCAGAGGCAGGCGGGTCGCTGTGAGTTCGAGGCCAGCCTGGTCTACAAAGTGAGTCCAGGAAAGCAAAGGCTACACAGAGAAACTCTGTCTCGAAAAACTAAAAACAACCAAAAAGAGCCCAGCTAGAGACACAGCTGGGGCAAAGTCTGGATAACCCCAAACCCAGTAAGTAGCCAACAGCTGTCAGCAGGGCACCACACTGTAACCATTCTGACACTCAGAGCTATGTACCAGGGAAAGGGATACACCAGTGAAGGCCTGGACTTGGTGAAGAAATGAATATTTTTTGTACAATAAGTAAGAAGAAAAAAGAACTACCATAGAGTAGAAGACTGAATTTACAGAAAAATTTCCAATAAAAAATATCTTAATTTTGTTGTTGTTGTTGAGGTACTAGGACCAGATCCAGGGCCTTGTGCAAACTAGGCCTACTGCTACAGAGAGAGCCTGTCTCAAAAAAAAAAAAAAAAAAAAAAAAGGAAAAAGAAAAAGAAAAAGGACCGTGCTTCCAGGGGACCTGAGAAGTCAGCTCCTGTCATCTGAATACATTTCCTCTAAGAAGATGAAAACTGGGCCTCTGGGATTGTGTGGTAACATGCAGAGGTTCCCCTCCCCCCAACTCCAAAGACAGTCCTTTGCTCCCCGCACTGCCCAAGAGCCTTGCATCTTGCAATACACTAGGCATGTCGCAGCACTGAGTCAGGACCGATGTGCCCTCGTCCCCCCCAATGAATGGCTCACAGCTCATCCTAAACTGCCTGTGAAACAGGAACTGGGTAATGCCAGACTCAGGTCGTGAAGGGTTAGACTGGCATGAAGCAATGACCGCCCCCCCTGCACCCCAAGACACAAATTGCCCAATCTCATAAGGTGGCGGTGGGTTCCATGCCTTTGCAGAGCTCTTTCACACCCAACTCCACTCCCTGGCGCCTCAAGACAAACCTCAATTCTCCTAAAGGTGCGCTGGAAATGGCAAACAGCTCTGCCGTGCTTTTTCTCTGGCCTCATACATGATAAACTATATTCCACTCACTACAATGCAGTGTTGTATTTGGAAAACAAAGGAACACAGACTGTTTAAAGGATTAAACATCCCTGAGTGGTGAAGGAAGGTCATGGACCCAGGAGGGGCCTAGGTGAGCACTGTATCTACCTAAAGCAAAGCACGGGATGGGAATCCACAGCACTGACAACTGTGTTATCCTGAAGGAGCAGAAGGCCATTCCAAATGTGTACGTGTTTACATGAAAGATAAGAGCCTGGTGCTTGCCCGGCGTGGCACACGCCTTTAATCCCAGCACTCGGGAGGCAGAGGCAGGTGGATCTCTGAGTTCGAGGCCAGCCTGGCCTACAAAGCAAGTCCAGGACAGGCAAGGCTACATAGAGAAAAATCTGTCTCAAAAAACAAAAAACAAACAAACAACAACAACAACAACAACAAAAGAGCCTGGTGCTCTTCCCCTAGGCAGAGGTGATTTAACAGGTAGGACACAGCTGGAAGCCTCCAAGTCTAGAAGGAAAAAGCAAAATTCAGCCAGTGTCCTCAAGGCTCTTTGTAAGTGGGGAGTAGACACAAGATGCCCTATAAGGGAAGCCACCCGGAAGAATGTCCCCCTTCGTTCAGCAGGAAGAGTGAACACACATGCCCTCTGCAGAACTTCAGGGCTAGAGGGCTGGAAGGGCACAAAACCCAAGGCATAGACAGGACGAGGAGAGCGGCCACCCCAGCAGTGGCATGGAAGTGTGGACAACCAGGAGAAATAGAATCTGGTGCTGCAATGGATCAGTGCATATGGCAGAGGAGGAACCCAGGGTCCACACAGGCGCAGAGTAAGGACAGGTGACCTGCCACAGTAGGTCTGGGAAAGTCACCTGGAAATGCAGGTGGAGGACTTGGGGCCAATGTCTCAGAAAAAGGGATCCTGGGATCTAAGGGAACCAGACTGCATTTCCCCAACACAGTCTTCGTGACCTCATCCCATAGATAACCCGGGGTGAGCACACTCGTTGCAGTGGGTGCCTGGAGACAGATGCTCTTTAACTCTAGCTGGTCCCCACAGCTGTAATGCTCTTCCCACAGCCACTCCCAGCTGTGCTCCTGGCCCTTTTCTCCAGAAAAGCTGAACTGCTTTTTCAGGTCACAGAGCTGTCCCAAACCTTTGCAGGATGGACACTGCTCACTGTCCCCTCCTTGCAGCAGCACCTCAAAGACACTAGCTGGGTCCCGTAGCAGTTCAGGAAGGGCCTGCGGGACTATCTGTGAGGTGTACCACGCCCCTTCCCCAGAAGCCGGCCTCCCAACTACCTCTCCATCCAGATCCTCCAGGGACAAAGTTTCTCTACTGTTTTCTTTTAAAACTCACGCTTAGTTTGCAAATTATTTACTCTCCTCCCAAACTCAGGAATGTTCAAGCTGGAGGGCTAAAGGGCAACTAACTACCTCCTTCAAGCTAGAAAGGAAGACTTTGGCCCTGAGGTATTTTGTTTCGGTATTTATAAATACCTCAACAAAAGCCCAAGTACTGGCCTACAATACCCAAGTCCCAGACCAGCCCTCAGGCTCTTGCTATCTCCATTCCAAAACAGAGATTACGATATCTGCTAAATCTGACTTTTGCATTCCCCAGGTCTTGTGTAGTGTCTCCCTATACTAAGGGCTCCCAACCCTTGGGAACTGCTTCATCCAAATTAGCCAGCTCCATTAGCAACTGGGACTTCTGCTGTTCCTACCGGTACAGCCACATCTCAGGTTACCTGCTTTTCTTCTTTCCATAGGGGTAAATACAGATAAAAGAAACGGCTTGCAAGCCAGACCTCTGACTACCTCCATCTGAATAACCGGCTCTTTGGAAAATTGGCTTTCTGGACAGAGAGAGCAAGTGTGCACAGCTAGGAAGGGTATCACTCATTCTCTGGGGCCCCCAGGCACCGGCCTCATACGACCAGCACCAAGTACCTTTTGGGTTTTTGAATCTTCTTTATTGCAAGTAAGGTCAGGGTGGCCCACCTGACACTTAAGGGAGGCAGTACAAAGGGTAGGCCGCCTCTGGTCTAGCGGCTACGCCAGTCTCTAGATCAGGGGCCTGCTCTCCTTCGCTCACAAGCAGCTCCTCACCCCCTATCCCCGAGCATCTTCCCGGCCCCGCTCACCCTCCGGGCCTTCTCCCATAGCTGGTTCAGCTTCTCCATGCGGAACTCCTCCCCGGGCTCGCGCTTGGGGACCATCTCGGGCTCGTTCTTCTCCCGCGAGTACTTGCCGCCATGGCCAGCGATGGGCTGGGGCACAAGCAACAGAGGCAGCAACAACAGCACCAGCAGCTGGAGCCGGGGCAGCGTAGATAGCCTCTCTCTCCCAGGCGCCATCTTCCTCTGCAGAGCCAGACGCACACGGACTGACAGGCCAGAGTCCTGTAAGACCGCCCACTTTCAGCCCCGCCCTCCACGCAGATCCGCCTCCAGACCACGCCTCCCTCTTCGTCTGACTCCGCCTGCCTCCAGGTCCCGCCCACCTCCTGCAGAGAGCTGTGGTTCCTGGGCATTTTTGTTCACTCAGCCTAGGGCTGCGGTCTTCAGAGCCCACCAGCCTGGCTCCTGGGCTCCACTAAGAAGGGGAAGCTGGGAAAACCGGGCCCTTCGGCCAAACTGGGGCTACTCCATCTCATCTGTGCACTTAATCCTACTCCTCGTAATCACGCAAGAAGCACAGAGGGAGATGGATTTGCCATTAAACCCGGGAGCAGCTAGCTATCTCAGCTCCGTCTTTGGGTCATGTCCCAGACACTTCTGAGGTTTCTGTTTGAAAGGCTTTGTGCGCCTGCCTGGTCTCTTTCTACCTGCAGCTCTGGAGAAAATCCAATGGACAGAATGAGGTGAGGCCTGCCTGTTGGGGGCGTGGCCCGTCTTGGAGACAACCTGGCTTTCAAGGAACCCAGGGTCTAGTACAGGCACCAGTACACTTTGAAGTTCCCAGGAGGGACAGTCAGAAGAGTCTTCTAGTGAGGATGACCCTAATCTCCAATGGGGAGGGACATGGAGGACAAAGGTCTTTAGGGGGAGTCAGTGCTTTTTTTTCTTCTCCTTTCTTTTCTTAATCTTGTGTTTCTCCAGAAAGAGACCATGGTGATTTGCTGATATTGTCACCTGTTTTCAGAGGTCGTTTTGTTTTGTTTTGTTTTGTTTTTTTTAAACAGGGTCTCACTGTGTATGTAGTTCTGGTTATCCTGAAACTCACTATGTAGACCAAGCTGGCCTCAAACTCATAGAGATCTCTCTGCCTCTGCCTCCCAAGTACGCACCATTACACCCGGTCTAAAATGTCTCCCCTTCAGACAGGAGAGGGGGGACTGTTTTTGTTCTAGGGCTTTTTGGTGTTTTCGTTTTGTTTTGTTTGTTTTTAGATGAAACAGGATCTCACTCAGTAGCCCTGGAACTCAGCTATGTAGCCCAGTCTGGCCTTGAACTCACAGAGATCCACCTGCCCCGTTGTCTCTGAGGTGTCTGAGATCTTTTAAAAAAAAATAATTTATTTAATTTTACTTTATGTGCATTGGTGTGGGGGTGTCAGATCCCTTGGAACTGGAATTACAGACAGTTGTGAGCTGCCATGTGGGTGCTAGGAATTGAACCCGGGTCCTTAGGAAGAGCAGATAGTGCTCTTAACCACTGAGCCATCTCTCCAGCCCGCCCCCCTTTTTCTTAAGATTTATTTTTTTAAATGTATTTGAGTATACTGTCTTCATGTACACCAGAATAGGGCATTGGATTGTATTATAGATGGTTGTTAGCCACCATGAGGTTGCTGGGAATTGTTTTGTTTTTGTTTTTGCTTTTTTTTTGTTGTTGTTGTTGTTTGTTTTTCTTTTTTTGTTTTTTGCTTTTTGTTTTTCGAGACAGGGATTCTCTGTGTAACTTTGGCTGTCTGGATTCACTTTGTAGACCAGGCTGGCCTAGAACTCACAGTGATCCGACTGCCTCTGCCCCCTAAGTGTTGTGAGTAAAGGTGTGTGCCACCACGCCTGGCTCGGTTGCTGGGAATTGAACTCAGGACCTCTGGAAGAACAGACCGTGCTCTTTTTTGTTTTTTTGTTTTTTGTTTTTGTTTTTTTGTTTTTGTTTTTGTTTTTTTGAGACATGGTTTCTCTGTGTAGCCTTGGCTGTCCTGGACTCCCTTTGTAGACCAGGCTGGCTTCGAACTCACAGTGATCCGCCTGCCTCTGCCTCCCGAGTGCTGGGATTAAAGGCGTGCGCCACCACTGCCTGGCTCAGACTGTGCTCTTAACCTCTGAGCCATCTCTCCAGCCCGGTGTCTGAGGTCTTAAGGACAGTTGCTTCATTTATTTTTTCCAGTGTATTGAGACAAGAGTGTGAAGCCAGTCCCTAGTCGTCTATCTTCTCCAGAAGCATAGGTTCCCAGCTACTCAGCTGTTAATATTTGATACACAACCCTTTGTTACTTGCTCGGGTTAGTGTAACTGTAACAAGCTTGGCAGTACATGAAGGCCCCAGAGGACAGAAGTTCATCTTGACTCTTGCTCCAGTCTTTTTTTTTTAATTTTTTTTGAGACAGGGTCTCTCTGTGTTTGCCTTGGCTGTCCTGGTCTCACTTTACAGAACAGGGTGGCCTCGAACTCACAGCGATCCACTTGCCTCTGCCTCCCGAGTGCTGGGACTAAAGGCGTGTGCCACCACTCCCGGCCTCCTTGCTTCAGTCTTAAGGTAGATTCATTCCAGGTGGTGGGTTGGAGCCAGGCTGCCCCTTACCCCTTCACTAGTTTCCAAGTCTGCCTCCCACAGGCAGGCAGGCAGACAGGCAGAAGGACGTGGTTGAAAGGCTAGCTGTGTTACCTCAGATTCACTGCCTGGATCCTTCCTAGTTGCGCTGTAGGTTGGCAATGAGAGGATGGAGGGCTGCGAGCCTTTTTCTGAGTGCGAAGAGACGCCACAGTGCCATGGGTATCATGGAAGTAGCTTCTTGTCAGCCTTGACACTTCACACTCCTTGCCATGTGCCATCAGATAAGGAAGGAGTCCTTAAAACCCAGGGATGCTCCTGGTGGAAAAGCACCAGGAAGGCACAGGAGAAATGGGAACTAGTAAACCACAAAATTAACAATTTAAGACACTTTCTAGACCCAAAAGGGCTGAACAGTTGTCAGGTTAGAAGAGCCCGTGGGGTGAGTTTTAGAACGAATGAAAATAAACCTTACAGCCATGCATGTCGCTGTGAAAGTCTGAAATGCAGGAGGCAAAAAGATTTACAAGCCTTTCCTAAAAGACAAACATAAACACAAATATTATAAACTGTCTTTGGGTTTCCAAATAACAATACTTAAAATAGAAAGACAGTGAATGAGAGGCAGGGCTCAGTTGTTAGAGTGCTTGCCTGGCATGCACCACAGCATGCAGAAGCTATAATCTCAGCACTTGGGAGGTGGCGACAAGAGAATCCTAAATTCAGGGATATCCTCATCTACAGAGTGAGTTTGAGGATAGCTGGGGCAACATGAGGCTCTGTCTTTAAAAGAAAAAAGAAAAAAATTAGTAGAACAGCTGGGTGTGGTGGTGCACGCCTTTAATCCCAGCACTCGGGAGACAGAGGCAGGCAAATCTCTCTGAGTTTGAAGCCAGCCTGGTCTACAAAGTGAGTTCAGGACAGCCAAGGCTACACAGAGAAACTCTGTCTCAAAAAACAAAACAAAACAAAAAAACCGAGTTGAACAATAATTTCATATGAGAAGAAAAATGACTTCTGACCTAGAATTCTATACCCAGCCAAATTATTGGGAAAATGGGAGTGAACTTCATGAGAGAAGATTAATAAAGACACACCGGATACAAATGCTCTCCCAAAGTAGGAAAATAAACCAAGTAGAAGAAGGA
>OU015747.1:32330412-32345657 GCA_907169655.1 Acomys percivali | reverse complement strand
GGAGGGGGGAGGAGGAGGAGGAGGAGGAGGAGGAGGAGGAGGAGAAGAAGAAGAAGAAGAAGAAGAAGAAGAAGAAGAAGAAGAAGAAGAAGAAGAAGAAGAAGAAGAAGAAAAGTTCAGTGCCATAGAGAGTTGGCTCAAGGGACACAGATCAAGTACTGCCATTGCCACTAGTCCGTATTTTTTTTTCAAGCAAAGGTCCCCAAAGTTGCCCCTTATTTCACACAGCTCGGAATGTCTCCTCTGACCTCTGACCACAGATGGGCATCATAGACCCCTTTATAATGACTTGTAACATTGTGATACTGTATAATTCCCACACTCCTACTCCTCATCAGCCATGAGCAGTACCTCCTGTATCTACAACATTTAGGCCCTCCCTGATCATGTTATAACTGGCAATGGGTACTATCTTATCTTTTGAAGACAAGCCAGGGGTAGAGGTGCACATTGTAGCTCTTGGGAGGCTAAAGTGGTAGGATCAGCAGTTTGAGGCCAGCCTGGACTACAGAGTGAATTTCAGGCCAATCTGGGCTATGGAGTCCAATCATTGACTCAAAGAAACTAAAATCAAAACAAACCACCACCAGCACCCCCCCCCACAACAACCTAAAATACAAAAGACAGCATCTCTCTCTCTCTCTAGTACTCCTACCTTTATCATCCTTGATTTCAAATCTCACCTGAGTGATTCCTCTAAAACCTTGATCTGTTCTCCTTTGATGATCTTGAACTGCAAGCTACCCAGTCCCCTGCCACAACCACATAGTAAACTTTATGGTCGTCCCTTATGCATCCTCCTCTGTGGGCTCTGTCTGGGTCTTCCTCCTCCTAGCTTGTGTGTGTTCTCTTGGGCAGGGATTTTGTTTCTATAGATGCTTCCTGTTGCTCAGAAAAGGGATATGAGTGGATGGATGGATCGATGCATAAGGAGATAAGTGAGTGTATAGATGGAATAGATGTACAGATAGTGTATAGATAGAGGAATAGATGGATGGATGCATGGATGGATTCATGAGTGAATGGGTGGGTGGGTGAGTGATGGGTGGATAGATGACAGGGTAGGTGGATAGTAGATAGGTGGATGGATTAATGAATGGATAGGTAGGTGGTAGAGGGCTAGGTGATGGATAAATAGGTAAGTGTATACATAAGGGGTTGGGATTCTTAAGTGTTGGGTAGGTAGGTTGGTAGGTGGGTGGGTGAATAGACAGGTAGCTGGATAGACAGCAGGATGAATGATCAATTTTTTCTCTACTTCTGTCATAGAGTATTCTTTTCTAAAGAATAACTTGCCACGTTGGTCATGTTAGTACATGCCTTTAATACCAGCAATCTAGAGTCAGAGGGAGGTGATTTCTGTAAACTTGAGGCCAGCTTGATCTACACAGAGAGATCCTGGCCAACCAGGGCTAAATAGTGAGACCCTGTCTCAAAAAACAACTCCCTTCCCTTGCCCCCCCACCCCCACCCCCGACCCCCCCACAAAAAAAATTCTGAGACTGGAGAGCACAATGGTTAAGAGCACTGGCTGCTCCTGCAGAGGTCCCCAGTCCAGTTCTCAGCATCAAGATGGCGACTCACAACCGTCTGAAACTTCAGGACATTCAGCGGTCTCTTCTGACTTCTTTGGGTACCAGTCAAGCACTTAGCGTGCAGACACATACGTGGACGCAAAACATTTATACAGATAAAATTTAATCTAAATGAAACAAAACAACAAAATCCCAAAGCCCCCAGTGACAGAGAGAGGGAGGACTAGACAGTCAGTGTCTCCTTTTAACCACACGCGTGGAAACCCCAGATCAAGGCTGCTACTGCTGCTGCTGCTGCTGACAGGGGCTGGGAGTATGCTGCAGACACGGCACTCGGTCTTGAAGGGACCGCGGTGGGCTGCATCCTCCACTGGCGGTGTATAGCTGCCCTCAGAGTCCCTGCCTCCTCTGTCCCGCGCAGCACAGGCACCTCCCCCCTCCCCCCAAAGCCGCCTGTTCTAGCATACCCAGGAGGCATATCACCTGAGCACGGGATCAGGGATCTGTGCTCAGCATCTCGCCCCTACACAGAGGTGATTATCTTGTCTGTTAGGAACACCTACTTAGTAATTCTGACAGGAAACTCCCACCAGGCTGAAACTTGACACAGAACAGCAATTACTGAAAACATATTTTTAAAAAAGTTGACGTTTCTGTGAGAGTTCGCCCTCCCCCGCTCCCAGCCTCCTCCTCCGAGGAGACAGCTATTCAGGTCTTCTCTGTGTGAGTCTGACTTCCAAAGTTGCAGTTACATTGGTTCTGGCTGCTCCTCCCTGCCAGGGCCCTGAGTGGGTGGGGGCCCCAGCACCTACCGTTGCTCCCTTGGGAAACCTATCCTCTATCAAGGGCTGCCTTCCCGTGCGGAGCAGCAGGGGCTCAGCAAAGGAAGGGCCTCATTATGATACCAGTTACTAAGATGGACACTGTAGACCGTTTTTCAGATAACAAGATTGACTTTATGAGGCTCTAGGAAGGTCAGACTATAGTGGAATAATAATTTGGCCTGCTGCTTGCACAGGTGGGACTGCGGCAGTCCCAGCTCAAAAAGCAGCAGTGTAGGGAGCTCTTCTCGGGAGCATCCGCTAAGGGCTTGTCCTCATCCCATTGTACAGACTTACAGATGAAATTAAGGATGGAAAAGGGGAGAGGAGGCCACTCCTTCAGGGTCAGGCAGGATTTGAACCCATATCAGCAGATTTTCTCCAGGCTAGAGGCTGAATACCCTGTGGGTTCTTTCATCTCTTCCTGCCTCCTGCTTCCACCTGGATCTACTTTTTTATTTTATTGTTTTAATTTTCGAGACAGGGTTTCTCTACGTAGCTTTGGCTGTCCTGGATTTTGCTTTGTAGACCACGCTGGCCTTGAACTCATGGAGATAGGCCTGCCTCTGCCTCCCTGAGTGCTGGGATCGGCTCTCAAACTTTTTTCTTCTTCTTCGGAGACAAGGTTTCTCTGTGTAGCTGTGGCTGTCCTAGACTCACTTGTAGACTGGGCTGACCTCGAACTCACAGGGATCCACCTGCCTCTGCCTCTCAGTGCTGAGATTAAAGGCGTGTGCCACCACCCCCAGCAAATAGGAACTCTAGCCTAAACTGGCCTAGACTTCTCTAGGCAGCCAAGGGTGACCTTGAGCTTCTGGAATGCTGGCATTACTGGCAGGCACCACCTTGGTTTTATGTGGTAGCAGGCATGTAACCCAGAGTTTCATCTGTTCTGTTCAAGTACTCTACCAGCTGAGCTACATCCCACCTCGAGATCCCCATTTCATTTAGTTTTCAATATTTATTTATTTATTTATCATCATCATCATCATCATCATCATCATCATCATCATCACCATCATCATCATCATCATCACCATTTGTGTTAGTATGTGATGTGTTTGTGTAGGCCTCTGTGTGCCAGGGTGCACCTGTAGAGGCCAGAGGACAACTTAGTATAGCTAATTCCAGGGATTGACCAAAGGTCATCAGGCTTGCAGGGCAAGCACATAACCAGCCAAGATCTCCATTTCTAAGGCCCTTCTACGGCTCACCACCTCGTATTAGACAAACATTCCTGGCCATTCTGGTGTCAGGCAGTAACAACAGAGAACAGTCCTGTGCAATGTATGCTCATTTGCCAAGGCCAATGTATGAAGTACAGAAAGCATAGCTAGGTGGCTAACATTAGGCTCGGACAACTGTTTCATGCTCCACACCTGTAGCCTGCCTCTCTATGGGAGCTCCCGCACCAAGTGTTGAAAGTGCTGCTCCACTAAGGCACTGACTCTCACTCCTCACCTCTCACATGGGTGGGCCTGTCCCAGCACTGCTCTGAGATCACTTTCTGGTCTGTGGTCATCTACAAGGTGTGGGTGTGAAAGCATCTTACAGTGATGGGCATGCAGGTGTGACTTGGCTACGAACTGAACTGTCATTAACATTGGTTCTTTCTAGCACAGATTCCCAGGTAAATGAGAAGACACAGTATAACATCAGCGGATTATACCTCCAGGTGGTTCACAGTTTGGGACAAGACTTAAGGACCTGTAAGTGCTGAGGTGCAGTGGGGAACAGGTCATCCGCCAGAATCCCTTTGGCCCGCATGGCCTGTCCTGGGACTCTCCTACATAGCAGAAGTCTCTAGGCAAGAATGTGGTAAGACATCTGGCTGGGGTGTTGAGGTGG
The DNA here is from genome assembly GCA_907169655.1 of Acomys percivali. Taxonomy (NCBI): domain Eukaryota; kingdom Metazoa; phylum Chordata; class Mammalia; order Rodentia; family Muridae; genus Acomys; species Acomys percivali. Next base: position 32,341,453 of record OU015747.1, on the reverse strand, counting down.
CCGCTTAGAGACTGTTAGAGTCTGCTTCTCACCACAGGGATGCACAAGACATACTGTGTATGTGTGTGTGTGTGTGGGGGGATGGGTGTCTCCTCAGTAAAGGTTACAGAGTGCCTGGGCCTGACATTCAGAGAGCTAATTCCACATCGGGACAGCAGCACAGCAAAGGATGGCGTAGTCTGCTCAGGTCCTCTTATCGGCTTGCAGAGGTGGCTCATGTGGAAAGACAGCTCTCACTGAAAGAACTGGTGCGAGAGCTACCGTGGCAGGAGTTCTCATGGGCAACATGAAAGAGCCACTTTCCTTGCCAGGGCTCAGCCCTCTATCTATCCTGAGTCATTCCCTCACTCAGCAAGGGCAAGGGTGGTGAATGCATCCTCCAGGCCCCAAACAGGCCCTTGCCAGATTAAGCTCATAAGACTAGGGGACTAGGGAGGTGGCTCAGCTCCTGGCCCAAAGGACTATCACAGAACAGGCATGGGCAGGATATGGAAAGCGTGTAGAGTAAAATCTGGTACCTGAGGGAAACGTGTAAGCCATGTGCATACAGTTGGGTCTCTCATTAGGCCTAGGACATGTGTCCATCAGAACATTATTGGCCCCCTGGGGCCCCTCCCAGCCCTGCTCCCCTCCCCTCGCCTTAGCAGCACTCCCTTCCTTGTGTTTCTTTGTAGCTTGACAATGTTGGCTGCAGCCTTTGAATACCATACACACTGTTGCATTGAACGTAGTCTTTCAGACAAGAGCATCCCTCTGTCTGTGTGCTGTCTGTGAGACCTCTGTGTCGCACTGCTCTGATTCACGCTTTCCCAGGCTGTGGGAATTCCTTTGTTCGAACCTACTGCGCTCATTTGTCCCTCTACTCACAGTGGGCTTGTGTCTGACCTTTGGGGCCTTTGGCAGTTGTCAGCAGTGCTGCGGAGGACAGATGTGCAAGAGGAGTTCACATTCCTGCGGAGGTGTTTGTTGACCTAGGAATGGAATGTCTGCATCTTAAGTTTGCATTTCCTCCGCCTGGAGAGATAGTCCAGAGCCGTCTTCCAGCCGGTCACAGGGTGTGGGGGTCATGGGTGATCTTATCCACCCTCATGTTGGCTGACTGTCCCTGATGGTAATCTGGAGCCACACCTCCTGCAGGGTTACTCCTTAGCTGCTGATTTTCAAATTGACTGAGACAACAGAGCAGCCCTGCTCTGCCCCAGCCTCTTAGGTTGCTGGGTTGTGAGGTTCCCAGGCTGTGCTCCTGCTTCTTGTCGTTTGACTCAGGCAAGTTCTTCTCTCAGTGGACACCGCCGCTGGCTCAGTTTTACCTGTTGCAGATAGCTACTCCCATCCCGGAGGAAGCTTATTCTAATCCCAAGTCTCTTGAATGCAGTGCAGCAGACTGAGCCCCGAGCCCCACATATTTGAATACACTTGATGTATCAGCAGGGTTTTTTGTTTTTTTTGTTTTTTTGTTTTTTGTTTTTTGTTTTTCGGTTTTTTGAGACAAGGTTTCTCTATGTAATAGCCCTGGCTGTCCTAGACTCACTTTGTAGACTAGGCTGGCCTCGAACTCACAACGATCTGCCTGCCTCTGTCTCTCAAGTGCTGGGATTAAAGGCATGTGCTACCACTGCCCAGCTTCTTCTTCTTCTTCTTCTTCTTCTTCTTCTTCTTCTTCTTCTTCTTCTTCTTCTTCTTCTTCTTCTTCTTCTTCTTCTTCTTCTTCTTCTCCTCCTCCTCCTCCTCCTCCTCCTCCTCCTCCTCCTCCTCCTCCTCCTTCTTTGTTTTTTAAAGATTTATTTATTATTATGTATACAGCGTTCTGCCTGCATGTACACCCGTAGGCCAGAAGAGGGCATCATATCACATTACAGATGGTTGTGAACCACCATGTGGTTGCTGGGAATTGAATTCAGGTCCTCTGGAAGAGCAGGTGGCACTCTTAATCATGGAGTTATCTCTCCAGGCCTTTTCCTTCTTCTTGAGACAGGATCTCTCTAAATAGCTTTGGCTGTCTGGGAACTCACTATGTAGACCAGGCTAGCCTTGAACTCTCAGAGAGCCATCTGCCTCTACCTCCTGAGTTCTGGAATTAAAAGCCTGTATTACTGCACTTAGCTGCACCTTTAAGAAAACTCTGCAGGTTCAAGGTCACGATTGTGTCTTCTGTACTTCTGTATCTTTTAACTGTGATGTGGCTCTACCTTTCACCCTGCATCTCCATGTCCCTTATGTTGGTTTCTGAGGAGAGAGAACAACTGTACTCTCCCCCTCATACTGAGGCCTGATGTCCACAGCCACTTCCGGAAGAGTCCACTCTTTCCCATGTGTACCTGCAGAGTTGTCATGAACAAGCATGCACTGGCAGGAATGGCTTCCTTCTCTGGTGCCACAGGCTTCTCTATCTAGTTCCACACTGTCCTGATGAGAAGGGGTTTGTAAATACACCTTGATAGCTGAAAGAGCACACCCCACTTTCTAGACTTTTAGACCGCCTTAGCTGTTACTGGGTCTTTTTTTTTTTTTTTCTTTCCCTTCGAGACAGAGGTTTCTATGTGTACCCTCCTTGGCTGTCCTAGACTCACTTTGTAGATCAGGCTGGCCTCGAACTCACAGCAATCAGCCTGCCTCTGCCTCCCTAGTGCTGGGATTAAAGGCGTGTGCCACCACCTTCTGGCTGCTAACTGAGTCTTCTAAATGTCACCTTCAATGTAGCCCTCCCTGGCTATCAGCTTATTCTGCAAACTGCCCCACCCTGCTAGTATCTCCAAAGTATTTATTGCAGTAAAATATCAAAACAAAACAAAGACCAAACCCTACTAGTTTTTTCCAAAGTATTTATTGCTTTCCACTATACAGGGTGTTTAACTAATTTTTTTCTCATTTAAAAAATATTTTATTGCCAGGTGGTGGTGGCATACACCTTTAATCCCAGCACTTGGGAGGCAGAGGCAGGCAGATTGCTGTGAGTTCGAGGCTAGCCTGGTCTACAAAGTGAGTCTAGGACAGCCAAGGCTACACAGAGAAACTCTGTCTTGAAAAAAACAAAAAAAAATTTTTTTCTTTTATTACTGAGCATGGTGGCATATGTCTGTAATCCCAGCACTCAGCCACTCAGAGAGGCAGAGGCAGGAGGATCTTTGTGAACTTGAGGCCAGCCTGGTCTAGGATAGTCAAGGCTACACAGAGAAATCCTGTCTCGAGAAATATATATATATATATATATATGCATATATGTGTATACATATATACATTTAATATTTATTTATTTTACACAGAGTCTCACTATGTATACTGGGCTGGCCTCACACTCATAGTTATCTGCTTGCCTCTGCCTCTGAATGCTGGGATTAAAGGTGTACCCCACCAAGCCCAGATTAGAGTGTTTTTTCTTAGGATCTGTTCACCTTGCTTTTTGAGACAAAGTCTCTCACTGGCCTGGAACTTATAAAGTAGTGTAGCTGGGCTGGACAGTGGGCCCCAGGGCCTGTCTCTGCTTCCTCAGCACTCCCATGCTCATAGCACCCTGCCCAGCTCTTTTTATTCAGGTTCTAGGGGTCAAACCCAAGTCCTCATTATTTTCGAGGCAAGTGTTTCACTAATGGAGCCATCTCCCAGCTCAAGATTCCAAATGTTTTTTTCCCCTAACACTGTTGCTAATATTAAAGAAGTAAATAAAATCAAGCATATGGATTTTAAATCCAAAAGGTTTGCTAGGCGCCTAATGAAATTTCACCCCACCTTACAGCATACACACCTCTTCCCATGATAACACAGCTTTATTCATCCTCAGGGGTTGGAGAAAGGCAGGCTCCCTGGTGCTTCTCTCTATGGTGGCATCTCTGGCTTCTGCCAGTCCTCCTCAGTCTGTCCAGCTCTTCCTACCTGCTCTTTTCCAGCACTCCCACTCTCTTCTCTTCTTTTGCCTGAGGTTTAGGTAACTGCAGTACCGGACTGCAGAGGGCCAGGGCAGAGTCCAGTCCTGGTCAGCCAGGCTTGATGAGCAGAGAGAGCTGGCTGCATGGCCTTGTCTGTGACCTTGGTACCAGAACCCCTCTTAGTCTCTCACGGATTCCTTAGGGTCTTTTGCTCTCACAGTCCCATAAGCTTTGAATAAAGGGATTTTTGTTGCTTTCTTTACCAGCTGTCCCTGACTTACTCTCTGAGCTATGTGCCACCCTTGGGCTGACAATGGACAGCAGTGGACTCATGGGCATCTTTGCTTGCCAATGTCACCCCAGGAGCTTTCAGCGTTTTCTCATTAAGTGTGATTATTGCCTGTGGCTTTTGCCAGATAGACTTTATCACTTTATCAGAGGGACAGTGAGTCTCTTTCTGGATGGCTAAAACTTTTCTTAAGAACAAAACTTGAAGCCCTGTCTTGAAAAATCAAAACCAACCAACCAACCAACCAACCACCCAAAACTTGAGTTTTATCAAATGCTTTATGTACCTACTGAGAAAGCCACATGAGCTGACTCCAAGAGAGTCCTTGTGGCTTTGCTAGAGCTCAGTCAACCTGTGGGGCAGGCACAAGGGCAGAGGACCACACCTCCACTGGCAACTCTCCAAAGGGCAGAGTCCAGACACCTGGCCCCTAAACACCCCCAGGAGGTGAGCAAGAAGAGGGTGAGCTAGGCCTTTCTTACCATTAAAACCTTCTGGCGTTTCTTTTTGTTTCTTCAAATCTTTTCACGTGTATGGGTGATGTATATATATATATGTGTGTGTGTGTGTGTGTGTGTGTGTGTGTGTGTGTGTAAATAAATGCCTTTATTGCATGAGCTATGAATGGTTTATTTGCCTTTCTGGGCTTTGATCTTCCTCAGATAGAACTACAGATACTTTGGGAGGCAGAGGCAGGTGGATCGATGTGAGTTCAAGGCCAGCCTGGTCTACAAAGTGAGTCCAGGACAGCCAAGGCAACACAGAGAGACCCTGTCTCGAAAAACCAAAAAAAAAAAAAAAAAAAAAAAAAAAAAAAAGAACTACAGATACTTGCCCTCTAGCACATAGCCATCTGCTCTGCCACAGTGTATGGGCGTTTTGACTACATGTATGTCTGTGCATCAGTGTGCCTGCAGAGGCCAGAGGGTGTTGGATGTGCTGGAACTTGAGTTACAGAGTGAGTCACCATGTGGCTGTTGGGATTCCAACCCAGGTCTTCTGGAAAAGCAGCTGGTGCTCTTAACCACTGAGCCATTTCTCTAGCCCCCAACCTGTGTTTCTTTAAGCTTCTAACTCTCTGCTGAGCTGTAGCTCATGAAGCCTTTCCTGTGGTTTGAGCCTACGCCCATACTGCTTTCTGATCTAAAGCAAAGTAGCTGGGTATGGGTACCAGGTGTTTCTCAGGGAACCCTGAGCCACCCCCATCCCCTGCCCCCTTGAATCCCTTCTGGTGCTTTGGGAATTGCCAGCCAGCTTTCTGTCATCAAGGATTTCCTGAGAGGCTACTCTGGAAGTGAGCTGGGAATTGTTGTTGTCCTTGGAGGGACAGCGTGGACAGCCAGCTGGACCCAAGCCACAGCATCTTCCACTCACTGAGGGCAAGTCTACTTCCTGGGCCTACCCACACCAGGACTCTTTACCCTGAGCCTCGGACCTCAAGCTCCTTCTCCGGCCTTGCAGCATACCATCCACAGACAGGAAGAGCTGGCTCTGAGGTTATCCAGCTGGCCTGGCAGAGCCACTCAAGGGCAGGGATGATGCCTGGTTTGTCTTAGGTCTGTGACTCTGGAGTTGTTGGGGTCCTGAAGGTATAAGTGTGCTAGGGTTTTATGCAAGAGAAACCCCAGCTCATCATCAGTTCCCATGGGTCTCTCAACATTATTTGTCTGAGTATCATATATTGTTGTAGTCCAAGAATAGCCACACAAACCACTCAGATTATACTGATCTCAGATATGGATGGTTTATTGAATGCAACACCCCAAGACTGACCATGGTCAAGGACACAGTGTACTCGGGAGCCCAACTGTGATGTTGGTCTCTTTTTAGGGCAGAAATACATGTGCACACAACCCATATGAAAATCCTGAAGGACCGGCGTTGGTAGCACACACCTTTAATCCCAGCACATGGGAGGCAGAGGCAGGTGGATCTCTGTGAGTTCAAGGCCATCCTGGTGTACAGAGTGAGTTCCAGGACAGCCAAGGATACACAGAGGAACCCTGTCTCTAAAAAACAAAACAAAACAAAACAAAACAACAACAACAACAACAACAACAAACAAACAAAAAAGAAAACCCTGAAAGGAAAAGCTGAGTAAAATGGCTTCATTCAAAATCCTTGGGCTGGGCTGGAGAAATGGCTCAGTGGTTAAGGGCACCGCCTGCTCTTTCAAAGGTCCCTGAGTTCAATTCCCAGCAACCACATGGTGACTCACAACCATCTATAATGAGATCTGATGCCCTCTTCTGCAGATAAAACATTCATATACAATAAAAAATACAATAAATAAATCTTTAAAACAAAACAACAACAACAAAAACCCCCAAACCACAAAATTCTTGGGCTGGAGAGATGTCTCAGCTGGACACTGACTGTTCTTCCGAGGACATGGGCTCAATTCCCAGCACCCACCTGGCATCTTACAACTGTCTGTAACTCCTGTTACAGGGGATCTGCCACCTTCACACAGACATACATGCAGTCAAAAAACACCAATGTACATAACATAAAAATAAATTATTAAAAAAACCAAAGAGGGCCAAAGCCCTCGTGGGAGACAGTCCTCAAGGCCACTGATTATTGTTTTGTGGCTTCCTTTAGTGGGGTTCATGACAATGGGGAGTTGAATTGCTAAGAGGCATAAGGTGCGTAGTTCTCTGGTTAGGTTTTGCTCACTGTGTGTACCATTTCCCACAATTCATCTGACTTTAGGCATACACAAGATGGTAAAGAGAGGACCTTTCCTAAAGGGTTGCTGAAGGATGCAGTTTGTCTTACTGCATGTGTGCTCAGAACTAGTTTAGGCCAGATTGGCCCTGCTACATTCCTACTAGACGTGCTAGGAATATGTTTAAATAGAAACTGTCCAGGTTTGATGGGTATTAGAAAAGAGAGAAACCGTTTCCATGGCTTAGAGCGGGGTGTGTATACAGTTGATAGAAGGGGGACCCCAGGTGGCTAGGCACACACTGTCAGAAGAGGGGGCGTACGTAGCCCTTGTAGGAAAAGGCCCTAGTTTGCCAAGCATGTCTCCTTTGTTGGCTGCACCTGCTCTACTGTTCTTGGAGCAGCCATTTCATTCTGTCCGAGGCTCACCCCTCTGAGCCCGTGTTGACGTGTGTTGCAGAGACTCCGTTGTTGCTCTGAGCCCCCTTTCCCTCTCCCGTCAGTCACTTCTGTCTGGAGTGCTCTGTCTGTGCTGGAAACTGGCCATCTGGTCTCCTCCGTTTGCTGGTGTTGTTACCTCTGATTTTTGGCGGTCGTCAAGGAGCCCAGCAGCTAGCTAAACGTGTCCGACCTCCTTCACTTCGCTGTCTCGTTACTGATTCCTGTACTGTTGGACTATACACCATTTGTATTCAGTTTCTGTTATGCTCTTTTATTTTACTTCTACTCTGAATTTCTATCACTCCACCCCCCACCCCTCCTCAAGGCCAGATAGCAAGCCTGGGGCCTCATGTATGCTAGCCAAGCACTCTGTTGCCAAGCTACAGCAGCAGCCCGCATCCCTACTTTTGCTCATTTTGGGGTGGGTCTGTAGTTAATTATATTTAATGATTTCGGACGACCCTTTGCTAAAAATCTCTTCCACTCTCTGGGTAGTATCCTCTTTAGCCGGACTACAAGGAACACGCATGCGCACCAGGTAATTGACTTCTTGTGTTCCCTCAAACAGGAAGCCTTCACCGAAGTCTTGCTGCCCGAGTGCAGTTGAGCAGGAGAGGTGGGTGAAAGACCTCGCTTTCTTCCCGCGAGGACTGTGTTGACTTTCTAGCGCTGCCCTAGCCAAGTCCTACAATGGAGAGCTCAAAACAACAGAATTGCACCCTCCCATCCTTCTGGAGGCCGCAGCTCCGCCACCAAATACCAGCAGGGCTGTGCTCTCCTGCTGGAGGTGCCGAATGCTGTATACATCCGTCGTAGGTCCTATTGGCTATCAGCGCTAACCTACTTTGCTGTCTGCCCGTGTCTGTGGCTCCCCCTTTTTCTTCTCATAAGGACAACAGTTGTATTGAACTAGGACTCATCATCTGGGGCATGACTGTGCCTTAACTTGATGATATCTTCAGTGACTCCATTTCTAAGATTTATTTATCATATGATTGCCCTACCTGCATGTACACCAGCAGGCCAGAAGAGAGCATCAGATCCCAGTATAAGATGGTTGTGAGCCACCATGTGGTTGCTGGGAATTGAACCCACTGAGCCATCTCTCCAGCTCAACCCCACTTCTAAATAAGATCATATTCACAGGGCTGGAGGTTAGGACTTCATCTTTTTTAGGGGAGGATAAGGGGAGAAATTCTACTCATGACAAGTGTCATTCAGATAAGAAGCATTACTTCTTAACTTTGCAGCTACTGAGCAGGAGTCTGGTGCTAGGCTTTCTTTCCTTAGCTTTGGAGTGTGGTTCCCAAAGGATATGATGTCTTTAGCATTTAAAACCTGGCAGTTGAGCCAGGCAGTGGTGGCATAGGCTTTTAATCCTAGCACTTGGGAGGCAGAGGCAGGCGGATCTCTGTGAGTTCGAGGCCAGCCCGGTCTACAAAGCAAGTTTCAGGACAGTCAGGACTGTTACACAGAGAAATCTTGTCTCAAACAAAACAAACAAACAAACAAACAAACAAACAAAAACCCCAAAATCCACCACCACTAAACAAACAAACTAACCAACACCCAACAGTTGTGCCATGGTGTATCGTGGGTTGATCACTCTATGGCAATACCTCAAGTCCTTGCTGGTTACATCCTTATGTACTTCGAGATAATAGTGCGGGATTGCAGTTTATACAGTGGGTCCTACCTGTTGCAAGGTAATAAAAAGGTTTTATTATTATTCATTATTTTGACAAGTCATGTAGCCATGAGGCTTACTGTTCTAGGATTTTAATACACAAAAGTCATATCCTGGTTGACACACCTCAATTAGCAAGAACAGTTAGCAATAAGCAAAGCTGCAGAAGCCAAAAAGCAAGGTTAGTACACTTAGGGACTTTCCCAGAACTATGGACTATGATGAATTGGGTCTTTTTTCTATATGCTGAGGTCTTGGTGCCTCTAACATTATTATGCTATTAGTTATGCTAAGGTTTAGGAACCTGTTTTATACCAGGAAGCTAGGAGGGATAGTTTCAGGCCCCATCTCCTGGGTTACAGTTGAGGTGTGCTGCTGCACAATTTCAGCTGGCCCCTGCATGCCAGGACAAGCCAGGGCCATGAGACACTGTCTGCATGAAGTCGCCGAGAGACCACACTGTCTATGGTGGTAAGTCAGGGTGGCTCTCAGCAATAAAGGGCGTGGGAGTGGAGACTGACAGATAAGTGGTGTGTCTGGGATGGTGGACAAGTTCTGTCTGGGTGGGACTCGCCTGGGGCTGGAGTTACAAATTGTAAGCCACCAGATGTGGGTGCTGGGAACTGAACTTGGGTCCTTTGGGAGAGCAGCAAGTGCTCTTAACCGTGAAGCACCTCTCTAGACTCTGAGATCGGAAGTCTTACTAGCATAAGTTCAAAGTCTCCTTTCAGAATCAAGGCAAACTCTTATCTCTGTATGCCAATTAGTTTTTTTTTTTAAATCAACTTGACACAAGCTAGAGTGAGTCATCCAGGAAAGGAGAATATCTATTGAGGAATTTTCCTCATCAGATTGGCCTTATAAGCAAGTCGGTGGGAGCATTTTGTTGATTAATGATTGATGTGGGAGGGCCTGGGCCACTGTGGGCGGTGCCACCCCTAGGCAGGTCCTGGGCAGTATAAGGTAGGTAGCTGAACATGGGCCTAGGAACAAGTCCTCCGTGGTTCCTGCCTCTGCTCCTGTTTGAGTTCCAAGACACTGTGAATGCCTCTAATTATATTAGAAAACAAAAAGCAGTCTATAAGTTGCATACTTCTAACACACAAGAAAGTAAATATTCTTGTTCCAAAAGAGCCAAAGTGACTCTAAAACCCAACAGGGTACTCATCACCCTTGTACCTCCATGCCCAGTCTCTCAGCAGGGCTGTGAGTCTCCAAAGGCCTGGAGTTTCCACTGCAGCTTAAGAGTTTACTCTTAGGCCTTCATGCGATGCTCCTGGGGGAATGCCTGCAGGGATGCTGACCTTGCTACTCATTGCCAGGTTTCCCAGGCCTTTGAAATCTAGGAGGATGCTTCTATGGGTAAAAAAAAAAAAGCTTACATATTGGTGCCTGAAAACAAACAAAAACAAACAAGCAGAACAGCTTCATATTATGCTGTCTTGAAATTTTCTCTACTCAACTTTATTATTTTTTAATTCTGTCTCATTTAAGTTCTCAAGATACAGGAAACATGTAGATGAATTCTTTTCTTAACATTTTATTTTATTTTGTGTGTACTTTGCCTGCAAATATGTATGTGTACCATATGTGTGCCTGTGCCTGTGGAGTCCAAAAGGCATCAGACCCCGTGAACTGGAGTCACAGACAGCTGTGAGCTGCCACGTGGATTCTCTGTGAATGCTCCTAACCGCTAGGCCGTCTCGCCATTTCTATCAGGGTTCTTTTCTGAACTCCTGAGAGAATCGCCCACTAAGCTGTGCTTGCGGCATTGTACGGGTTCCCCCGCTTGCAAATCCAAACATGCCTATAGTCTTCTGTGGCGTCAGCTCCGAAGGCTTACAGGCTACATATTGAGGTTTAGTTTACCCACAAAAATTATCTCCGTCCAGTGTTAGCTTTAGTGTGACACAAATACCTGACAAGACCACTTATAAGAGGGTCCAGAGATTTCATTTGTGGCTGAACATCACCTAGTGTATAAAGAGGAAAGTTGCTTAATTCATGATGGGTGGGGAGGAGAAAGAGAGAGAGAGAGAAAGAGAGAGAGAGAGAGAGAGAGAGAGAGAGAGAGAGAGAGAGAGAGAGAGA
>OU015747.1:32307979-32329912 GCA_907169655.1 Acomys percivali | reverse complement strand
GAGAATATAGCCTACAGGACACACCTCCACTGGTCTACTTCCCTTGGCTAGGCCTCACCTTGAAAAGTTTCTAGAACTAGTTAGAATGGTGGCACAATTGGGCACCAAGCATTCATGGTGGGGGACATTACGTATTCAAGTCATAATCTCTTCGGGGACATCTCGGGGAATCTACTCACAGGGACCCACAGGTAAGGCTCCTGCAGCCCCCCTCACAGGAAGTGCTCTTTCCTCCCCTCAAGGCTTGTTTAGTCAAGTCTCCTCATGTAGGGGTCCTGTGAGGCTGTCCACTGGGGTTCTCAGAGAGATCATCTTATTACGTTTCTCAGACAGGTCTCGTGGGTGAGACCTCATGGTTTCATGGTCTGTTTTGGCAGATCTCTGAAGGATCTCCTTAGGGAGAGCTTCCTTAGGGAGATGCCCTAAGGAAGAGCCACTTCAGGCAGGTCTCCTCAAAAAAGGTCTCATTAGGCAAGTCTGTCTCCTTTGGGTGGGCTTGTCAAGGAATTCTCAGGGGAGACCTTACCTGTGACATCCACTCAGAGAGGGTCTCCTTGGGGCTGGAGAGATGGCTCAGTGGATTATAGCTCTTTTAGAGGTCCTGAGTTCAATTCCCAGCAACCACATGGTGGCCAAAACCATATATACTGGAATACGATGCCATCATCTGGTGTACAGGTGTACATGCAGATAGAGCACTCATACATGAAATTAAAAAAAAAAAATCATTAAAAAAAAAAAAGGAAAAAGAAAGAAAAGAAAAAAGAAATGGTCTCCTCAAGGAGAAGTCCCCAGAAAGAGTCTCCTCAGGAACAGTATCCAGAGAGGGTCTTATCTCATTGGGAATTTTAGTCAGATCCCCTGAGGCATATCTCTTCAGAGAGGTCTCCTTAGAGAAGGTGCTATAAGGGAAGTCTCCTGGGTGGAGGGTGGACATTGGGGTGAGGGTGTGGGGCAGGAAGGCAGGAGATGGTCATAGCATGGAGGCAGGGAGATCTCTTCAAGGGTATTTCCTTGGGAAGGTATTGTCCAAAGGGTAGCTTCAGGGAAACCCTCCATAGCATGCTTGTGTTTTCAGGAAGATTCTCTTTAATGAGGTTTGTCTCACGCTTATCTTTTGGTGATAGGTCTCAGTGGGGCGTTTTCCTCAAAGCTTCTCATGGTGGGTCTCCTCAGAGAAGGTCTCTAGGGCCATCTCTCCAGGGAGGATCTCTTTTGGGAGCCCTCTTAAAGGAAAGTGTCCGCCAGAGAAAGAGAGTGTATTGGTTTCTTTCCTCCTTGCTGTGGCAAAAGTACCTAAGAGAAACAACATAAGAAAGGGCTTGCTGAGTGGGGTGGCGCATGCCTTTAATGTCAGCACTCTGGAGGCAGAGGCAGGCGGATCACTGTGAGTTCGAGGCCAGCCTGGTCTACAAAGTGAGACCAGGACAGCCAAGGCCAACACAGAGAAACCTTGTCTTGAAAAACAAAAACAAACAAACAAAAAAGAAAGAAAGAAAGAAAGAAAGAAAAAAAGAAAAGAGATTTCACAACATTCCAAAACAGCACCATTAGCTGGGAACCCAGTGTTCAAACACTGAGGCCTATCCAGGAACAATTACCCAGATCAGAACTCCTCAGGGAGAGCCCTCTCAGATCAGTCCTTGGCAGGTCTCTAATTTTTTCACCCATTTGCCTTTCTCTTCTGCTTCTGAGTGATTTCTTTAAGTCTGACCCAAGTTCCTGAGTTTTCTCTACTAGCTAGCTTTTATCACCACGTCACCCAGTTGAGTTTCTAATTTCAGCTTCTGGTCTCCCTTTAACACCTGTGATCAGGAGTTTTGGATACTCTGTAAATTAATTAATTACTTAATTCATTCATTCTTTCTTTCTTCCTTTCTTTCAACAGGCTAGTCTTGAACTCACAGAGATCTGCCTGGCTCTGCCTCCCAGAGTGCTGGGATTACAGGCATGTGCCACCACCCTTCAGCCCAGTCTACAGATTCAATACTCTTTTCTAGTTCTTTTTTTTTTTTTTTTGAGACAGGGTTTGTCTGTGTATCCCTGGTTGTCCTAGACTCACATTGTAGACCAGGCTGGCCTCGAACTCACAGTGATCCGCCTGCCTCTGCCTTCCAAGTGCTGAGATTAAAAGCGTGCGCCACCATGCCCAGCCTTTTTTAAGGTTTATTTATTATGTACACAGTATGCATCTGTATATATGTATACAGTATACAGAAATCATGTGGTTGCTGGGAATTGAACTCAGGACCTCTGGAAGAGTAGAGTAGTCAGTGCTCTTAACTGGTGAGCCATCTCTCCAGCCCTTTTTTCTAGTTCTTTAAACATACCAAACAGCTGGGTGGTATGGCACACACCTTTAATCCTAGCACCTGGGAGGCAGAGGCAGGTGGATCTCTGTGACTTCGAGGCTAGCCTGGAGTACAGAGTGAGTTCCAGGACAGCCAGAGCGGTTACACAGAGAAACCTTGTTTCCAAAAACCAGAAACCAAAATCCAAAAACCAACCAAAGAAACAAAACCCCAAAACATATCAAACAGGCTGGATGTGGTGGTGTACACCTGTAACCCCAGCACTTGGGGAGGCAGAGGAAGGTGGACTGCTGTGAGTTTGAGGCCTGCCTGGTCTACAAAGCAATTTCAGGACAGCCAGGGCTACACAGAGAAACCCCCATCTCAAACAAACAAATAAACAAAAACCAAACAAAACCCCCCCAAAAACAAAAAAACCAAACATCAAACAAACAAAAGCCAAACCAAACCAAACCAAACCAAACCCCAACCCCCTTAAGACAAAACAAAGGAACAAACAAAAACAACAACAAAACCCCATATCAAACAAACCAATTTTCTTCTTCTGTGCACCCTGCCCCCATCTGTGGTCTAGTTCCATACTCCTATGCTTAGCGCTCTCCTTGTACCCATGCCTGGGGCTTTAACCTGTGGGAATTTTAAAGATTGGACTCTCAAATTTTTTTTCTCTGGAAACTGCTTCTGCTTCTGCCAGAAATCTGTGTGGTCAAGGCTTCTCCAAGCTGAACTTTGTGACCTAGTGTTTGGGGTCACTCAGCAAGTATGAATTGTGCCCCACTCCGCTAACCCCAGCTGGTGGTCTGAACTCTCTATCGTGTCTTTTTTCTTTTTCTTTTTTTCTTTTCTAGCACTTCTAGAGCCAAAGAGACACACCCTAGTACTGTGTCTCTTTGTGATGGAGGCATTGGTTTCTCTGGGATTTTCTGGGATCCCATTTGGGTCCCATCTGATCCCATGTGGGGACCGTTGAAACCAACCTAGAAAACCAAGAAGCCACAGGGAGAGCTAAGGGACAGGGGCAGTTTGTCCAGCAATGACAGCCACCAGGTTAGGAAATTGTGACAGAATCATGAAGTGCACAGGAGCCTCTACAGTGAGGATGCACATACCCAGAGGAGTCCATTTAATATCCTCTGCACAGGTCAGACAGATAAGTGTCTCTGTGTGATGAGCTGACATAGACACGGTGGCTCTTAAAGGGACTGGCTCCCCAAAAGTCTAACTTGAATACTATGTGGACCAGAGACCTCCAGAGCTGTCCCTAGTGAAGCTATCAATGTCACTGGAGGAGAAGAGGAGTTCTAGTGTGAGGGGAGCCCCAGGGGCACTGTCACCAAGCACTATGTGTTCTTTGATGGATCTTGGATCAAAATGTTCACATCACACACTAGTGCATCCTACACATATGCACATACCATGTACTCCAGCATACACTCATAAATGTGCACACAAGGCACATACACTTGTGTGAAACACACACACACACACACACACACACACACACACACACATGAGCACACTGTGCATACACACTTGTAGCTAGAAGAGACATTTAAGAAATTTGGGGCCAGGCGTGGTGGCACACTCCTTTAATCCCAGCACTGAGGAGACAGAGGCAGGCAGATTGTTGTGAGTTTGAGGCCAGCCTGGTCTACAAAGTGATTCTAGGACAGCCATGACTACACAGAGAAACCCTGTCTTGAAAAACAAAACAGGGGCTGGAGGGATGGCTCAGAGGTTAAGAGCACTGCACTGACTGCTCTTCCAGGGGTCCTGAGTTCAATTCCCAGCAACCACATGGTGGTTCACAACCATCTATAATATGATCTGATGTCCTCTTCTGGCCTGCAGGTGTACATGCAGACAGACCACTGAATATATAATAATAAATAAATCTTTAAAAAAAAAAAAGAAAGAAAAACAAAACAAAGCCGGGTGTGGTGGCGCATGCCTTTAATCCCAGCACTTGGCAGACAGAGGCAGGTGGATCTCTGTGAATTAGAGGCCAGCCTGGTCGACAAAGCAAGTGTAGGACAGCCAAGGCTACACAGAGAAACCTTGTCTTGGAAAACAAAAAAACAAAACAAAAAAACCCAAAAAAACAAAACAAAACAAAAAAGAGAGAGAGAGAGAGAGAGAGAGAGAGAAGAAAAAAAAAAAAAGAAAAAGAAATTTGAATGCCTATGTTTTTGCATCTGTGTGCACTAACTTAGCAGCTTCATGTGTGTCTGAAAATATGGATAGTCACCCCTTGGGATCTAAAAGGTTCAGGACCCTCCACAGAACTCAAAAATCCACAGACCTAAGCCCTCTGTAGAAATGGTGTCATGGTTTTTTTTGTTTTTGTTTTTTTTTTTTGAGACAAGGTTTCTCCGTGTAGCCTTGGTTGTCCTGGGCTCCCTTTGTAGACCAGGCTGGCCTCGAACTCACAGCGATCCGCCTGCCTCTGCCTCCCGAGTGCTGGGATTAAAGGCATGCGCCACCACGCCCGGCTTAATGGTGTCATGTTTGCATAAGCCTGCATCCATCTCCCATAGACTGTAAGCCATCTCAATGGGGGGCCTAATGTGACACCAGCACTGAGTAAATAGGGGTGCCATGATTTTTAGGAGTGTGACAAGTGGGGACATCTGCATATGTTTGATGTGAGAGTATGTCTTGTTTTTATGAAGATTTTAAGCTCAGCTGACTGAATCCACAGATCCAGAACCTGCTGTGGTGGTGTGAATAGGAATGGCCCCCCATAGACTCATGTGTGTGAATGCTTGGCCCATAGGGAGTGGCACTATTAGGAGGTGTGGTCTTGTTGCAGGAAGTGTGTCACTGTGGGAGTGGGCTTTTAGCTCTCCTGTGCTCAAGCTATACCCTGTGTGGAACAGTCTCCTTCCGCTGCGTGCAGATCAAGATGTAGCACTCTCTGCTTCTTCTCCAGCACCACATCTGCCTGCACCGCAGCCATGCATCTCACCATGATGGTGATGGACTAAACCTCTGAAGCTGTAAGCCAGCCCCGATGAAATGTTTTCCTGCTTGGCAGTGGTGATACACGCCTTTAATTTCAGCACTTGGGAGGCAGAGGCAGGCCGATCTCAAAGTTTGAGGCCAGCCTCGTTGATAGAGTGAGTTCTGGGGGGGAAAGTTCTCCATTC
Organism: Acomys percivali; assembly: GCA_907169655.1. Taxonomy (NCBI): domain Eukaryota; kingdom Metazoa; phylum Chordata; class Mammalia; order Rodentia; family Muridae; genus Acomys; species Acomys percivali. The sequence goes on along the minus strand of OU015747.1, from coordinate 32,324,451 downwards.
TCTGCTCCCTTTCTCAATTGTATTGTGTGGTCCAGAGCTTGGACATCCGAAGCTCTAGAGGCTTCAGGCTCGGTGCCAACCCTGAGGGCTACTCTTTTCGCTTGAACATGCTGTGGATTTGTGCTGCCCTCTGGGGCTTCTCCCTGGTTTCTGGGATTTGCCTTCTGTGCTCTGGCCAGACTCTGGCCCTGAGGGACTTGTTGGTAGGCAGAGCCTGGGATGCCTAGGGACAGAACCACAGTTGTGAGGACTCAGGGAGGAGGTAGGATGTGCATGGGAGCAGTCCATGTTTCAGGACTGCGGTCGTAAAGGGACGCGGCTCCCTCGTGTCAAGTGTCTCTATGTGCTCACCCCACTGGATAAGGCCTAGGACACAGCAGTCAGAGTTGGTAGCCTAAGTGATGGGTGTGTGTGGGGACCTCGCCCTAGGAAAGCAGCAGCCCATCTTTGCCTGTCCCAAGACCCTGTGCCCCGGCCCTTGTGTGCTTCCCTTGCCTGAGGCTCCCTCCCACCTCTTTTGAGTGTGCAGCATGCCAGCATGGCGGAGTGGGGCGTCCTTCCCTCTCCACCTGCCATCCCCGCTGCCTTTCTCTTCAGCGCTTTCCCTGAAGAGCCAGGAAATGAAAAATCACTACACCATCTGTCCTTGGTTGGGAAGACATGGCGGACGTCAAGTGGCAGCATGTTTATGTCATAGCGTGGGACTCTGCTGCTGAGTAACCTGGCAACTAAGCTTTCTCAGGGAGGGGATGTGGCACAGCCAGAGTGTTGGGGTGGCCACTTTGTCCTGAAAGGAAGGCATGCCAGGGAAGCCAGGAGGGGAGGGGAGGAGGGGAGGGTAGGGTAGGGTAGGGGACGGGAAGGGAGAGGAGGAGGGGAGGTTGGAGGTGGGAAGAAAGAGCAGAGACATGAGGGGGAGGTGAAGCAAGGAAGGGAGGGTGGAAGGGTAGAGTGGAGGGGGGAAGTGAAAGAATGGAGGTGCTGAGGAGGAAAGGTGTGGAGCGGAGGTGTGGAAGAAAGATAAGGAGGGGAGTAAGGGAGAGACATGGAGGAGAGACAAGAGGGGATGTGTGGAGAGGAGGCACCGAGTGGCTCCTCGGTCTTGCAGTCATAGAGGGGAGGTGTGGAGGGAAGGAGGGAAGCAGACAAAGAGGAGACGTGAGGAGAGGTGCGCGGTCTGTCCCTCCGAGTGGTCTACTTTGTCACTCTGCTCAGCCCCCTGTGTGGGAGCTCGGGGGAAGCAGGGTCTATGCTAGACAGCTTTGACTCCGTTGGGATGCTCTGTCAGGAGGCTTGGTAGCCTGGAACACCCCTCGTGATGGCTTAGATCAAGTGGGCAGCTTGTCTGGCTCACTGGTTTTTCACAGTCAGCTGGTGGCTCAGTCTGAGACAATTGCTCCTCATGACCCCTTGTTTCTGGGCCCTGTGTCAGCTGGCGAGTGGAGGACAGCTTGGCTGGAGACTCTCCCTACAGGGACCAGCCTTAGCACCTTCACACAGAGGGCGGTGTCCCGGCGCTCTGCACGGATGAGGCACAAGCGCTTCCCAAGCTTTTGTGGCACCACAGTTGCTCTCACCCTTAGCTGATGTAGTCATAGGCTGAGCTTCCAAACAGGGTGGAAGAAAAGACTCAGTTTCTTCCTTCTGTTTGCTGTCAGGGATGGGATCCAGAACCCCACACATGCTGCGCACACCAGTCCCGGGACGCCAGTCTTTATTTTCTGAAACAAGCCCTCCACTTGGAGTGCATAATCTTCCTACCTCACTACTGGTGATGTGCATCACCACACCCAGCCAAGGCACAGCTGTTACGAGTTGGGGCCTCCTGGCCACGCTTGCTCCTCTACCCATCTCTAAAGTACCCACTTTCCTGCCACCTCCGTCCTAGGCTGACTAGAGCTATGATTGGAGGTTGACTCTCTCCCAGAGGCCATGGGTCTAAGTCACAGCAGCCAGAGAAGCGTTATGGGGAAGCCAAAACTCTATGAGGTCTATCTGCAGGAAGTTAGCTCACTGGGTGTCCCTTGGGTGGGGTACTGGGAACCAGCTCCCTTTCCTGGTTGTAATGGTTTATCTTGGAGCATCCTCTGAGTGACTCTGTCCCCAGAGTCTACTGGACTGTGAGGCATCTGATCTGGTCAATGGATTCATTCCTTGAGGGGTCATGCCATGGCAGTGTGTTACTGGGAGGTGGTGGAGGGGCTGAGGTGGGGCTTACCTGGAGGGTCTAGGACTGTGCCGGCAGTGTCTTCCTCCACCCCTCTAAGAAGCCCTCTGTGCACTTCTGCTGCCACGATGCTCTGCCTTGCCACAAACTCAGAAACACAGAGCCATGAGACAGTAGAGTGACCCTCCGAAACCGTGAGCCGAGTAAACGGTCTCTTCCTTAGGTTGTCCTGCCAGATATTTAGTCATTGGCCCCGAGGAAAACATTGCTCACATCACAAGCTTCCATGTAAAAACAATGGGCTGGAAACCCTAAAGCTAAGCCAATGAAAACTTTAGTACTTTTTGTTTGTTTGTTGAGGCAGGATTTCTCTGTGTAGCCTTGACTATCCTGGACTTGCTTTGTAGACCAGGCTGACCTCAAACTCACAGAGATCTGCCTGTCTCTGCCTCCCGACTGCTGGGACTAAAGACATGCGCCACCATGCCTGGCCAAACATTCCTACTTTTAAATTGAAAAGCTATCTCAAGTATTTTTTTTCTTTTAAAATCGCTCTCTCTCCCTTTCTCTCCCCCTCTCCCTCCCATCCTCCCCCCACCCCGCGTAAGTGTGTGTGTGCAGTGTACATGCATACCAAGTATATGCACATGGAGGTCAGAGGTCAACCTGCATCATCTTTTGCCTTCCACCTTGTTTGAGACAGGGTCTCTGAGCTCCCAGGAATTCTCTGGTTTCCTCTCCCCTCCTTGTAGGAGTGCTGGGATTATAAACACTCATTACCGGCCCTGGTTTTATGTGGGTTCTGGGCATTCAAATTCGGGTCCTCTGGATTGTGTGGCAAGTGCTTCACTCACTGAGCCACGTTCCTAGCCCAGGCAATTTCTTTACAATGATGAGAAGCTGACCAACACACAAGCCTAAGAAACGAAAGCCCTGGTGGTCCGTCTACGCTGAGGGACCCATCTTGTGGCTCTCTATTTGCAGAAAACATATGTGGCCAAGCGCTACCAACACTCAGCATGGCAGGCTCATTGAAGTGGCCCTTCCTGGGATGTTCAGGGCCCATCTGGTAGTGAGCTGACTCAGCAGCCTTGCTGAGCCTTCCTTGAACCAGGCAGTATTGTTTTAAAAATTATCTGTATTACCTGTAGGTCCAGCTAGTGATCAATCAAGACACAGACACTTGTTATATTTTAAAATAGCCTTAGTTAACCTGGGACAGGGCAGATCTCAATCCTCTATACTACCTCCCATAGTGAGGCAGGCCTGGGATTCCTGCCTCAATCCCATGCCATCTGCTTCCAATAACTTCTATCTAGTTACTTTCCACCCATAATCCCAAACACTTGTCAACATTCTTCATCTAGGCCAGATTCTCCATCCGCACCAGCAGCCATGTGCTTCTTCTCCAACTAACCCATAGCAGCCTTCCTCTCTTTACTTCAGGTCTCTCTCCTTTTTTCTTGTGGTGGTCTTTCTTCGTCCCAGAATTTCTCTCTCTCCTAGCCCCACCTATCTCCTTTGGCCTGCCCAGGTGGGATGGCTTTTTATTAAGCAAAAGGTAAGTCACAGAGAGAGTAAGCAGTAATTAGCATCAAAATACATCAGACCATTCCCCAGCATTGCAGGACCGGGATGCTCACTTCCTTAGAAGGTGATGGGGTGACAGGGCACTTTCAGGGGCTTGTCAAATTGCCTGCTTGGACCAGAGCTCGGGATCCCAGATGCTGGGGTGAATGCATCTTAGAGGGTGGTGGTAGGCAGATGCTGTACAGGCACAGAGGTGGATCTGGCTAAGGATGCCAAGAGAGGCTGGTGGTGGCCTTGAGCCTTGCTTCTTTACTGGCCAAACCAAGGGCCCAGACCACCTGGCCCAAGACCCCCTCTAGGACTGAAGCCGGCACCTGGGGAGAGGCAAGGTGGTTGGATTCAGCCAAGAGTTGCAGGGCTGGACTTTGGAACGACCCCTTTCCTTCTTCCTTCCTTGTTCATTCACTCATTACTTGAGAGGCACCTCTGCTCCTCTCCTCCGTCCCCCAGGCCCTGCTTCAGCCTCTGCTGGCCTTGGTAAAGCAGCAGGCTAAACACAAATGCAGCCTGCTTCTAGCAGGCCTGACCTCTGGCTCAGCACTGCCCTCTTCTGGCAGAGGCTCTGCTGTCCTGTTTGAGACCTCAGGCTCTTTCCTCTGAGTAGACCCAGCTGAAGGCTGGCTGCTTGGCACACAGTGAGCAAGACCTTTTGGGCTTACAGTCTCTTATCTGAATCCCGAAACTAGGGTCTGGGAGGGAGGCTCAGGCTCAGAGGGACTCACTCTCCCGTTTCTGTGTTTCCCGTGACAAACGCCCGGTTTACACTGGGAAGGCAAGGAAGGTGACAAAAGTAAATAATTGGGCTATCTGGGACCACATCCCTAGTTTCTGATCCTTCAAACAAAGTCCCAGCAGGGCTGTTTTCTGCAGAAATCTCTGGAGGAGGCTGCAGGGCTGGGGAGCATCTGTCCCTTGGGACAGCCTCCCTACCCTAGTGTCACCACAGATTTCCCAGTGTCCCTGTCACTCATTGGGCCTTTCCAGATTACTGGGAAAGTCTGACCTCAGGCCCAGGGACAACTGTGACTGCTGTACTACCCACTTCCTTCTGGCAGCTTTGCTAAAGTCCGCAGGGCCTGTTCTTGCCACGCAGATGGCACTGTTGCCTTCCATGTCGCCCTCACCCCAGGGAGCCTGCACCCCAGAGGTGCTGCTGTTGGGCCTGGCTTCTGGACCTGATGCAGCCCCTGGAGGGTAGCAAGTTGGGAAGGAAGGCTTTATTTCAGCTTATAACTCCCAGGTCACAATCTATCACGAAGCAAAGTCAGCATCGGAACCTGGAGGCGGGAGCCATTGGGGAGGTGTTACGTACTAGCTTGCTCCGCTTGCTTTCTTATAGCACCCAGAACTACCAGGCCCAGGTTGTACCACACAGAGCCAGTTGGGCCCTCACGCATCAATCATCAATTAAAATGTATCAAAGTCTTGTCCATTTTCTCAGTTGAGCCTCCCCCCCGCTTTTTTTTTCAAATGACTATAGCTTGTGTCAAGTTGACATACAACTAACTCAACAGAACAATCCACATTCAACTTGCCTGACACCTGAGCCCACCTGACACCCTTCTGTCCCCTCCCTCACTGAGCTACAGTCGTGAGAGTTGATGACTGAGAGAAGCTAGGCTGGAGGACGCGGCTCTGAGGAGAGGCCCCTCCTCACACAGCCCTGTCCCCATTGCCCCGGGAGTGGTAGACATGAGCCCTTGTAGAAGAATCCCTCATTTGCTGTGTGTGAGGGATAGAACAGGTGTCAGATTGCAAGTCAGGGTCAGACAGACTCCAGCTCTCTGACCCCAAGCCCTCAGTCAGGGAAACAGAGATAGAGGCAGATGTCTGTGGCCTATGAGAGCCTCAAAGGCTGAGCCAGGACAAGCCAGCAAGAAGGAGCAGCTGGCTGCCTACCTACCCTGCTCACTGTCTGCTAGGCAGCTACCTGAAGCACACCTTGGCCTCCTGTGTGAGCCAGACCGTTAGACCCTAGCCAGGCACCTCTCATGCCACAAGTGCCTTTGCAAACATCATTCCTTCTTCCTATGGTGCTCATCCTGCCAACTGATGAACAGCTCACCCACAGTCTCAGGAGTTAGCTGATATGCCATCTCCTCCAGAATGACCTCCCTGAATACCCCGGCTAGCATCACCTCATGCCCTGACAAGATGGTAGATGGTCAGTTCTCCTATTCCCAATTAGAAAGATAAAAACATTCAGGCCGGGCGAGGTGGCACATGCTTTTAGTCCTAGCACTCAGAAGGCAAAGGCAGGTGGATCATTGTGAGTTCGAAGTGAGCCTGGTCTACAAAGTGAGTCCAAGACAGCCAAAGGCTACACAGAAAAACCCTGTCTTGACCCGCGCCCACACACACACAAAAGAAAAAAAAAATGAAAAAATTCTACAGTTCAATGAGAAAGTTTGGTCCACAGACACAGAGCAGCGTGGACATGGCAGAGAGGTGCTCTGGCCCCTGACTAGTGGTCACATGGCCTTGCATATGTCCGGGAGAGGCTGCTCATCAATAGTACAGCAGAGCTGTGGCCTGGCCCCACAGGACAGCCTGTTCTCTGGTTTGCTTATTATCCTTAAGTAGCTCCCTTTTTCTCTGTCCCCTGGGTCCACAACTCCTCTGAGACAGGACCCAGTCTCTGCTAGGCTGCCTTGAGGAACCTACATCAGTCTATTTGTGGCAGAAAGGTTAGCTGGCTCTTGGGAAATGTCAGGGATAAATCAGAGCTGGCTTGAGACAAGGCCCAGTGACGTGCTGTCATTTTACAAGTCTCCTTCCTTAATCAGTCGGGAACAAAAACAAGAGATGAAGGGTTCCCATGGCAACTAGCAGCAGGACCCATGCTTTCTCTCAGCCTGAGCTTGTCCCAAGAGGAAAGTGCTGGCTAGAGGCTAGTGACCTTGGCATCAAGTGGTAGGAGCAAGTGTCTCAAGTGTGACTGCAGATACCTAGGTTGGGCTGGAGAACGGAAACAGGCTCAGTTAACCCATCCAAATGATTTGGCATCTTGGGGTAGCAGATGGGGAAACTGAGTCCAGAGAGGGAAAAGTTAGAAAGCAACTTTATGGTACCCAGGGCCTCTGAGCGAGTTCTTTGACAATGCTAGTTTCCTATTCTATAAACTTTTATTTTATTTTATTTTATTTTATTTTATTTTACTTTTACCAACTACCTAGTCACGGTCCATCCATTCACCCACCAATCTGTCCATCCATCTACTCACCTATCCCCCCACACGTTCATCATCCATTTACCCATCAACCTACATACACCTATGTTCCCAGCAGTGCGCCTGCCGACTAATTTACCTATTCATTCATTTCTCCAGTCACCCACCCAGCAACCTCTTTATCCACCCATCCATCCATCCACCCACCCACCCTTCCTTCCTTCCTTCCACCCATTTATAACTTACACAAAGCCAATTCATCCACCCACCCACCCACCCATCTCTCTCCATACCGTTTGCCTCTCTATTTCCCATCTACCCGCTCCGTTCATCTGCCCAAGCACCGCACGTGAGCAATATGGTCTTAGATGATTCATCTACAGATTCTAACTCAGGCTGAAGTGTGCAGTGTCCAATAGACATCATCACTGTACTACCTTCTGGCCACTGGGCTTGCCAGGACGATCGTGACAGTTGTAGAGGACGTTGCTTAATCCTGAAGGCCAACTGGACTCCTGAGAAGGGCTTGCAGGCAGAAGCCTGTGAAAGGAGGATGAGGATGAGGATGTTCCACATGGGGCAGAAAGCATCAGACTCAGTTCTATGGTCTGAAGCTCCTGTAATGTAACCTAACTAGGGCTGTGCTAACCCGTGAACCCGTGTGTAGTGGGTGGGAATGTTCCCAGCTCCCAGCTAGTGACAACTAGAATTTTGCAACCTTACAGAACCAATAGAGCGCTTCTTCTATTATTAGTTTTGTTTTGTTTTTGTTGTTTGTTTGTTTGTTTTCAAGACAGAGTTTCTCTGTGTAGCAGCCCCAGCTGTCCTGGACTCACTTTGTAGATCAAGCTGTCCTCGAACTCACAGAGATCCACCTGCCTGTGCCTCCTGAGTGCTGAGATTAAAGGTGTGTGCCACCACGCTTGGCTTCTTGGCTGTTTTTGATGAACACATTTAAAAATGTTTATTTATTTATTTATTTTACGTATATGAATGCCCTATCTTCATGTACACCTGCACGTCAGAAGAGGGCACCAGATCTTACTCTAGATGGTTGTGAGCCACCACATGGTTGCTGGGAATTGAACTCAGGACCTCTGGAAGACCAGAGACAGTTCTCTTACCCACCGAGCCATCTCTCTAGGCCCAAGGTGAATAGATTTTTGATTCCAAAATTATATTTAGAACAAAATCTGAAAAGTTTCACTTCTGGGGCTTGAGAGGGGGCTCAGTGGGTAGGAGGACCTGAGTTTAGTTCCCGATACCCATGTCAGGTGGCTCCTTGCCTATAACTCCTGCTCCAGGGGGATCTGTTGCCTCTAGCCTCTGTAGGTACCTGAACTTATGTGTGCAAACACACATGCACATACACACAAAATGATGACGATGATGGCAATAATAATAATAATAATAATAATAATAATAATAATAATGATAATAATAATGATGATGATGATGATGATGATGATGATGATGATAATAATAATAATAATAATAATATAAAATTTTTAAGAAGGACAAGGTTTCACCTCCAGTGTTGATTGCTTGGTGTGACCTGGGCACTCTGGTTATCATAATCTCCTACAATGCTTACACTTCCTTTTTTATTTCTCTTAGGTGTTGGGAGTTAAAGCCACATCATCACACATGCCGAGCATGCGCTTTGCCTCTGAGCTCCAGGCCCAGGCTTTAAGAGTTTGGACCATCTGGTGGCTGTGGACGAGAGTGAGCTGTGCTTCTGACTTGCATATTCACAAGAACAAATGCACTTCCGAGTCTTTGCTTTTGCTCATTTTCCCTTTGAATTTCCTTTTTATGAAGCATGGGCTCCTGCATTGTGTCCATCAAACCTCCCGTGTTCTTTCCCACAGTGAGTAGTGAGGAGTGGTGTTTGGCTCCTCAGTGCTTCTTGCCAGGGAGCAAAGAGGCACACGTCAGACTAGGGGTGGAGTGAGGGGACCGTGGGCTCAGAGCTGAGAGCCTTTGTGGTGCGTGAGTGCTGGCAGGCTGAAGAATCTAAAAAGGGCCCAGAGGGCTGGAGAGATGGCTCAGAGATTAAGGGTACTGACTGCTCCTGCAGAGGTCCTGAGTTCAATTCCCAGCAACCATGTGGTGGCTCACAACCATCTATAATGTGATCTGATGCCTTCTTCTGGCCTGCAGGTGTACATACAGGCAGAGCACTGTATACATAATAATAAATAAATATTAAAAAAAAATAAAAAGGGCCCAGAGATGAGCTTCAGTGTTGACTTCCCAGTGCAGGTGAGAGTTCCCATTACTCCTACTGTCCAGGACTTCCTGGCGTATCCATATGACTTGCTGACCATCCCTGAGGCAATCCTACTCCCAGCTGACACTCCTTGTAGCTCTGCCCTCTCAGGTGTTAGTCCCTGGCTCATCTCTACTCCCAGGTCCCTTTCAGGCAAAAGGGACTAGGCTGCATCATGCATATGTCACCCCTTTTCTTACCTTTGACTCTGATGACTGTTTTAGGAGTCAGGCTTGCCCAGGGTCAGAAAGGAGGTGTCATAGCTTAAGAACCCACTGGCTTTGAAGCGTTAGTCACAGGAGAGAAAACTGTCCCAAGCATGCCACCTTGGAGGAGTCTGCCCATCTGTGCACCTTTCCCTGACAACTGCAGAGGATCGCACCCACTCTTCTTAAAAACAAACAAACCAAAAACTTTATGTATGTATTGTGTATATGTGTGCCTGTGTGTACATGTTTTGGAGCGCTTGTGTGTGATGTATGTGGTGGGGGCATGCCGTAATACATGTGTGCAGGTTAAAGGACAATTTTGTGGAGTTGGGTCATCTCCCCTTGCTTGCTTGCTGTTTGTTTGTTTGTTTTGGCTCAGGGTCTCTCTCACTACACCAGGCTGACTTGGGAACGCAGAGAGCTCATCCTGCCTGTGCCTTCTGAGTGCTGAGTGTGTCACTTTGCCTACTTTTTAAATATCTATTTATTATTTATACAGTATTTGGCCTGCATGTGAGCCAGCAGGCCAGAGGAGGGTACCAGATCTCATTATAGATGGTTGTGAGCCACTATAAGTTGCTGGGAATTGAACTAATGACCTTTGGAAGAACAGACAGTGCTTTTACTCTCTGAGCCATCTCTCCAGCCTTCTTTGTCTATTTTTACATGGGTTCTGGGTTGGAACTCAGACCATCAGGCTAGCACTGCAAGCACATTTACTGATTAAACCCACCTTATGACAGCTTAAAAAAAATCAATTAGTGCATTCCTGTGTGTAAGTGCATGAGTGTGAGTGTCTCTCTCTCTCTCTCTCTCTCTCTCTCTCTCTCTGTGTGTGTGTGTGTGTTTGTATGCATGCATACATTCAATGGCACACATGTGGAAGCCAGAGGACAATTTTTAGGCACCAGTTCTTTCCTTCTACCATGGGTTTTAGGAGTTGAGCCCAGGTTGTCAAGCGTGTGTGACAAGGACTTTACCTACTGAACATCTTGCTGACCCCTCTGCTGGCTTTGAATAGAGCGATTGGCCCAGGGCGTCCAGTGCACTGGCAGACACAGGTGTGAGCTTAAGTGTCTACCTTCTTTTGCAGTTGCTTCACTGATTCTATGCATATTTCCCTCCTCTTTTTGCTTTCTTTTCGAATTTTTCCCATATAGCTTCTGTTTGATAACAGAGGTCACTTGCGCACCCTCCAGGCAGGTTCACAGCTGCTGAAGCTTTGCCACATCTGTACAGAGACATGCCCATGTCTACTTCTTTACACATACTCATGTTATGTACATACACATACCTATGTGTTAATACACACATGTGCAGACACATCCATATGTACAGCATAAGTATACTTGTGCATACCCATATTCATCATGCTTACACATGTACAATACATATGTCACATATATATTGCACAGCCATGTATAAACACGTGTATAGATCTATAAGCCACATGCACATGGATGCATACACCCTTACACGTGCATTGTTGTTGTCTTAGTGTAGCCCGTACACTCTTCCCCACCCCAGCAGCATGGAAGCATTCTTGGTGTTGGATGTCTTTGCCAGCACTTGATATTATCCTAGTTTGGGGGTTCTGCCAGCCAGTGGGCGTAAAGAGGCGTCTTGTTGTGGCTTTAATTTGCATTTCCCCAGTTCTGCATGTGGCTGAGCATCTGGGCTTCCTCCCTCGCCAGGAGTCCATCTGCTCGTGTGCTTGCTGTTGGATGCTGTCAGTGGTGTGCCTGCCTGCAGCTGCCCTTTCAACTCTTTGTTTGCAGGATTGACACTCCTGAATCTTAGGAAGTTATTTTGCAGTAGTCATTGTGTGTGTGTGTGTGTGTGTGTGTGTGTGTGTGTGTGTGTGTGTTTTATAGTCTCCTGCTCTGAGCCTGCCAGTGAGGGCTGGTAGACACCTCATAAGGCCTCATGTCATCATTTTGTGACTGTCAACTTCTGCCACAGATTAACAAGGGACTTGTTGCTGGTTTTAGGTGAAGCATGTTCAGGACTTCTAAGGTGCTCCCCCCCCAAATCAACCCTGTACTCTTGGGCTTCCCTTTGGGGTGGGGTGGCTTTATCTGACTGAGGCCCTTGTGTTCCCTGGCTGTTTGCCAGCACCTGCTGAGGCGGTGGGGGCTTCATTCATGTGCACTCTGAAATGACTGGGTTGGCTCAGAGTACACTGTGTCCTTGAGTCTCTGGTCAGGGGCACGGAATGTTCCAGTTGGGGCGGAGTCAGCCTCTCACAAGCCACACAGATCTCTTCATGGAAGTCAGAGCAGATGGAAGAGGAGCGGATGCTAGGTTCCATCAGTAAGTGCCCATCACGGGCTTGCAGCCTGCCGGGTTCTGTGGTGGTGTGGCTGGCTGCTCAGCAGTCCTCTTGCTTGCTTTTGGGCATATGCCTATGTACCAGATGGCTGAGCCTCCTGGAAATCTGATCTATGGAAAATTAAAGGATTTTTCTTAATTATGAAAATTGTCATACTGGTAGAACATTATGGAAGAATAATACAGCAGCTTAGATCTCACCAACGCCCCTCCCCCTCCTCCCGCCCCCAGGTTCTGCTAGTGAGAGGCCCCCAGGGTCTTGTGGAGCATGCCACTCTAAGTTTCAGGCACTGTGACACTTAGTACCCTACCTAATCCTTCAGTTTGCCTCTGTCAAACTGGGCCCCACAGAGCCCAGAGCCATTTCCACACCCAAGCATATTAATAGCTGATTCTTTGAGCGCATAGACTATCCCTTTCAGATTACAGGTGCCTGAAACATTCTTAAGTCCTGTCCTTCATGTCTCCGTGTGGTCAAGACTCAACAAGAGGGCTGGAGAGATGGCTCAGAGGTTAAGAGCATTGGCTGCTCTTCTAAAGGTCCTGAGTAGCCGGGCGTGGTGGCGCACGCCTTTAATCCCAGCACTCGCGAGGCAGAGGCAGGCGGATCACTGCGAGTTCGAGGCCAGCCTGGTCTACAAAGCAAGTCCAGGACAGCCAAGACTACACAGAAAACCCTGTCTCAAAACAAAACAAAACAAAACAAAACAAAACAAACTAAAGGTCCTGAGTTTGGTTCCCAGCAACCACATGGTGCCTCACAATCATCTATAATGAGATCTGGTGCCCTCTTCTGGCATGCAGGCACAAATGTAGGCAAAACATTGTATAATAAATAAATAAATAAATAAATCTTAAAAAAAAAAAAAAAAAAGACTCAACAAGAGTTACTCAGTGGTCACCGGTGTATCTCTTTAGTATCTTTTAGTCAATAGCCTCGTTCCTTCCAGACTGAAAGCTCCAGAATAAATTAGCTCCTTTTCTTCAGTGATATTTACAATGTTTTTATTAGCATAGATTAATTATGTGCAACAATGGCTTTCATTATGACATTTTCATATGTCCATGCAGTGTATTTTGATAGTCTCCTATGTCTTCTTGACCCCTTCTTTCCAAGTAGACTCCCTTCTACTTTCATGTCCTCCCCACCCCGATGATGTCATTAGAGTTACTTTGCAGGAGCATGGCCCCTTGCCAGTAGCTACACCACCATGTCTTTCCTTCCCCTAACAAACAACCATTGAATGTCTATAGACCCCCACGGAGGAGCCTGGCCTCGAGAGGCTGGTGAAGGACCTGTCTTGTGCAGGTCTCCATCAGAGGATACTAGTGCTCCCTGGGCAGCGCTGAGGCCTCCTTCTTGCTGTCCTTGGGAGGTTCCTTGCACATAGTGTGACATCTGCTGTAAACATATAGCCCAGATAGTCAGGTATTCCTCAGAGCAATTACACTTAAAAACGCCCATCTGTTTTACTGCCGGGATTCCGTCTCTAGCTCTTTCAGTTTCTCGTGTTTCTGCTCCTCGTTCCCCCCTGTCTGACTCGTTTCCCATCCAGTGGGTCTCCAGGTAATGACCAGCCCAGCTTTTGCTGGTTTCTCTTTTGGGTTTGCCTGCACAGTTGGTGACAGGAAATCTGTAAAGCCGTCTATTGGCTTCTCTGTAGATAACATGGCCTTTCCTGCCATCTGCCTCGAAGGTTTTCTGTCTCCGGTTTTCAGTGGTTTGAAAATATGTGCAGGCGTGTCATCCATTTTCTTGGTGTCTATGCATCCTTGTTGGGGTTTTCTGGTTTCTTGGCTCTGGGATCTGGTGTCTGTCACCAACTTGGCAAATGTTAGTCATGACTCCTTATAATATTTCTTCTACTCCCTTGTCTATTTCCTCGCCTTCTGGGACTTCGATGGCACACGTGGTAGGCTATGCTGTACTTAGGAGTCTGCCTCCTCAGATATGACACTGCCTCTCTCCTGGCTGTTGTGTGCACCTCCCACTGCCTGAGTCCTCAGGGCTGTGACCTCTCTGTTGTCTTAGGGGCAGTTGGGGAGGTCCCTGGTAGTAATGGGATGGTTACTTTAAATTTGTCAGCTTGATTGGATTAAGAAACACTTGGAGTCAGGCATGGTGGCTCACACCTGTAATCCCAGCACTCGGGGAGGCAGAGGCAGGTGGAGCTCTGTGAGTTGGGGGCCAGCCTGATCTACAAAGAGAGCCCAGGACAGCCAGAACTACACAGAGAAACCCTGTCTCAAAAAACCAAAAACCAAACCAAAACAAAAAATCAAAAAGGAAAAAAAAAAGTGTGTGTGTCGAGGGGGGGGGGTGTCAAGATGTCCTGGCTCATTAGTAAGGAGCTTGCTGCCAACCCTGACGGCCTGAGTTCAGTCCCCAGGAATCACATGATGGAAGGAGAAAATCAACTCCTGAATCTTGTCCCCTATCTTCCACATGTGTGCTGTGGCATGCATGTGCCCGCCTATACATAAAATAATGAAATATTTACAAAAGAAACACCCAGGGCACTGGTGAGGCTGTTTGGGGAGGAGGGAGGTTTCCCCTAAAAGTGGGTGGCACTGACCTGTGGGCGAGGATGCTGGGCTGAATATAAAGGGAAGAGGGAGAAAGCCAGCTGGGTGCCTGTGTTCTTCTTTTCTGCTTCCTGACCTGGCCAGATGGGAGTGAGCTGCTGCCTCCATTGCTATGATCCACTTTTGCTACCATGCTTTCCCTACCATGGTGGCCCCTCCTCTCAGAGCTTGCTTCTTCTGTTCAAGTATTTGGCCAATGCAATGAGAGAGCAAACTCCAGCAGAGGTCGGGACTTCACCTTCCCACACCCACCTCTCAGCCTCTAACAGTTGCTTAGACACTTGTTGGCTTCTGTACCAGCGTGGTGTGGTGCCCATTGGTGAAAGGGCACCAAGAAGGAAGAGATGAAGCAACGAGCGACTTAAGACAGTACTGGCTTTAATCTGGGGACAAGCTTATGGGGCAGAAGTGGGGTGCGAGGAAGGAGGTGGGAAGGTTGTCTCTTTTTGGCTTGCAGTTGGCTGTTGCTAACTGGGGCGTGGTCAGTTAAGGAGTGTCAGGTGATGGCTAAGTGACATTACTTGGGTATTGGGCATCCATGGGCCTGGAGGCAGGAGCCTGCAGAACAAGTTACAAGAACCAAACTACTATAGTTACAGGAACTCTCCCGGTTCAACCAGAAGGGGGGATGTGTTAGCTTTTCACCAGAGCATGGCCCTGCCTAGCAATTGGCACCTGTCCCAAGTCAGGGCTCCAGGGTTGCATCTTCTTCTGAATGACCACTTCTCTCTACTGGCCTCTTGCCTGTTTTTGAGGCTTCGGCTTGCTATAATTTTGCAGCAGATAAAGGTATTTGCTGCTGGCCTGACAACCTGCACCTGACCCCAGGATCCACTCGGTGACAGGAGAGAAGTGACTTCTGCAGGGTCCCCTGACTTCCACATACTGCCATGGCAGGTGCCCCCAATCTCATCCTCCTTTTTTCCACCTTCCTGCTGGCTCAGAGGCTGGCATGGAGGGTGGCACCCGTATTCCTTTTCTTGTCACAATCTCTCCTTTTCTTGGGCATGCTCTTACCTGATGGACAGCTGAGCCTCAGCTACATCTTATCGCTCACAGCACATGATGCAACCAACTCCACGACCGGCCTCATAACCTGCTCCTATGTGACATTCTATGCTCCATCAGGTCTTTTGGAGTTCCTCCATGCTCACATGGCCAACCCCGTTCGCCGAGGAGGTGTGCCACCCCACATCAACACAAAAGACAAACCTGGGGCTCTCCCCACAGATATTCCACCGTCTGTGGTGTTGATTCTGTCATCAACAGCGGGGATCGTATCATAGCTACCTCAGCAAGGAGACATGCCATTCCACTCCGTATGGGAGGTCCTGTGGGGGGTTGCTTCTCCGATGCTCTATGCTCTAGCCTCAGAAAGTTAGCTTCAGTTACACATCTTAGCACCCGTTGTAGGAGCCATGCAACGCCTCTTCTCCAGGCCCCTTGGTTCCACCTTGTCTCTGTCTGTGTGCCAAGAGCTGTGTGACTTTTCCTGGGGAGATGTGAGTGAACATTTCTTCACCCCAGAGAGAGAGAGAGAAAGAACCAGCAACAGATCAGAGAAACCATTCCACCTCAGTGTAGCTTAGCAAACCAATGGATTTAATTGGAATTACTTTCAGGAACATGGGTGAGGGAGTACTTTTGGGACATGGGCAATGGGCTACTTACCAGAGGCTCCGCCACTGAAGGAAAGTCTCCCCACCAGCAGCTACTAACTGCCTGTATGTTTTTCTGGGAGGAGCAAGACCCTTGCATAGCCTTGTGACCTACCTGCTAAGTCCTCTTTCACTTCCATGAGGGGATGCTAATAGGCTCAAAGTAGGACAGCTACGTCCTGTTCAGAGGTCAATCCCACAACACACTGGACGCTATTCTCTGAGTCTCTAAGATGGGGTCATTTGCATTGCTCTGTCTCTGAGTTCACCAACTGCTTTTCTTTTCTTTCTTTCTTTCTTTCTTTCTTTCTTTCTTTCTTTCTTTCTTTCTTTCTTTCTTTCTTTCTTTCTTTCTTTTTTCTTCTTCTATTCCAGTGTTGTTGATCCAGCCCGTGGCTTTGTGCATTCTAAGCAGGCTCTCTGCTGCCGCTGGGCCCCAGCCACAGTGCCTGTTGTTTGCGGCCCACCCAGTGGTATTTCCATTCTAGAT
>OU015747.1:32264107-32297979 GCA_907169655.1 Acomys percivali | reverse complement strand
CACCACCACCACCACCACCACCACCACCACCACCACCACCACCACCATCACCACCTCCACCACCACCACCACCATGACCACCATCACCACCACCTCCACCACCATCACCACCACTACCACCATCACCACCACCATCACCACCACCACCACCATCACCACCACCACCACCATCACCACCATCACTACCACCACCACCACCATCACCACCATCACCACCATCACTACCACCACCTCCACCACCACCACCATCACCACCACTACCGCTGCTCCTCCTCTACACCACAAACTCCATCGCAGACTCAGTGCCCCCAGGCCAGCACCTGAGAGCAGGGCTGTTCATCTCTCCTGCTGTTCCTGTCTGTGCCTTTTGTCTCCTCATGCCCATACCATAGCCAGATGCCCAGACTTGGTGGCACTAGTTGGCCTCCAGCAACTCTCGAATACAGAGACCCCCCACCTTCTAAGCACCTCTCCTGATGTCCTTCACTCAACTCATCACCCTCCAGGATGATGCAGTTGCTCCTGGTCCCCCAGCTGTCTTCTCTGCCATGCTTTTCCCATGACATCTGTTAATGGATCCTTGTCCGCCCCTAGTATGAAGCCTAACTTTACCCAGGCTGGTGTGGCAGGTGACATGTAGACAGATTATTTTCTACATCTAGGTCCTTGGCCAGGGGACACTTCATGTTCCTGGGGAAGAGGGTACACTTTGGACCCAGAACAGGTTCAGTTATGAAGAATATGGACTGAGGAGCAAATAGCTGTGCGTGTCCTGGGCCTTGGCATTGGCTCTCCTCTGCTGATTGTGTGTGTTGGCTGGTTTTGTGTGTCAATTTGACATAAACCAGAGTCAACAGAGAGGAAGGAGCCTCAGTTGAGGAAATGCCGCCATAATATCCAGCTGTAGGTCATTTTCTTAATTAGTGATTGATGGGGGAGGGCTCAGCCCTTGTGGGTTCTGTAAGAAAGCAGGCTGAGCAAGCCATGGGGAGCAAGCCAGTAAGGGCACCCTCTGTGGTCTCTGCATCAGCTCCTGTCTCCAGGATCCTTCCCTGTTTGCGGTCCTGTCCTGTCTTCCTTCAGCGATGAACAGCAATGTGGATATGTAAGCCAAATAAACCCTTTCCTCCCCAACTTGCTTTTGGCCATGGTTTTTCACGGCAGCAATAGAAACCCTAATTAAGACACCTTGTGGGAAGCATGTCTCACCTGCCCACTGTCCACAAAGAGAAGAAACAGAGGAAATGACCCACATTCACTGCTGGCATCAGCTGGCCTCTAGGCAAGGCCCGTGCTCAACTCGTGCTGTGCGAGGAGCTACAGGTGCTTGTTATGCAGCAGAGCTGACTGATACAAGGCCCCTGTGCCTCAGCTTCCACAAGACTTTGGCCTCCTTGGCAGCTTGTACTTTCCCAAGAGTGAAGCATCAGATTGGGCCCATCTCTTTCTCTGTCAGTGGACTTTCCTTCATTCTGCCTCTCTCTGCCTCCCAGTTAGAGCTGGCCTCCAGCTGTAGCGCCTGCTTACCCTGCTTGTTGAAACTTTCAAATGAGTCACATCACGTACTTTGCTGCCCCCTGCAAGGATCTGTCACTGGAGGGAGCCCAGGCCCTTATTAGAGACGCACAGGGGCCTGGAGTTGAGGAGCCTCCCAGGTCTTTGCCATGTGTATTTTAAAAAGAGTTACTTTATTCTTCATTCATGTGTGGGTATGAGCACATAAGAGCCAGAAGAGGGCAGTGGATCCCATGCAGTTGGAGCTCTCTGATGTGGGTGTTGGGATTCAAACTCAGGTCCTCTGCAAGAGCGGCACACGCTCTTAAGCACTGAGCCCTCCCTCCTTTCCTTTTAAAAACCTTTTGTTGTTGTTCGGTTGGTTCTTTGAGACAGGGTTTCTTTGTGTAGCCCGGGCTGTCCTGGCCAACCTCAAGCGCAACCCCATCTCCCTTTGAAACTTTTGATTGACTTCTTCTAAGGTTGTTCAGCATCTCTGGCAAGGTGATTTTGGTCTCTACTCTTGTCTGTGCAAAGTGTGTAGTCATGGAGGGACTGTTTGCTCAATCTCAATGTTTCTTTTCATGTCAGTCGTATCCCTGAGAGCTTTGAGGTCCCATCTATCGCCGTCCCTTGCCAGACTCCCTTTAAGCCACAACTGCTCCCTGTGCTCCCAAGGTGAATGCCAAGTACATACTTTTTAACGCTACTTTCAAAAAGTGCATTAGCTGCTGAGGCTATGGATGGGGCCTGATTACAGCCTTGGCTCCATTTCTCGTGCTTCCCAGGGGGGACACCCTGATGTTTATTTTATTGCAAATATATTATTTTGTGTCTGCCTTGTGTCGAAACTCCTGCTTTTTCTAAGTGACTGGGTCTTTCCGTGTTTTGTTTTCATCTTTATTATTTGTAGCTTCGTTGTATTAAGAAAAACAGGAGCCATGTAAAATTTCATTTTAAATATTTATCGAGATTTCCTTTGCATGTAAATGACTGTGTGAATATGCTGCAGCTCCTGGGCCTCGTCTCTGCAGCATCGCCGGCGCTATGGAGCTCTCTCTGGTGCCTCCTTTATCACATGCCTGGTTTATTTATCTTGGCCTTCTGAGTAAAATAAGAGTACAATCGTGAATAGCAAGAGGAAAGATGAGAGCTGTGCTTGTAATAATTACGTTCTCTCTCTCTCTCTCTCTCTCTCTCTCTCTCTCTCTCTCTCTCTCTTCTCCTCTCCTCTTCTCCCTCTGTTGTGTATGTATTTGTTAGTTAATTAACTCACAAATGTTACCACCTTCATTTGTTGTTGTTAATTCAATATTATGACGTGGATTCCCTGACCAGCCTTCTTGGTTTTTGCCATCTTTTCATATTAAACCCTCTGCATTCTTTTGTTTTATGGCATCACTCACAAGTGGGAGGTCGTGGAGTGAATATGGACTGAAATTGTTTCAGTGCTATGCTGTTTCTCTCCCGTCTCCCCGCTCCCTCTCCCCTCTCCCACCCTTCTCTTCATCTTGTAGACTTACAGCTCCCGCCTTCCCCCTTTCTATTCACGATTCTACTCTTATTTTTAAAATAGTCTTGAAGCTTTACTTAGTTAATAATCAAAATCTAAGCAGCTATTTTGGGCTCCATTTTGCAAGAAACAGGGAGTCGGTGCATCTCCTTTTTGTCCCTGCCCTCCCTTTTCGAGGTGCATTAATTTCCACAGAACTACAAACCATCTTGCCTCACATTTAAATACCCTGCTCTTTTGTAATGCGTTCTATTTTGCTGGCATTGTTGTAAGTTTATTTAAATTTGTGTCGGCTGCAAGCTTTCTCCCAGTAGTTGCTGTTGTTTTATTCTCTCTAGCTCCAGGATCCTTAGTTGTTTTGGTGATCCTGAGTGCTTTGTTTAAATGGGTGCCTTGGTCAAGCAGCTCCCATGGATGGCTGGAAGGCTTCACACCTGATATACCAGGGTTAATTATCCCACAGTCTCCAGACACTTTTCAGTAGAAGATATGATTTAGGCTTAATTTTAGGTGTTTTTAAGATAATCAATTTATCTTTGCGTTCACATTTTTCACAGATCTTTTTCATGAAATGGAAACACTGTGCCACACTGTTCTCTAAATACTGCTCTCTGCATTATTCTTCCCAGGACTTCACTTCCAAGAATTAGGAAGTTTTCTTCTATTACGTCTATAGGCACTTTTTAAATTTTCCTACTTCGTCTTATCTGCCCAGTGCCTGTTTCATCTGCCTCTCTGCTTCCTCCCCCCGCCCCCCCGCCTTCCTGCCCTTCCTCCTCCTCATCTGCCTCCCTCACAGGGTTTGGTTTATAGCCTAGGCTAGACTTAAATTTGGGATCCTGCTACCTCTGCCTCCTAAATGCTGGGTTGACAGGAGGAATCTCCAAACCCAACCGCATTCTTTTGTTTCATTTGCAGTTAGGAATTTATTATTATTATTATTATTATTATTATTATTATTATTATTATTATTATTATTATTTTCAGTTTTTCTTTTCTGAAGCTGAAGCCTGATGTTTACATGCGTTACTCATGAAAGCTTCATGAGACCAGTCACGTTTCTCCCTGTTCGTGCTTGAGAGAGCTTGCCTTGTGCTGTACAGAGAAAAGCAGGTCATTTTGTTCCGATAGATAGTTCTTTGGGGTACAAGGGTAGCAAACAAGCATATCACCTGGGCTGGGGAGGGTTAAAAACAAATTCTGGAGGGTGGATAAACAGAATGGGTGATGAATGCTTCAGAACAGAATGGCTACACATGGCCCAGACATGGATTGATGGTGTGGATGAGAGGATGGGGTACCAGCTGAGCCAATGGTGGGGTGTGTTGATTGATGTTCCACTGTGTTCTTCAGTAGATGGTTGCCCTGGTGGTCAGAATTGGGGTGCATGAATCTGTGGGTGTCTGAGTGCAACAGTGGCTTTTTGATAGTTGTATAGACATACTCTCACTAAGTAGCTGCTGTGTCTAGTGACTAGTTAGTTTTCAGGTGTACGTTGTATAGATAGATTTGCATATTCATGATGTTTGGGGGGTGTGGCTGTCTGGGCACATGAGAATGAATAGGTTTGTTTGTGTTTATGTGGGTAGGAGTGGTTGGAGGAAACTGTGGCCATAATGCGTGGCAGGAAGGATTGGGTTGAGAAAGGCTGATGGAGGGTGGCTGACAGTAAGGCTGAGGGTTTAAAGTGGATGTGTGGGGAGTTGGCTGTGGGCTGAGGTAGTAGATGGTGGGTAGGTAGGTGGTAGTCAGAGAGGTGGCTGTGGAGCTGGAGGACTGGCAGTCTCTCTGGCTGCTGTACCTCAGGGCTTACCGGATCTGGATGGGACATTTTGCCTTCCCTACTCTCTCTCCTTATCTCTGAGGCTGGGTTGCCAGCAGGGTCCTGGACCCAAGCGAGTGGAGAACCAGCATGCTCTTCTAGGGAGGGGGCCTTCTTAGATAGCTGTGGCAAGGCCAGCTTAGGTGACTGTTGGTTACCTAGAAACGGTGTTCCTCAGCTCTTAGAGCCAGAGCCTGGGCTGCCTGAGAACTCAGGGGGTGAAACTGAAGGCATTTTTCTGCACAGTTGCCGAAAGGTAGGGTACCTGCTCTTGGAGGCTGTTAGATGATTCCCTCCAGCAGTCAGAAAGTTTTGGGGCTTTCTTGACCTGACTTCACATGTGTGGCTGTCCCTGAGCTGCCTCTCTCCCCCAGCACTGAAAGCCACCTCCCCTGGATGGTAGGGGCTTTGTTCTGGCTGGGACAGCCTCTGGCCTTCTGACTAGAGTAGGTAGGCCTGGTCCAGGACAATGCCTTGGGCTGGGACCCTCTGACTTCTAGACACACTGGTTCCTCCCAGTACATCTCTACACATCCCTCCAGGCTGGGCAGGCAAGGCTAGTGGAAGGCTGGCCCTCACCTATTAGCTCTAGAGAGCTGGCTAGTGTGAGTGTGCACGTGTGCACATGTGTGTGAGTGCATGCATGGGCCTGTGTGCATGACTGCACATGAGCCTCTTATGTCTATCTTGGGATTCTTGAGGCTTGAAGTTTCTAAGAACAGGGGACTCTTGTCCTTAACACAACCCAGCAACATCTCAGCTACCCTGGCCCTCTGGGTCTTTAGATGATGCTTGAGCTGTGTCTTTGAATCCTCTCAGTTGGATAAAGTGCTAGTTCAGGGGAAGCTGAGGTTCAGATGGGGGATACGGTTGCCTTCAGGCAGATGGCTTAGCTGGTGGGAAGAGCAGGCCTGGGACCATCTGTCTGGATCCAGGGGGTCCATTTCTGAGATCCTCAGTTGAGTCTGGCATGTGCTAATAACATGCTCAAACTCATAACTCAACACCAGTCCCATCTTTATCACAAGGGACACAGGGCTTCAGCCTGTGCTGGGACTGGTCTCTTGCCCCAGGCTGCAGAGGTAGCACAGGCAGAGGGCCTTATGGCATGGGGGTGTCTTCAGGCAGCGTGTGGTGGAGATCCTGCATGCTGCCAGCTATCAGCCTGCTACCACAGACATCCTCAGAACATCACTCAGCAGCTTTGCCCAGAAACTGGGGACATAACTGGGCCAGAGCAGAAAGAGAATTATTCCCTAGACAGAATTTGAACTGCAGGGCTCCACAGGCTGTGCTGACTCAACCAAGTCATCAACTTTGAGATGAGCCCCATAACATTCCTTCTCTGAGCCCATCCTGGGCCAGGCCCTCCTCAGGAGTACAAGGAGAAGCTAGTCCTGACTCCCACTTCCCAAGAACCCCCTGCCTGCTGGGTGAGAAAAACAGATCCAGATGTGGGCATGCCATCACAGGCTGTGGGAGGTCAGACTTGTGAAAGAAGAGTCCATGGGACTATAAAAAAATCTCTGTCTCTGTCTCTGTCTCTCTCTGTCTCTGTCTCTGTCTCTCTCTGTCTCTGTCTCTCTCTCTCTCTCTTTCTCTGTGTATGTGGAGAGAGAGAGAGAGAGAGAGAGAGAGAGAGAGAGAGAGAGAGAGAGAAATACTCACTGTTCTTCCACAGGACCTGGGTTCAGTTCCCAGCACCCACACAGTGCTTACAACCTTCTGTAACTCCAGGGCAGGGATATGACTTCCTCTTTTGGCTTCATGGACACCAGGTACACAAATGGTGCACAGATACATGTGCAGGCAAAATGCCCATATGAAATAAAAATTAATTTTTTTTTCAAAAGGAAAGGTTGAGTCTAGCATTGAGGGAAGGGATGAGGGAGGGGGTGGAATATGGGAAGGCCTGTGAGCATAGCTGATGCAAGCCAAGAGAATCCTAAGTGAGAATACCTCCTGGGGACAGGACAGCAGGTTTGAAACTGCCCACAGAGACCAGAGTTTTGAGGATCCCACGGAGAAGGACACATTTAACACATGCAGAGGTGCACAAAGCAGGGAGGCCACCAAAGTGCAAGTAATCAGGACATCAGTATAAGAAGAACTTCTACCCACGCACCAAAGCCCTACTGAAGAGTCTCAGCTGCCTTCTTAAGGCTTAATGTTCCCAGACCTAACATGCTTCCTGACAGGTGGGCTCCTGGGGCCTGGCCAGACAAGCCCAAAGGGGTGTCAGCCCATGTTGTGGCTCTTAGAGGCCCCTTGCTTTCTGCCCAGAGCTCACCCTGGCTGCCCTGTCTTACTTTGCTTGCATGTGGGTTGCCCTTGACTGGGTTGGGAGTCCTGGATGGCAGAAGTGTCTACTTGGGGATGTGTGAATTTGTTCTAGGCAGTGGGTCAGAGGTGGGACCCTTGTAGGGATGGAGGCTGAGGTACAAAGGAGGTGGAGTGAGGGGTGAAGGTAGGTAGTGGGAAAGGGTGATGGTTTCCAGGCAGCTACTGGATCTAGAGAGGAGTCCTTGCTTAAGTTGGACTCACTAAGGGATGGCCATATTTAAAGTCCTCTGGGGGTTGGCAGGGTGTAGCAAAGTGGGGTGGGGACTCATGGCTTCTAGAAGCCTTAGGGGCTTAAAAGGACCCCATATTGCTTTGGGGGGGTCTTGGTTGTGGCAGGAAGGTGAGGTTGAAGGTGAACTCTATAGCATGGAATTTTTGGGCTGCCTCATTGGACTGGGCTGCAGCCTGGGGTGGGGCTGTAGCTCTGCCATGGGCCAGGAGGCTTGGAACCACTGGGGCAGAGGAAGGCAGTTAACTGCAGCCTTGTTGTTTCTCTCTGAGAAAGTAGGGGCAGCAGCTGTGATGGGCTACCTACTCTTTCTGGCTTTGCCTTCTCTGTGTGGATGCTCTCCTCCCCTAACCCTCTGGAGCATGCAGAAGGCATTTCTGTCACCTATCAGAGGTGACCAGCCTCTTAGGAAGCATGGTTTTCCTTGAAGCCAGGAGGCTGCTGGGTGACTGGAGTTGGGAGAGGTCTGGAGGCAAAGATGGGGGCCCAGGGAGCAGAGACTGGTTCCTTAGCTAGCAGTTGGTTCCTGCCCTACCTGTTACAGGCACACAGGTGAGCCTCTCCCAAGGAGAGTTGGGAGAGTCACACATGGACCTATGAGAGGGGCTATGTGAGTCTGAGAGGAGCTGGGCCTCAAGGCAGGGTGGTGCTCTGTGGTACAGGCTGGTGTCAGGAGTAGGGTAAGCTGGGTTGTGCAAGATGAGGAAGATGAGGTTGGCTCTTCTCTGAGGGGTAAGGACATTTGTCCTGACCCCACACAAATCTTAGTCATAACCTGACTGTGGCCCAAGCCAGTGGTCACTGTTTACTTAGGGCAGAAACCAACAGGACCAAGAGGTTAATTTTCACAGCAAGTCTGCAGCAGTGGCATCTCCTGATGGGAGCCCCACAGTGAAATAACTCAGAGATCAAAACTTTCTGTGTGGTGACAGATGAGAGCTGCTGTCAGTCATGGGCCACTAAACATCACAGAAACATGGAGTCCCTGTGCCTTGCCACATGCACCTGTAAGGGGGAAGCAGTCTACACAGCTGACCTGGGTGTGACAGCCATCAGCCCTGACATTGCCCATGCTTCAAGGCTCTAGGGCCCAGAGAGAGACAGTAAACACGCCTCTGAGTGCCTGGCATTATCAAGCTGAGTCTGGGACTGGAGGAACACAGCGGCTGCTCTTTAACAACCGGTCCTTGGAGGCTTCTGTGTGGTTTGGAGACATTCTCTGTCGCCTTCCAGAACACCCCACCCCCACTCCTGTGAACCTCCTGAGGGTAAAGAGTGGGCTGCAGGCTTCTTCCCTGTCCCCTACTCCCAGAGCAGTTTTCCCAGGGTGTCCTTGCTCATCTATACATGATACCCACCTGGAACTTTCCATAGGAAGGGGAGGAAGAGGAGAAGATAGCCTCTGCCTCCAGCCACTGTCTGTCCTGCTGGGACCTCTGCCCAGGGTTCCTGCTTAGCTGGGCATGGTGGTGGCACCCTGTGGCTCTCAGCCTGCACAAGAACTATGGAAGTGTGGAAGCCAATTTGGCCTCAGATTCACTGTGTGTCCCTCAAACTCACTGGACCTTATTTAGAAACAGAATCTTTGCTGATAAGATGAGTGAAAATGAGAAACCGGCTTGTGCTGGCCCTAGATCCAGTGACAGATGTCTTCACAGGAGGGAAAATTAGACAAGAGTCACCAAGAAGCAGGGGGCCATGTGCAGACAGAGGTAGAGACAGGATGGATACGGCCAGGAGCCAGGAACAGCTGGCGCTCCAGGGCAGGAAAAGGAAGGCTCCTCCGAGCTCCAGAAGGCAGGTGCCCTGCCGACACCTTTGAATTCCCAGCTTCTATAAAACCAACAGGAGAGCTTTGCGTCAAGCTCCAGCAGCTGGAACCCACTCACCTGGCTCCTGTTACCTGCTCTGTTCTTGTCAAATGGAGTTCCTTTCTTGAAGTTGGAATATTGAACTGGCCTTCTGTGTTATTCTCTGGCTGTCGTGGTGTCAGGTGACTCTCCTGGCCAGATTCTGTTGAGGCTGCTGTTTCTGCTGCCTACTGGTCAGCCCAGGCTGAGGAAATGTGAGCATGTGGTTCCTCCCAGGCCCTCCTCCTCCTCCTCCTCCTCCTCTGTGGGCAGAGGGGACTCTGATCTGGGAGGAAGTTCACCTTTGCCACTGAATGAAAGTCAAGGAACTTCAACACAACCAAGGCCAAGATTGCTGGTAGAGATAATGTTCACTTTCCTCAAAACCCCCCAGGAAAAGGTGTAAACAATGACATGCTTGGTGAATGCACAGTGGCAGAAATGAAGTCACATCTGTGTATTTCCACAGTATCAAACATTAATTGAATAACAGTAAAAGTTCACAGGCTTCCAGCTTTCCTCTGTGGCAAAGGGCCAGGCTGTCTCCATTTTCCTTGGTCACTGGCTAAGGAGGGCATGGGTTTCTTTTAGTCAAATCTTTATTTCTAATATGAACCCTCAGTTTACACAGGATACTCCACACTGTAAGTGTATCTATATATGTATGTATGTGTGGGTTACTCAAAGGGTTAAAGAGGCTGCAGGAGGGTTCCAGGATGTCAAGAGTCCTCAGAGGTAGAGGCATTTGGAAGCAGGGCTTTGGTAGCATCCTGGAGGCTTCCAGGCACTTTCTTGGTCACTATCACTCTGACCCTGGGTGGCCCTTTCTGCAAATCTGGCTGGGAGCCTGACCTGCCTCCTAAGTTATGAAAGCAGCATCTCAGAGAGTGCATCTGAGTACAGGCCACTCTGAGAAGCTTCTGGGGTCAGGGCAGTGCTCCTCCCCCAGGGGCACTGTGTTGCTGAGGGCTGTGCGCAGAGACTCTGCCCTCTTCCCCTCTCCTCCCACTGAGCATGCCTCTCACAGGAATTATAGCATCCCCTCCTCTCACACACCCTATGGGGCATGCTCCAGCTCCTCGGATGAGCAGGGGAGGGGCTCTTCTCTGCTTCTCCCGGGGTCCTCACACTCACCTCTGAGTTCTGACTGAGGCATGCCTGCGACTACTAGGCTACCTGCCTGGAGCCACTTTTGAGGCTGGGGTCCAGACAGAAAGGGTTTAGGAGGATGGAGTATAGCTTGCAGGCCTAGAGTAGGGTGCAGGCTGCTTGCTTCCCTGGGTCTAAAGATGCTGACTCCGCGTTATGTAATGAAATAAAATCATTTCTAGGAGCGAGCTGTAAAATTCTAGTCTGCAAACCTGTCTCCATAAATCTGAAAGGCATCTTCAACCCAGGCCCAAACAAAACAGACTCAAAGCTATTCGTAACCTCACAATGGAGGAAGAAGCCAAGGAGCTATCTGAGGTGCAGAGGCCGACAGTAGAAGCTGCACTCTTTCCTGGAATGGGGAATCACAGGCCCTTGCAGATGGTGAAGACAAAAAAAACCAAGCTGTTGCTCCCATGTTTGCCTGACCACCAAACCGTGGTGTCCAGCAGCTGTCTGGCAGTGCTCCACACCAGTAGTCCCAACGCCACCCAGTTGAGATGGTGCCAAGCATCACAGGGTGGGTGCCAGTCCTTTCTGCAACGTAAACAATTGACAAATAGGGGTTCCCAGGCCCCTTTGCAGAATTAATTTTCTAGAGCAGATCCCACACTCTAGGGAAATATTTTACCTATCTTTACCCTCTGGCTGCTAAGGACTTTGTAAAGGAGACAGACAGACAGATAGAGCAAGGCTACAGCCACCCGGGGCCCCACCATAGACACCTCCAGCTGTTCAGCCAGTCTGAAGCTCACAGGAACGTGTGCTTCATGTTTTCCCATTACTTTATTTCATAGGCATCAATGACTGCATCACTGACCTGGAAGATGCAGCCGTCTTGCTCCCTGATGCTGGGCTGCTTACCCTCCAGGAGGAAGAGGGTTCACCATCCAATTCTCTGATCCTTCCCTGGTTTGTCTTGAGACCAGCTCCATCCTGAAGCTACCAGTCACCTCCCTGCTACTCCAGGCACTCTTGTCTCTCTGGAGATTGCAAAGACTTTAGGAGTGTTGTGCCCAATGCAAAGAAGAGTGTATGTATTTAAGTATGTGTATGTATGTATGTATGTATGATGTATGTATGTATGCATGCATGTATGTATGTATGTATATATATCACAATACTACAGTTGTCATAAAAGAAATCTCTGCCTGCAACCAGGTCAGTGCCCATACCTGTCTGTACTTCCTCTGGGACAAGTCTCCCACCCCACCCCAAGTAGTGCCCCCCACTTCCCATCTTCATAGGCCACTGTGCAGCTTCTTTGACAAGCTGGTATGTGCATAGGTACTTCCTTAGGTCTGTGCCCAAGGCCCTGTGAGGCAGGCTACATGGTCACTCAGATCGGCCCTCCCCATCCTTCCCACAGTGCTGCCTTTCTCCAGGTCAAAGGCCCCCATAACCTGTTACTTCTCCTGCCCAATCATTTACAGCTCGATCGATTGTGTCAGATGCCTGTTCACTGGGCCCGGAGCAGGCCTCAGGAGGAGCTGAGCGAGCTGGGACCTAGGAGAACAGGGAGAGGACCCAACAGACACCAGGTTTTTGGTGGTTGCTGAGACATCCAGGGAAGTGGCCTCTAGTGATACCAGAGATGAGGAAGCTTCTCAGGCTACTTGACTGGGGCCTGTGTGGACCGTGCTGCACACATGCATGCTACCCCTGCATCAGCACTCACACAGTGTCCTCCTGACTCTGTAGCTGGGAACCTGTGAAGCCAGGACCTACCTATGAGCCTATTTAGCCCAGTTTGCTCCGCTTTCATGAAATTTGTTGTTGTTGTTGTTTTTCTACCAGGAAAGGCCCCAGACCACATGGATCAGCTAACTTGGCAAACAAACCCACAGAATCTCAGCACTCACCATGTCCTGCGCCAGGTGGTGGGCATGGCCACACTCTTGGTGAAGCCCCAGTCTGGTGTGGTGGCGGAGCAGAGGGTGAGCTGTTTATAGTGGAAGAAGGTGGGAGATGCCCACAAGCAGCTGAGGTCTAAAGGGAGACTGGAAGAGGGCAGTGGCCAAAGGTGTGTGTGTGTGTGTGTGTGTGTGTGTGTGTGTGTGTGTGTGTATACACACATGCATTCTTAAAAGGATATTGATGGTGGGCAGCTCACTCAAGTTCAGTTTTAAGAAAAGATTCAAGGGGATTTCCACTTCCAGACAAGAAGGTGAAACATCCTAGGGAACAACTAACAAAACTGCAATTCCAGGGGAACACACGATCCCGTGATGTTCAGGACACAACTGTCATTCAGCATTGAGAGCCACCATGGAGGGCAGTGGCGAGCAAGAACCAGGTCACTGCCAACAGAGGCTGCCCAGGCACCAACCAAGATGGGCTTGCTTCTAGACCAGCACAAGATATAGGATAGGACCCAATCACAGCTCAGTTCACGCCAAAGAAGGCAGAGTTGGAGGCAAGAGCTGGCAAGGTGATGGTTAGATGCAATAGCCAGTGTGAACGAACAGTGAGAGCCTGCCAAAGTGGCAGCAGTCACCAAAGCTGCTTTTGCAGAACCGAGGACAGCAGTGAAAGATGGAGCTGTGATCCAATGACTGCTGACAGGTGTCTGGGGGCCAGACAGCAAAGGTCTCAGCCTACAGACCATCACAGTGATATCCAGGCCGGTTTAACAAAGAGTGCAACTGCTCTGATCTGATATGCCTTAGCTCAGCCAGAGCCTTCAGCAACACAGGGAGCTAGAGATGCTCAAGAGAGACAAAGAAACAC
This sequence comes from Acomys percivali, assembly GCA_907169655.1. NCBI lineage: Eukaryota > Metazoa > Chordata > Mammalia > Rodentia > Muridae > Acomys > Acomys percivali. The sequence goes on along the minus strand of OU015747.1, from coordinate 32,284,849 downwards.
AGTTATCATCAGAGACATCAGCGCTTCTCTCCCAAACACTGATACAAGCGACAGGAAACCAGAAAGGACAGAGTCCTGGTGGACTTCGAAGGCATTCTGCCCAGCAGCTGTGCAGAACCGTGTCCATGACAGGCTAGGTCTTCAGTAACAAAGCAAGACTCAGGAATTCAAAATGACTCAAATCATTTCAAGTGTGTTCTCTGTCCTCAGTGGGATTAGATGAGAAATCTGTTTTACTGGCACAGGGTGTTGGGGAAATCCCTAAATATTTGTTAAACAACCAACACATTTCTGTACAGGAGTCAGGGAGAAGAAAATTAAAATGGGTTTTAAGCTGAATAACAGCTAGAAATGTACAGACCAGAACCTGAATGCCATTCTCAGGACCTGGGGGCTTCTACAGTGACTTCCAGAAAACAGTAAGGGAGGTGGGACAATTAAGTCCAACTTACTGTTTTCTAGAAAACCAAAGAGAGAGAAACAGTTCTCATGCAGCTCTTCGCAGGTTTCCTGGGATTGTGCCAAGCATCAGACTGCAGGAAGGCCTTGAGGGGGTGTGGCCAGGGAAGGCAGAGTCCTCTCTCAAGGTGTTCGCAAGATGACAGGGAGTCAAGGCTCTTGTGGAAATGGTAGCTGCCCTGTGAGGTCTTTCATTCACTGTTGGATTATAAGGTTAGGGGACTCCATCCAGCGAGCTCCATTTTGTCTCAATCTCTGCCCCAGGTGAGGCTCAGGAGACGTCCTGAATCTTCACAACCAGCCTGTCTTTTGAATTTTTTTCCTTGACTTTAGAGATGAAGATTAAGAACGATATAGTGACTTGGACATTGACCATCAGCGTGTAGGTGGGGCAGGATTCCCACTACATCTGTTTAAACCCATCATCTTCCTTGTGAGAGTGGTTGTGAGGTTTACTGAGGGTCTCTTGGTCCCAGGACACACTGACCTCGGGGAGATAGGGAAGGCCAGCAGTTGAGAGTCAGGTGAAAGGAGGAGGAAGTTGTTAGGGACGGAACCTCGTGGAGCACAGAGTGAGGGGCTTGATGTCAGTAGGCCTTTACCGCAGGAGGTGTTGGGTGCATGCCCAGACCCCAGTGGGATTAGGAGGTCTGAGATGCTGGATTATAGTTGGCGTGCCTACCTGGGAGGAGGACCAGGTACAGCAGGGAGGACTACTGGGAATGTGGATCCAGTTACACATCTCAGGAGCAGGAGGCTAGGAAAGGGAGGTGGGAGGTGGTCAGAGTGGCTCCTGAGGGTCTTGACTCATGCCTGGGCTAGGAAAAGGGCACTGGTGAGGCCTGGTTGGGCAGGTCCCAATGCCAGGAACCTGTGGTTCTAGGATGCTGATGGGTGTGAGTGGAGACTTTGGGAGAGACTAAGGTTCTTCAGCCTCAGGGGAGAACCTGAGGAGACTCTGAGTGTCCTGGGAGAAGCTTTGGGGCTGGAGAGAAGCTGAGAAGTTGGGGAGAAGCTGAGGGTCGGTGAAGAAATTGAGGAGATGAGAAGCTGAGGGGTTGGGAAGAGCCAAGGGGCTGGAAGATGGCAGCAGCCTGGAGGGGATTGACAGCGATGGCAAAGGGGGCTGGGAGTCTCAGAAGAGGATATGGTAGGGCAGTCAGCCTCCAGGTCAGGCTGCGTCAACCATTTTTTTTTAAAATTTTGTAAAAAATGTTTTATCAATTCTACTTTTGTATAAAACACAGGGAGAAACCTGACCAATCAACACATGATTGTGACCACAGGGAAAAGGACTTATCAAACTTTGCAAGTCTAAAAACATACAAAAGCTTCTTTTATCTTGTCTACAGTAATTGTCTATGCTTTCCCATTAGACTGTTCTTAAGAATACCGCATACCCACTGGTGTCCTCTGTCGCAGCTACAGACGGGGGAGAGCAGGCTGGTCAGCTCATGTCCTAGGCAGTTTTCTGCTGTCCCTTCTTCCCAATCAGAGACTTGTGGATATGCGGTATCACTCCACCTCCAGCTATGGTAGCCTTGATAAGTGAATCCAACTCTTCATCTCCTCGGATTGCAAGATGCAAGTGACGTGGGGTGATGCGCTTTACTTTGAGATCTTTAGAAGCATTACCTGCCAACTCCAGCACCTCAGCTGTGAGGTACTCCAGAATTGCAGCACTGTACACAGCAGCAGTGGTACCCACCCGTCCATGGCTTGTGGTGCGCGTCTTCAACTGTCTGTGGATGCCGCCCACAGGAAACTGTAGCCAAGCTCTTTGTGAGCGAGACACTGCTTTGGCCTTGGCCTTCCTGCTATCCTTTCCAGCTTTGCTTCCAGCCATGGTCTTGGCCGCCCGACACCCACTGCCACCCCCAAGGTCAACCATTTTTTAAAAAAAGATTTATTTATTTATTATTATGTATATAGTATTGTGCCTGCATGTACACCTGCAGGCCAGAAGAGGGCGTCATATCACATTATAGATGGTTGTGAGCCACCACATGGTTGCTGGGAATTGAACTCAGGACCTCTGGAAGAGCAGTCAGTGCTCTTAATCTCTGAGCCATCTCTCCAGCCCCCGTGTCAACCATTTTTGAAGTGACTTTGTTGCGTTGAGTTTCACCCACTTTCCTGAGCCTCAGGCTCCCTAGTAGCTGGGACCACAGGTCACTGTGTTCAACCCGAGGTTAGTTTAAAAATCTTTCAGGTGTCTCTAGGGCAGCCTGGGAGAGAGGAGCTGATGAGAACAGACCAAAGCAGGGAGGGTCACCTGACTAAGCTGTGGTCCTGGGTGATCTTGTGGCCTCACCTTCCACAAGGAGGAAGTCAGCAGGCATGGGGAGGCAGGATGCAGACCTAGGAAGGGCAAAGGTCTAGCCCCTTTCTGGTCCCAGGAAATCCTGGGGGCATGGATGGGCAGTGTTTCTGTTACGACCATTCTGATTTTATATAAAAGCAGTTCATGACTCAATATGAAGGTCATGATGCCAACAGGCCCGCTCCTCTGCAGCCCATCCCTATCCCACATTATCCCCAGCACAGCCACACCCCTTTGAGTAGTTTGAATGTAGAATGTCACCCGCAGGCCTCTCATGTAGACATTGGTTCCCAGCGTGCAGTGCTGTTTTGGGTGGTTGTGAGAAACGTTGAGCACGGGGCCTAACTGGAGGACTCATGCTCGATGGCTGTGGCTATGGCCCCACCCAGTTCCACTGATCAGTTTCCTGACTGCCACCGTGTGCCCTCACACCCCTGCCTTCATGTCAGGCATCATGAGGGTGCGAGACCTCCTCGAACTGAGATCCAAAAATAAACACACATCTTCCTCACAGCCGTTTCTGTCAGGCGGCCTGTCACAGCGATGAGACGAGCAGGTGACCCACCTTCCCTGTGCTGTACCTCTCACACCTGCTTGTCTCTAGGCCACACAATTATCCCATCAGCTCTGGAGGGAGGAGAATTTGCTGTGGTATTTGACATCCTCCTGTGGTGGGTGAGGATGAGCCTTCGACATACTCCCCGGCTTCCTCCTGAGATGTGCACCTCACAGTTGGGAGTTTCTGTCAGAACTAGGCATCTCCTCCTTCTTCTGGATCATGCCCCACCCAAGTCTGAACTGGACTCTCAAAGCCAGGACCTTTCCTTAGCTGCGAGAACCAGCCTCACTGAAAGGATTTGAGTTCTTACACACAGAATAACTGTGTGTGTGTGTGTCTGTCTGTCTGTCTGTCTGTCTTTCTGTCTGTTTTCTCTCTCTCTGTATGTACTGTGTGCAATGCATGCACGTGTGTCTGTGTGTGCATGCATGTCTGTGTGTGGGTGTGCATGCATGTCTGTGTGTGTATGAATGAGTCTCTGTCTCTGTCTCCGTCCGTCTGTCTGTCTGTCCATCTGTCCGTCTGTCCGTCCGTCCGTCTGTCTGTCTGTCTGTCTGTCTGTCTCTCTATGTGTGTGTGTATAGATGCACAGCATGCACAGTTGATCTCACTCACCCCCGAGGCTATCCACCCTTCTCTGTTACCTCTGTCCAACACTTGGAGCCCTCCCTGAGTCACAGGAAACAGCTCCTCTTTCTCTTCCTCCGAGGTCAGCTTAGCACAGCTGTGGCTGTGCCCATCTGCTCAGAGGCTTCCCTAGGTCCTGTTTACTCTGGGTGGTGGTTTCTCCCCACTTGCTCTTCAGGCATCTTATACCTTTGACCTTGTCCAACCTCTTGCCTGCCATAGGGTGTTGCATGCTACCAGGACCACTTTATGGAGGAGCAGACTGGCTCAGAGAGGGAGAGACGATACCTTAATTGCACAGCTGGGAAGGAGCCCAATCCTAAACACTTCTTTTGGACATTTGTTATGATGACTTGAAGCCCCATAAACCTTGTTAGGTCAAAGGTCCATTTTGCAGGAGGCATGAGGCTCTCACCATCATGGGAGGCCATTTATGGACAAATCTTTTTCTTGGGCCTAAAGAAGTGCTGGGTAGTGGCTCTAAACAGACTCTAAGGTAGTGGTCTAATGAGTATATTCCAGCTGCATTGTTGGGGGGAACTCAGCTGGTTGAGAAAGCCAGGACTTGGGGAGGGATTTGTAGACATGTCCACATGAGGCCTCAGAGCCACGATGATCTCACTGGGGAGAGAGGTCTTTGCACATGTAGCTAACCCATATATCTCTCAAGATGAGCTGGTCCTGTGTGTGTGTGTGTGTGTGTGTGTGTGTGTGTGTGTGTGTGCACGCGCTATGTCTCATGCCAAGCAAGGAGGTTGAGGAGGCCATGTGATCAGAAGCCTTTGTGAAGTCACAGTCACAAGCCCTGAGGTGACCTGCTTTAGGCCAAAGTCCAGAAGGAGTCCAGGAGCTGGAGAGGCTGGAAGGTCTTGTCAAGCCTCGGAAGGGACATGGCTGTCATTGCATGTCAAGCTGAACTTCTCCAACCAGCATGGAGCTGAAGTCTTGTTTGAAGCCTCTGTCCATGGTGCTTAGAAACAGGACCCAGGGGCTAGCCCAGCCAGGACCTGCTCCTGTACAACTATATGTGGCATGTGAGAGGCTGGGGCCTCTGGAGCCTCCGGGATCTAACCAGCACCTGCCCATGCCAGTCTCCACCGCTTTCCCACAAGCTAGTCCTGTCTGCTGTCTGTCATCCCAGGCCTCAGTAACTACTCAGCTGCTTGCTGGGGTCCACAGGCTCTTGGGTCTCAGGCCCCATGTTCTCTGATGCTGTGGCCTTTCCTGCAGGGCAGGTGGAGCTGGTGTCCCTGAGTGAGTGAGTGAGTGAGTGAGTGAGTGAGTGAGTGAGTGTTTGATTCCACAGCCACCCAGGCCAGTTCTGCCTTGCTTGCCCTGCTCTTTGATGGTCTCTGTCTTCCACAGACAACCTCACTTTCATGATGTACAAACCATGATGGAAACCCTGATGTGACCTGGATCCTGCCTGGCCCCTAAGCTCTGACAGAATTCAGACTTGTCCAGGGCACCAACTCCTGTTCCCATGGCCTTCAATCACTCTGAAGTGAACCTGTGTCCACCTAGTTCCCTGGGACTCACCGCAGGCAGCCCCTCTTGTGTGTGACTCACACTCATCCTGGGGGACCAAGCTGCCACTGAATGATTCACCCTGTCAAGTGCGCAGCATCTGTCAGTCTTCTCACCCATTGCTATTTTTGAAACCCTGCCCTTTCTTTGCTGTTAGCACTTGGGTCTGCTTTGCACTGGAACTTTTAACTCTGCTGTGGAGTCACTGTGTGCTGAAAAGGCTGGAACTAAGGGTGCTTGTTGAACCCCAAAGCTAGATGCAGACAGATATTCAGAGGGGACCAGGTGGTGAAGACCTCATGGTCCCCAGGAGCTACTGCAAGCTGGAGCTGGACTTATTGGGACAGGCCCAGACACTGGAGACAAAGTTTCTCGGATCCATGGACACTCGGACATCCAGTCTCCAGTCCTGACTCCAGAGGGGCTGCGACTTACAACCACCATGTGAGCCCAGGGCCAGTGTAACTCTCTGCTTTAGCCTCCCGAATGCTGGGTGCTGATTATAGGCACTCAACATCAAACAGGTCAAGGTGTAGCTCAGGCTGGCTTTAAACTCATCCTCCTCAGAAATCCACCCACCATGTGCTCCACCACGGTTAGCTCAGATGGAATGGTACAGTCCTCTTCTCTCTGTCTCTCTGTCTCTGTCTCTGTCTCTCTGTCTCTCTGTCTCTCTGTCTCTCTGTCTGTCTGTCTGTCTGTCTGTCTGTCTGTCTGTCTGTCTCTCTCTCTCTCTCACACACACACACACACACACACACACACACACACACACACACACACGCATGCACAGTGCTGCTAAGAGCTAGCACACCCAGACCCAAGTGGTGAGATCCTCAATTCAGGAATAACTTTGTGAGCAATACGGCCATGAAGTGGAGCCCTCAGGGCAGGATCAGTGTCCTCATAAAGGAGCCCCAAAGCTGCCTGTTTCTCCACTCCATGAGGACACAATGCACCATGGAAGAGCGTTGGGTGGGACAAGAGGCTGAATCTGCCGATGCCTTAATGCCAGACACCAGACCCTGGGAAATCAGTGTGGGAGGTTGACCAGCCCCAGGCTGAGGCTGAGCTTTTTTTTTTTTTTTTATTACATCAGAGAAGACAAAGACATGCACATGAAAACCACAGGGGAGGGGGGGACTTGGGGGAGGGGCTGGGAGCGGGAAAAGGGAGAGGGAGGGAGATAAGGCAGTTATGGAGGGATAAAGATGACATGCATTTCCCACTGGAAGAGCCACTGCAGGTTTGGGCAGCATCAGTGCAGCCTTTGTTACAGCTTGACTCTGAGCTATCCCCCAGAGACTCCAGGCTTTTGGGGAGAAGCGAATCAGTTCTGGAGGCTCTGGATAATCAATGGATTAATCCCTTGGTGGGGTCATAAAACTGGTATTGGCAAGTGGGGCCAAAACACAGGAAAAACATGTCCCTGAAGGTGTACCCTGGCACAGTGGTGTCTCTATGTTCCCTGGACACCATCACTAGTAGGGGTCTCCACAGACTGACAGTGTGGAGCCACCGGTCATAGGCCGGCACCTTCAAGTCTGTGAGCCAAAATAAATAATTTCCCTAAGTCACTAATCACAGACATTTCATCATAGCAACAAAAGCTGACTAGGCGGGAAAACTTTTAGTTCATTTTATGAATTTATACCTAATTCTAGGCCCCTAAGATCTTCTGCATATGGTGATTTTTGAGGCATGGTGCAGAATATAGTGAGATGACATGAGGCAGACTTTGACAAACACTGTCTGTCAGATGCTGTTTTTGATGGATTCTCTGTGCCCAGGAGGACGATTGGTTTTCCGATGCAAAAACAACCCTGTGACTCATTTCACTAAATATCAGCTGTCACCCTCAGCTTGTAGAAAGCCATCACCCAAGTGCTTTGGCAATAAAAATGGCCATTATGTAGCTTTGCATAATTTTTTTAAGGGGAAAAAGAAAACATTTTGTTCAGTAATTGCTCCTGAGTGGGGCCCAGCTTGCCAGTGGTTTAGTGACTGGGAGAGTTTGGCACAGGTGCCGCAGTGAGGATTCACCAGCTCGGCGAGGGAAGCTGTCTGAGGCACAAGGCCAGCTAAATGTCCAGATTTATACATATCTTAAAGGTGTGTGTGTGTGTGTGTGTGTGTTTGAATGTATGCAGGTGCCTATGGGATCCAGAAGAGGGAGTTAGATCCTCTGAAGCTGGAGCTACAGGCTGTTCTAAGCCTCCTGGCCTGGGTTCTGGGAACTTACTTAGTTCTGACAATGATAGCTTCAACCACTGTCAGCCTGTACATGACGATTGTGGAGACAATGGAGTAGTGCTCTTTCTCAGGAAAGCCCCACCTCTGCAGGCTCAGCGACCCTGGGGACCGCCTATCAATAGGACCATGCAGGAACAACATGATTAGATGTCTTCACTTAGCACGATGTCCCTGAGGTCCAACCATGTGGCCTGTGCAGTGTGGCCGGAGTTTCTCTGTAAGACAGATAGTGTTTGTTCTGAGTGTGTTTGCTCCTAGCCCCCACCCCTCACCCCCAACCACGGCTTAGCTTCTGTGAGGATGGCCCCATGTGAGGTGGCAGCTTTGCTTCCGAGTTTTTCATTTGTCCTGAGGTGGTTCTCTGCCATGCTCCAGATATCTCTACCTCTTGTGCCCTGTATCCTCTGTTTGGGAACCTGGACACCCCCACACCCTCCATCCTGAGTCCTTGGCCCATGACAGCTGATGCTCAGCAAGGCTCTCATTCTACCAGCTGCACATGGACTTACAAAGTTTAGAGCTGGCCATGCGTGGTGGTGTGTGATTGCACTTCATTACCAGGGAAGGCTGAGGCAGGAGGGCTGTGAGTTCAAGGCTACCTTGCGTGATCTATAGAGACCCTTTCTCAGATTGCTGTCTCCCAGAAGTTAGGGTTTCCAAGGCCTCACATTGGCACATTCATCAAACTGGAGGCCCCTGTGGATTGGACTGAGGCCAAGATGGAGGGACAATGGGGTCTCCTTCCACCTTAACTTTCTGCCTCCATTCTGGACACACAAGGCCCGTGCTATATTGGTACTTCTAATAACAGAGGGGCGCACTATGTTTTGGATAATGCGCCCAGAGGTCATTTGTTAAATACTGGGTCTCCAACTTGTGGCATTATTGGGAGCTGATGGAGTGTCTAAGAGGTAGAGCCTAGTGGGAGGGAATTAGGTCATTGGGTGCATGCCTTTGATGGGGTATTTGGGCCCCACCCTTTCTTTCTTTCTTTCTTTCTTTCTTTCTTTCTTTCTTTCTTTCTTTCTTTCTTTCTTGCCTGTGAAATCTTTTTTTTTTTTTTAGGTTTAATTTATTTATTTTATTTATTTATTTTTTTATTTAATTAATTTATTCTTGTTACATCTCAATGGTTATCCCATCCCTTGTATCCTCCCATTCTTCCCTCCCTCCCATTTTCCCCTTATTCCCCTCCCCTATGACTGTTCCTCAGAGGGATTACCTCCCCCTGTATATGCTCATAGGGTATCGAGTCTCTTCTCGGTGACCTGCTGTCCTTCCTCTAAGTGCCACCAGGTCTCCCCCTCCAGGGGAAATGGTCAAATGTGAGGCACCAGAGTACGTGAGAAAGTCATATCCCACTCTCTGCTCAAGTGTGGAGACTGTCCTGTCCATTGGCTAGATCTGGGTAGGGGTTTAAAGTTTACCGCCTGTATTGTCCTTGGCTGGTGCCTTAGTTTGAGTGGGACCCCTTGGCCCAAATCTGCCTATCATAATGTTCTACTTGTAGGTTTCTAGGACCCACTGGATCCTTCTACTTTGCTATTCTCCCATGGTTCTCTCATCTAGAGTCCCAATAGGGTGTCCTCTCCTCTGTCCCAGAGACTTCAACACCCAACTCTCACTGAAGGATAAGTCATTGAAACAGAAACTAAGCCAAGAAATAAGGCCCCACCCTTTCTTATCTTGGTGTTCTGGCTGCTAGGATGTGAGCAGCTTCCTCTGTCATGTGATCCCTCCATGACAAACTGTGCTTTCACAGATCCAAAGCACTCAGCTAACAGACCATGAACTGGACCCTCTCACACATGAGCCTACATAAACCTTTTCTCCTTTGAAGTTAATTGTCTCAGGTGTTTTGTAACAGGAACAGAAAGCTGACTAATTCAAGGAGAGACCATGTCCCTGTGACCAGCGTTTCCACACTATCTCTGACCTCTGGAGCTCTGGATTCTGCTTTTTTTTTTTTTTTTGCTTTTGGCACAGATGTCAGGGGTCTGTGGGACTGCCCCTTTGGCCAGTTGCCCTAGTCTCCCTCTGAATGTAGAGAGGGTGCTATTGTTATAGGTGTAAGTGCATCCAAGCACATCCATTGAGATTTCCAGGTCATTATGTCTGGAACAGAGAATTAAACTACAGGGACAGATCGTTGAGGAAGAGAAAGGAAAGGCTATTCTGAGAATGGGAGTGGCCAGAGATGCTTAGCCCCACCCACTCCCTTTACATGCCATTCGCATAGCATTGCCTCCTCCTATAAGTGTATCTTTTCTCACACGTGTATCTGCCGTGCCTTACGTGGGAGTCTGGTGCGGAAGGCTCTCTGCTAATTTGCATAATGCAGTGGAGGTGCTCAATGCCTTCCAGCCCTTTGCCTCTTCCAGCTTGGGCTCAGCTTTTGGATCCTGGCCCTGTGACTGACCATGTCTGCCTGTGCCTTAGTTTTCCCATCGGCTCAGTGAGAGGTGGCAGACCCCAGACAGGTTAGGAAAGGCTCTATTGTCAAGCTTTCCCTGGTTCTGCTGCTACCATCCTGGGATGCAGGTCTCAGCCCTGGGGCTGTGCGAACACTGTTTCCATTCCTTCACCTTTCCCCTCAAACTGACAAAATGAAAGGTTAATACTGTGAGGTACATTCATTTTGCTCTGCTGTTTAACTCAAACTCACCTGCCATTTTGCCCTTGAGTTCATCGGTTTCCAGAGTGAATTCAGTGTGGCTGGCCCCTGGCTAACACGGGTGCTGAACTTCAAAGCCCAGCATAAGAGGGCTAGTCTGTCTTGAAGGTGGGGTGGCAGTGGCTGAGAGCCAGCTAGGACCTAGTTCTGCTGGCTTGGGAACCCATGGGAGCATGCTACCTTCCTGCCTTTCACAGCTGGGGCCTGACAGTCAGGGTCCAGGCGGCCCACCACAGTCCATTGCAGATGAGTGCCATTCCCGTGGGCACTCTACTAGAAGCAAGAGCTATATGGGAGCAGTGCTAGGTTCCTCCTGCAGACGCTGTCCTCAGGCCCTGTGAAGCTAGCTACGTTGCTCTCAGAGTTGACAATAGGCTGATTTTCCCACTGGCACAGCTGGTCCCAAAAGGAGGGGTGGGGGGTGGGGGACAACGACACAACTGGCTGGCTGGGGCTTGTAATCTATCCCCACCAGGTGGCATCTGTGAGCCACCACCTTCAGCCTCAGTTTCCTACCTGTGACTGGTGAGTCCAGAGTGTAGTAATGCAGTCCTAGAGAGGACCCTTCACAGAGCAGGCACCACGTTAGTTTACCTTGGCCATGGCTGTGCTAATTACAGAGGCACAGGACGTGGGGGGCAGTCTGTGCCAGCAATGGCTGGCCTGCACTGCCGCAAGAAGTGTGAAGGGCATTCTTAGATCGTGGGGATGGAACACACAAATTCCACCAGAAAGAAAAACAAGTGAATGGGTAGGATTGAAGCCCCAGCTGGCCTCAGTTGTGGGGAGGGTCTTGCCTTCAGGCTATGGGACTGCTGCGGGCCGCCATGTTCTGGTGCTTAGCCTGTGAGAGTGACCGGATGGAGAAGGGCTCTTTGCATGATTCTGGAATGGGGAAAGGGCTGGCTAAACATGCTACTGTCCAGAAAAGTTGCTGAGGGAGAGCTGGCAAAGAAATGCCCACAGGAAGCAGTGTGATCATAAGCCAAGGATGCTTGCAGCTTCAGGGAGCTGGAAGAGTCAGGAAAAAGGTGTCACTTGGAGCCACCGAGGGCACGGCCACTCACACTTCCATCTCAGACTTCTGCCTCCAGCATTGTGGGAGGATTTCTGTTGATTGAGGCTTCCAGTGTGGGGGGACCTTTGCTATGATCCCAGGCAGCTTTGAAGAGCATCTTCCTACAGCTGGTAGAGGAGAGAAAGGGTCTCCAGGGAGATGCCCTCTGACAGGAGCATCCCTAAGGACCACAACTAAGTAGAGCATGGGGATTGCAGTGCCAGCTCTAGGGTGTGTGTGTGTGTGTGTGTGTGTGTGTGTGTGTGTGTGTGTGTGTGTGTGTGTGTGTGTGTACTGGCTCTAGTGGCTGCCAGCCAGTCACCAGGGACCAGCCCAGCCAACCCTTCATACTCCTGGGAGAATAAAGGCTGGCTTTTGGGCAATTGGTAGCACAGCCCTCTCCACGAAATTCAACCTGGTCCTTTTTTGTGATGCCTGCATGTTATATTCTGCAAAACACGAGCAGGGAGGGTCCACAATCACAACAGGAGAGACCACTTGCCTGAGACCCGTGGTAAGCCATCTGTGTGGGGTCTGCTCTCTAGATTCATTCTTCTCTGTGACCTCGAGCAGGGCTCTCAAGTCAGGACACTGGACCTGCTTTATGACCTTGTCTGAGCTGCAGTTTCCCTCTCCGCACAGAGGCCCTAGCCTGGCCTTGAGTCCACGCTCTCTCTTGGATCACATATTCATGTGATCATGAATATGACCTAAAGACAGAGACCCTTAACTTCATGCTGAGGCTCAGAGCTGCTAGACCTCTGGAGATGCTGGAGCTCTTCAGGGCTTCATGAGGGCTGAGCTTGGGGTTGAGCCAGCTGCTGGTCACACTGACCAGGGACTATGGAAGCAGTAAGCATGTGGGTGAAGCAGGATGGGCCTACTCACACAGCACAGCCTGGGAAGGCTCCGGCAGCCCTGAGAAAGCTGGGTGGTCCGACATACTTCATCGAAAGACACCCCGTCAGCCAGAGTGGTCCAAAGGCCCTAACATACCTTATCAGTCCTGGGGCTCTCCACACTGTATGTGCTATGTTTCAAAGGTGGGTTCCTACCTACCTGCCTATCCTCCCTGGTGGCTCTGATAGGGTGCGCTCCAGTGCCATGAATCACCTCACCTGCCTGGGCCCAGCTCAGCAACTTGGAGCCCAAGGTCTCCTTGCTAGAGCCTGCAAGGCGATGAGAGCAAACTAGGCTGGTCCCTCCCCTGCTCAGGGACTGTCAGGCGGGTGGCATAGCTCTTAGGTATGGCTGGGAGCAGCTGATGGGAGGAATGCCTGAGGGCCTTCAGTCATCTGTCAGAGCCTCTGTCTAGCCACCCCCTAAGCCTCATGACTCATTCCTAGCCCTGAGCATTGGAGGCAGGGGAAAGAGGAGGAGCGCAAGGGCAGCCTTCCCTGCTGGGGATGTCTCCTCCCCATAATGCCCTTCTTTATGGTGCTTGATTTGAGATGTGCTATGTTTGTGTTGTTTATTGCACACCATGCCAGCAAAAGCAAAGAGTCTACTAAAACCATCAACACTCAACAGCCGGGACCTTCTCTTCAGCCTCTGCAGGGCACAGGGTAAAGACAGGGCTGGGCTCACTTCTAGTGCCTAGAACACCCACCCATCCTGAGTATGTCCTGGACTTGGAGGCTGGAATAACACCAATTAGCCATTTTAAAAAAGCCTTTCTTTGTCATTGGTGCTCTGTCTCTTTGTCTCTCTCTCTCTCCTTCTCCCTTCCCCCCTGTTCCATTTATGCTCACCTGTGGGTACACATGTGGAGACTAGAGGTTGACATCATGTGTCTTCCTCTATAATAATAATAATAATAATAATAATAATAATAATAATAATAATAATAATAATAATAATAACAACAACAACAACAACAACAACAACAACAGGGTCTTTCATTGAACCTAACACTTGACCTGGAACTTGTCTTGGCTAGATTGGCTGGCCATCCACCTGTCTCCATTCCCAGTGTTGGGGTTATGGATGGGTGCTACCACACCCAGCTTTTTATATGGTTGTTGGAGATCCAAGCTCAAATCATTCTGCTTACATAGGAAGCATTTTACTGGCCGAGCCATCTCCCTGGACTCTGCAGTTTATTTTTGTAGACAGAGCCTCCTTTTTTTTTTGCCAGGGTGTGGAATGAAGCATGAGAGACATCTGGGGCTCCAAATGTAAGGATGGTCTGTGTCAGCATCCTATCACTGTGACAAAATGCCAGAAATGATCTTCTAAGGAGGAAAACTTTATCTGGGGTCTTAGCTTCAGTCCATGGTTAGTTGGAGTGCTGCTTTGGGCCTCCATAGTTTTGGGCTTTTCACACTGTGAGAGCATGTGGTAGAATGGCCGAGTTACGCTATGTCAGCCTGGAAGGAGAGAGGGAGGAAGGGGCCTGCTCCTAACAGCTCATCCATGGCATGTGTTACAGTGGCCTAGCTTCATTGCATACTTATTCTTCCTAAATGGTTTACCATCTTCCAATAGGAACACAGGCTGGAGCCCAAGCCTTCAACATGTGAGGAGACATCCAATATTCAAACTGTAGCAGGACCCAGTGTAAGGCTGGCTCAACCCTGAGGGTGAGTGCCTATCTGTGTCTGTGTTCTAAATGTTTCTCATTCTCTCGTTAAAAACAATTTTTTAGGTGTATAAGTATTTGCTTTCATGTATGTGTGTACACCAATTGTGTGCCTCAGAATCTGGATAAAGGGATCAGAGGTGTTTGGATCCCCTGGAACTGGAGTTACAGATGGTTGTGAGGCACTACATGGGTGCTGGCAACTGAACCAAGGTCATCCTCAAAAATAGCTAGTGCCTTTAACTACTGAGCTATTTATTCATTCCTACAGCAAGTCCCAGCTGTTTTGCATCTTTCATGTCATCCACCCACACATCCACACATCCATCTATCCATCCAGTTGCCCATCATGCCATTCACCCATTAATCTAATATTTTATCCACTCATCTACCTTTCTATCTACCCAGCCACTCAATTGTCTGTCTATCATTCATCCAGCTATCTAGTCATCCATCTGTCTATCTATCCAGTCATCCACCCATTTATATCACATATTGATCCTTCCATCCATCCATCCATCCATCCATCCATCCATCCATCCATCCATCCATCCATCCAATTGTCTATCTGTATTATCTATCCATCCATTGATCCATCCACCCATCTTTCTGTCTGTCCATCCAGTCATTCATTCAGTTATCTAACCATCCACCCAGTCAACTGTCCATCTATTCATTCATTCATTCATTCATTCATTCATTCATTCATCTATTCAATCTAGCTGATCTTTTTTTTCCTTCAGTTCCTCCTTCTTATTACCCTTCATGTATTCATTTATCTGTATGTTCAACTGATAGATACTTCACCATTCCTTACTATACACCCACTACAGAGCCTTGAACCATGGTACAAACAGAGCTGGGAATAGGGCAGTGCAAGGGAGGTCCCTGTGACACAAGACATATGGAGACACTTGCTCTCTGATTCATGAATGTACAAGACCTGCTGGTGGTGTGGAGAGTCAGGCATCCCTACTTCTTCCAGGTTCTCATGGATAGAAAACAGACAAAGGTGACCAAATCTCAGGTTTAAAAACCCATGAACTTTAATAAAGTCTTTTATCAAGTCTTGACTCACTCTATAGAAGTGTCTATAACAAGATAGACACTTCTATGCCATAGGGTCATTGGGGACCTCATTCAATGACCTGATCCTGTTATATGCCAGACACATTGATGTTTGCCTGTATCCCAGGGCCTTGAAACCTTCATATGACATGTGCTTCAGGCTTTGTGGTTGGTCTCTGTAGCCACCACTTAACTTAGCTCTATAGAGATAATATGAAGACAGCCATACCCAACTCATACGTGAATGACTGTGGCTGCATTTTAATACAGCTTCTCACACACACACACACACACACACACACACACACACACACACACACGTAGACATAGATATGGTGCAACCAGAGTTTCTTGTCATAGTTAGAAGAGTGATACCACCTCAGAAGTGCCCTCAAGTGCGGCACATGGTCAAGCTTTTAGTAGCAGGAATGAGATGTCTTAATTACCTCAGTCCTTTCTAGATCTCTTTGGGCCACTCTGCCTTCTGTACACTCTCTGTGACCCTTTCCTGCTCCAGTTATCAGAAGCTGGGTTCTCTCAAGTCCTTCAGCCTAGTGAGCTCTGAGCTCATGTCTAGTTACTTTCAAGGTACAAAGCTCCACCATAGTGGGCTGCACGACCCAGGGTTCATATCAAGATGGTCCAGTCATTTGTACCATTTTGTGGCCCTGGGATGTCTGGTGAAGACTGATCCTGGGGTTCCTCCATAACTGGCTGCATCTCTCTCCTTTTGATTTTCTAAAATCAGAACAATTCCTTGTAAGAGCTCAACTCTTAGGACCACTAACAAAAGAGAGCAAGCTACCCCAAACCTGTTGTCCAGAAATGACCACACTTGCCATTTGAAGTTTGGTACTTTTTCTACCCTCCATCTTGTGTTCTGAAGTTTCAGAAAACTTTTCTTTGTTTAGATCATGGGATACTTCTCTGGTCTTTGTGTTCTGCTGAAGCATGTGCCCACTGGATGCCATGTCTCCAAGACCACTCTGAAGACTGAGCACAAGACCCCTGGAGCCCCCTCAGCTCGTCCACACCAACTCTAGTGCTGTTTGCTTCTCATCCCCCAATGCTCAGCTGCTTTCTCTGTGGATTTATTTCCGTGTTGTCTTTTGTCTCCAGTTTCCTTCCGCTCACTCATCCCTTCCTGTCTTGAGGTCTCATCTTCTCCATGAGCCCTGGCACAGAAAGAGGCCATGCTGCCCTCTGCTTGCCCTCTTGCCTCTGCTGTCTTGAGTCTCTGTCTACCCTTAAACTGAGGTGTGGAGAGGCTTTGCCATTTTTGGTTTCTTCTCAAGGAGGAGGTGTGGATGACATTTTTCCATGCCTCGCAAACACCTCCTCTGATGCCACCTTTTTCTTTCCTTCTGGCTTGTGGCTTTTTCTTCCTCTCTGGCTTCTCTATATCTGTCTTAGTTAGGTTTCTGTTGCTGTGGGAAACACCAGGACCAAACACAAAGGCTTTGTTATGCTTGCAGTTTATAGTCTATCATGACAAGATGTCAGGGCAGAAACTCACAGCAGGAACCTGGAGGCAGGAAATGAAACAGAGACCATAAGGGAGGGCTGCTTACTGCCTTGCTTGGCTTGATTTCTTATACACTCCAGGGCCGCCTGCCCAGTGGTGGTACTGCTCACGGGGAGCTAGACCATCCGACATGAATCATCAATCAAGAAAATACTCCACAGACTTGCCCATAGGCCAATCTGATGGAGGCCTCTCTCAACTGATGTTCTCTTTTCCCAGATGACTAGAGCTTGTGTGAGGTTGATGTGAAAAATATCCAGTAAAAAAAAAGTAAAAATTTAAAAAAAAATTAAAATTAAAAAAAAAGGAAAGAAAAATATCCAGTATAATATCTTACTATGCTCACTCTCATTCCCAAAGGGGTCTGCTCCCTGCTAGTGTCCCCAAAGTCTGTGTGATGGGTGTACCCTCTCTCAGAAATTGGACAGCTGTGCATTAGGGTTGGATAGAGGTTCTGGGCTCTCCTTCCTTGAGGACATTTTGTTCAGGGCATGTGGAAGCAGGTAGATTCCAAACACGGAGTCTTGAGAGGTAGTCACTGTCACTTGCATTGTTCATGGCATTTTCTCCTGGGTCCTTTGACTGTCCTCATCACTGGCATTGGGTGCTTGCTCTACCCTTGGGGTTTTTGAAGATGGAACTGGGAAAGTGCCAGCATCTGACATTTTCCTGTCCCTCAGAAATTCCTCTTATGGCATGGTTCTTTTGGTTCCCAGGAGACCAGGGCTCCCGCGCTTCCGTAAATGGGATGGAAGCCCGAGTCTGGGCCTGTGCATAGCTCTGGCTTTGTAACTGGTGGTGACGCCTATTTTATGCTGTCGAGAACTTTCCCTTCGACTTGAGGGGGCCGGCTTCTGTGGCTGCTGTGATCCTGTCCCCGGGAGGCCTTCCGGGGCCACAGTTTGCAGACACACTCACCTGTAGCTGTGAGGTTCAGAGCATTCAGATGCCTGATGATGTCACAGCTGTCTCTATCCTCTAAAATGCCCCCTTCTACACTTCCTGGAATTTATCAGTTCATATTGCCACACTCATGGGAACCATTCCAGGGTCCTGCTCCAAGTGCAGAGGAGTGACAATGTAACTCCTCAAGCTAACATCACCCTGAGGATCATGCAAAGCCTCTCTGGTCTCTTAGGACTACTCTTGCCGTGTGTCTCGCTCTCGCTGGGAAGAATAACAGAACAGGGCTCAGTGCTGATGCTGTTGGCCAGTCAGGCAGTGCGAGGTCCTGGCACAACATGCTGGGGGAGTCCTTAGTCTGGGCTAGGCCTGACCCTCAGGTTCATCGGAATGGCGTGCAATGGCTGAGTCTTCTTTTTCGTGTTTAGTGACCTGTGTCCTGGCTTTAGTGCAAAACAGGGGAAGAATATAGAGCCCCTGAGTATCTATCAACCCCATCGTGGAGAACAGAAGAGCCAGAAAGTACAGAGAAGGTCAGCCCAAGGGAAACAGAGGCTTTTTACAGCCACACTGTGAAAAGTACAAGTTAGAAAGCTCTTAAGGCACTCACTGGTTTATTAAAACAGATCGACCATGTATGCTCACAGTATGTCCTGAAGCCAGCACTATTTTTTTTTTATGTAAAGAAGAGCAGCAGGTGTGACCTGTGGGGAGTGCCTCCCCTCCAATACACATGAATGATGGATACAGCTGACAATCGAGTGCCCAGCACCACCTTAGGCCATATGTTCTCTGCCATCTCTAATCGCCTCACTTGAGTTTTGACTAAGTGAGTTTACCAAGCAAATAGCAAGCAAAAGTTCAAGAACAAATAGATAGCAATGGGCAGACAGTCAGAAGCGTCAGGTAGTGGGAAGCATCACCAAGTCAGGAGATCGCGATGTCCATCAGGTGACTGGTGTGGCCTGGCTGACAGAGCAAACAAGGTCACACCACCAAATTGGGAGCTTGCAGCATCCAGTAGATATGAACTGGGGACACCGTGGTAGAAACTAGAGATCCTGCTTAGTTTTCTCCTCATGATGCACTTTGAGCCTCCTGTTTCCATGGCAGACATTTTATAGCACAGGATAAACAACGGTGATGATGGGAATGTTTCTTTTTTCATAAATATATGTTTTTAAATTTTATCTTTATATCTTTTCCAGAGTTCCTGTCAGAGGCAGTCCCCCCCTCTCCCCTTCACTTTGCCACCTGGAGAATGAGGTATCCATCAGCTATATCTGAACAGGGGGATCTAGGCTCTCTGCTTGCAGTGTTCTTGGTTGGTGCATCACGTACAACATATCTTAACTATATTTTTCCCTTTTCCCCAACTCCTCCTAGATCTTCCTTACCTCCCTTAAACTTCCAAAAGAAAACAAAAGCCCACAAAAAAAAAAATCGTGGATTTTGTGTGTGTGTGTATGCATGTGCGTGTGCGCGTGCGCACCACAGAGCCTGCCTTGGAGTGTGGTTGATGTACCCAGTGATACTCTGTTGGAGAAAACAGGCATTGATTGCAAATAGCTTCATGGATAGGGTTGAGACCCCATGTCTACCTCCTCTTGTCAGTGGTAGCACACTGCTGGCTTGAACCCCTGCAGGCCCTGTGCATGCTGCCACAGCCTCTGTGAGTTCCTATGTGTATCAGCCCTGTTGTATCGGAGGATACTGTTTCTTTGGAGTTACCTGCCACCTCTGGTTCTTACAGTCTTTCTGCTTCCTCTTCTACAGAGGTCCCTAAACCTGAGGTGAAGGGTGGATGAAAACATCTGTTTAGAACCGAGTACTCCAAGGACAATGGTTTTAATCTCCTGTCAGAAAGCCAGGAAGGCAGCCTATCCTCAGACAAGGGACCCAGGATGACACAGAGACAAGCATACTTCGTCTGAAAAGGGGCAGGGAAGCAAATCGCCTTTCAGAGTCAGCTCAGAGAGCTCCAGCTGCACACAACCAACAGAGTGTACATATGATGTACATAGCACTATTGTGTGGGTCCCAAGAACCTGTGGTGTTCTCCACTGGTCTCCCCGCCACCAGCAAGGGGGTACTACCCCCTTCTGGTCCCATTTCAAGAGGAGCAAAGTCAGGTTCTGAGAGGGAGGTCACAGTCAGGAGGCAGTGAGCCAGGCAGAGCCTGTCCGCTCACCCAGGAGTGCTACCTGTTGTGAGGAGCTGGGATGCTCCAGCCTCTGTTGATGGCTGCCAGGCCTCACTGACTCTGGTTCCTATAAAACATCCAGTACCCATGATTCTGACAAGGAATTCCCTCACAAGGTAGTGAGAATAAGCTCACATTTCTTCCTTCTAGGAGGGGAGCATTGATGACAATGTTTGAGTCTAAACCATCTACCATCCATCTTACTGATGGGGAAAGGAGATGAATATTGGTTTGGGGATTTTGCCCTGGGCATCCTAAAATGTTTTTCAAAAAATTTTTAAAAGAACAGCCTCTCCCCCCACAAAAACCCTCCAAAAACAAAAAAGACAAATCAAAACAACGCCAAATTCACTTGAACTACTAAGTAAGTTCACGCTGGCACCCTTAGGAGGGCAGTGCGTCATGAATTCCCAAGTGGTGATGAGGGGCTAGCTTAGAATAGGCTTGAGTCAGGGCCCCACACAGGGCTGCCAGCTGCTGTTCTCAGAGCACAGTTCAGTGCCCCCCCCCAATTCTGCTCCCAGGGAGAGGGCACCTTCTGATGCCTCCATTCTGCTCCCTGCCTCAGGGCTCCTGATTGGCTTTTGACACCCCCACTCTCCCTCCTAAGACCCCTCCCCCTTTTCTCCAGCTGGAGTGCAGGGCACCTCTCTCCTCCCTCAGGCTCTGGGAGACTCAGTGGGGTGCTGCTTTCATTATTGCTTGGTGCTGGGAAGCCACAAGTATAGGCTTCAGCAGGTGTGCATACTCAGAGCAGATGTGCTGTCCAGAGCTGCCCAGGTGTGCCCAGTGTGTAGACATACATATGTATGGTGGTGTTGTGGGAGCATGTAGACACACATCTGCATGTACCAACAAACATGCATAGTCATGTACACACATAGGAGGTGTGTGTGTGTGTGTGTGTGTGTGTGTGAGAGAGAGAGAGAGAGAGAGAGAGAGAGAGAGAGAGAGAGAGAGAGAGAGAGAGAGAGAGAGAGAGA
>OU015747.1:32250347-32261223 GCA_907169655.1 Acomys percivali | reverse complement strand
CTTCTTCTTCTTCTTCTTCTTCTTCTTCTTCTTCTTCTTCTTCTTCTTCTTCTTCTTCTTCTTCTTCTTCTTCTTCTTCTTCTTTTCCTGATACAAGATTTCTCTGTGTAGCCTTGGCTGTCCTGGACTCACTTTGTAGACTAGGCTGGCCTGGAACTCACAGTGATCCGCTTGCCTCTGCCTCCCAAGTGCTGGGATTAAGGGCGTGTGCCACCACACCCAGCTAAACCTGAGCTTCTTAAAGGCAATGTTCCTGCAGCCTGGGGAACTTAAGCATACACCCCATGAGCTACAGAGAAGGTGTGGCCCTGATGTCTCAGGACCATCTTGAGCTGACATGCTTGGCCCAGAAGGATGCTTATTTCCAGCTGCAGCTGCGGATCGCCAGCCTGGCCAGGCTTTGGAACCTGCTGGGCTTGGGCACAACCTCATCAACTCTGAGTTTAGCTTTAGAAGGCTGGAAGAAAGCAGTTTTGTCTGCCTTCCCCTCAGTAGCAGTGCTCTCTATCCCTTCAAACATTGTGGGGGACAGCCTAGGAGGCACGAGGGTCTGGAAATCTCATCAGATCAAACTGCCCACCCTGTGCTCAGAGCCCTGTGACTCTGGAGTGAGGACCACTTCTTTCTTTCTCTTTTGCTAGTTTGTTTTGAGACAGGTCTTGGTCTGTAGACAGGCCAGTCTGAAACTCATGGCAACCTTTATGCTTCAACTGGCAGAGGATTTGGAAAAATAAAGTGACTATTACAGATATGAGCCACCATGGAGAACTAAAGGACCATCTCCTCATTTGCCTGTGGGTGAGGCCTCCCCTCCCCAGGAACAGCTGGAGAGTGGTTTTGGTGTGTATAATAGCATTGTTGAGCAAGTGCAACTTGGTGCCTGCCAATACCAAAGATTTGGGCTCTACACCTGGGGTCAAGCAGCACCCTGGGGTGGGGTCTAGGTGACCGGGGGCGGAAGCCAAAGCCCACTCACCTTTGTCCTCCTACTCTGGCCCAGGATGGGCAGGGGAATGGCCTCTGATTAGGACTCTGGCCACTCTCAAAAGTGGCTTTCATTGGTTTAGAGAGGTGCCAGTTATGGTCCCTTTGGGAGTTTCCCATCTGAAAGGGGTTCCCACCCAACTTTCTAATGAGGTAGAAACAGAAAGCATTGAAGAGCCCAAGTGGTTAAGAAATCTGAGCTTTGACGACCTATGTATTATGATGGACTCTTAAAATGTAAAAGCAAGGATTTGGAGAAAAATATTTGAAACTGGATGTTGGTGTGATTCAGTGTGGGAGTGTCAGCCTTCAGAGATGAACTCAGCCAAAAGATCAGAGACTGGCATGACCAGAAATAAGATGGGCTTTGTCCTCCCTTCCCCACCCCAGGCAGAGCAGGGAGGAGCTCAGAAGCCTCCAGTACACAGGGAATGGCCATACCCCAGAAGCAAAGGAAACAAGTTGATCCAAACCTAAGCTAAGAAGCACAAAAATGAAAGCCCAGAGGAAGCAACAATGAAAGCCCAGAGCTGGCTCTTTGAAAACATTCTCTAAACTAACAAGGCTCTTGAAAACACAATCAAGAAGGGAGCAAAGGATGGAACAAAGACTGTCAAGGAGGAGGCAGCTGGACTGCGTTGGGCTTCCCAGCAGGCGGGGCAGCATCTCAACTGCCAGCCCACCATGCTTGCTTCATTCTCTTCCTCACAAGGGATGCTGCTGCTGGGACGGGTGGGAACCCTCCAAGAGAGGCCAGAGTTGACTGAAGAATAGAACATAGCAAATGCACAGGAGGGAACAGAAGCCTGTGACAGGGAGAGGGTGAGGGCAAATTCAGTGCCCCCGGTGTCTGGGAAATTCTCCAAACACAACAGCAGTGAGTGTGGACAGTCCCAGAACTGGTCATCCCTGGACACAGTCATCCCTGAGCATAGTTAGCCTGAAGGTGTCCTGGAATGGGTTTCCTGTGTGTAAGCTCCTCTCCTCTGGGCCTACACCTTCCTGTTCTCCTGGGCAGGTTCCTAAAGATCACCCTCTGGGCTCTCTCCCCCTGGGATCACCCCACAACTGATGGAGGCTCTTCCTTCCTGTGTCATTAGGATGTGGATGAGGGCAGAGACATCTCAGGTCCTGGAAAGGGACTTCTACTCACTTTAGGTTTTTGTTTTTTGTTTTTAGATATGAAGTAAGGTGGGGGCCAGCACCCTGGGGATGCTGGGCGGGAACTCCTTTGTCCAGACAGACAGCTCAGGCCAGCAGCCTCATCAGCATGCAAGGCCTTCCCAGCTTGTTGTGCAGCCTGTGCACAGAGATCTGATTTCAATATCATTACTAAAGACTTCAGCTTTCCTGTAAGCATTGCTTATTACCCAGGAATACAGGCCCAAGTGAAGAAAAATGACAATCTACTGTCTGCCAGTTGCATCTGTTGGGGAAGGGAGGAAGAAACAACTACCAAGGCTAGGCTCCCTGCAGGCTCTGACAGCAGATAGACATGATCAGCAGACCCTAGCAGGTATTTGTGCCTCCATACACTAAGGAAAAGACAAGTGATAAATCCTGATGAAATGTGACATTGTGGATGCTGGAGGAAGGCTGGCTCAGGCAGGGTTTAGAGAGGAAAGTCAATTTCAAATCTCAAGATTCCCAGGCATGTAACATGGTTGATCAGAGATAAGCTCCCCCCTCCCATACCCATTTACCCCTTACGCCATACATCTAGTCACCACCCAGCTACACACATACTATCATCCATCCACTCCTGACTTATCTTGCCACCCAACAAACATCTATCCATAAGTCCATCATGTATCTTTTCATCCATCCTAGCCACTCATCATCCATCCATTTATTTATCATCCATCCATTCATCCATCCACCCATCCACTCACTCATCCACCCATTATTTGCCCACACACCAAACATTCATCCATTCACCCATACACATCTATGATCTATACACACACCTACCTATCCATTTAGTCATACATCTATCATTCATCAATCAACCCACCCCGCTGACCCACAGTGTATCCACTCTTCCATCTACCTAATCATTATGCATCAATCCACCTACTCATTTGGTTATCATCCATTAATCTGCTCACCAATCACTTGCCCATCTATTCATCTATTCACCCTTTCATGCATCTCAACAACTCATCATCTTCCCACCCATCCACTTCCCCAACCATCCATCCATTCTTACTCTTTCGCCCATCATCTTCTCACCCATCCATCATCTATCCATCCATCCACTCTTGATCCTTCCACTCATCCCAGTAATTCATTACCATTCCTCCATCTGTTAATTTAGGGCTGGCTCAGCTGGCTCCCCTTCCTCAGTTAGGTTCCTTTTTTTGTTAATTTCACTTAAGTTTCTTCACTCTTGGGAATTTGGTGGGGCTGACCATGTGGTTCTTCTCTGCCCTGGGTACCCAGCCTAGCTCTTGGGGCAGACAGTGGCCTGGGAATAACAAGCAGACCCAGGGTCTGCAGAGACCATCTCCAGTCTACTGCTGAGCTGGACCTGAGACAGACCAGGTGTGAGGGTGTGGGAAGAGGCAGCTCCAGCCACAGTACAAATTCACACAGAAAACTGTGAGATGCTAGAGGCTTGCTGTCACAAGAATGTGGTGGCCATCCATCCCTGAGCCCCATCTTCTCATCTGGCCATCTTGTAAGGCCACTTTTTCTGAATAAAAGGTAAGCATTTTCAATGGTGAGGTGTTTGGTACATGGAAGTAGCTAACTGGGGACTGAAGGAGGAAAGGAAGAGAGGTAGGAAGGGAAGGTGTGATGGACATAGAAAGGGAAAGAAGGTCATGAGATTGTAAAGAGCTAGAGGCCATAAGGTCAGAAGACAGAGGGGATCTCTGAAAGAGAGGAGGGGACAGCAAGCGGTTGGAGGTGAGAAGCCAGGGATGAACTTTACACAACTTACATTAGACTCACTTTCTAGACCTGACTAGACCAGCTTCTCATATGCTTAGTTCACTTCTCACATCCTGCATGTGTGTCCAGAAGTCACACTGTACTGGGGACCCAAGGGCAGGTATCTCTGGTCTAGGCTCCAACACTCAGACTCCAGGCCCAGTTACCTGGGTGCCATCTGTGGGGTGCTGAAGAATCCAGGAAGTCTTAGGTTCCAGGCCAGGAAGCCAGGGTCCTTGTGAGCCTCCTAGCTCAACCCCAATTGCAACTGGTAAGAGGACAAGTTGAAAATATGAGCAAGACAGAGGATGCCCCTGGCTGCACCTGCTAGGCTCCAGGAGACAGCACCTCAAACACAGTGAAAGGCAGAGTTACAACAAACCACCACGGTGGAGGCAGTTTCATAGTAAAAGGCTGTCCACCCATCAAGTCTTGCAATCTTTCTTTCTTTCTTTCTTTCTTTCTTTCTTTCTTTCTTTCTTTCTTTCTTTCTTTCTTTCTTTCTTTCTTTAGTTTGCCTTTGGCTTTTTGAAACAGAGTCTCACTATGTAGCCTTTGCTGTCCTGGAACTTACTGAGCAGACCAGGCTGGCCTTGAACTTACAGAGATCCTCCTGCCCCTGCCTTCCCAGGGCTGGGAAGGTGTGCACCACTATGCCTGGCTGAAATCTTGCATTCTTGAGTCTGTCTTGGCGTCTGTCCGCTCCCTCCCATGGCTGTTGGTTGGATAGTCCAGCTGCCCTAGCTGTGTGTGTGTGCGTGTGACCTGAAGTCACACCAGGGCAACATGCTGCTCAAACTTCTTCCATGGCCTCTATTGCCTTTGAGTTGTGGCCAAAAGCTATAGGCTGCCTGTACGGCCTGGAATGTTCTATCTCCCTTTCAAGATTCTCGTGTTATCATTGTGACTTTGCTAGGCTTACCAGGACATCCTCTCCTGCAGGATCTGGTCTGCCAGCCCTTGCTTGCACTGAGCCTTTAACATAGACTTCACTCCCTGCACCCCAGTGGATCAGAGCCTGCTTCTCCAGACCTCCTCCTCTGTCCTTGGAGGCTGGCCCTGAGCCTGGATCCCTAGCCCTTCTGAGACTCTGCTTGCAGGTGCTCTACCACAAAGCTTGACTTGTGGGCTGGGACTTATCAGGCTGCGAGACTGTGTGTGGACAGTGGAGTCCGTCTGTGGAGAGCTTCTGTGCCCTGGCCCCGCTATGCTGATAGCTCTGAGGTCACTGAGCAGGCATCATGGGTTGCATATGTTCACAGAGACTGAGTGGTACAGGCTCAGGGCTGGGCTGGGTGGAGCATCCCCTGGGATCAGTTGGACCTATGGAGTAGCCCTGCACGGGAAGCAGACACATGGCCGACCCAAATGAAGGTCAGGCCTAGAGCTGCCACTTTTCTTGGGCTTGAAAGACTCCAGGTGCTCTGAGATAAGGTCATGTGTATTTGAGCTTTAAGTCACCCTGGCAGGCCGTGGTGGTTGACTCTGCAGCCACCTGTGTGACTGCTGTCCCTCTAACCATGGCTCCATCAATTTTAAACTTGGGCACTTCATTGTCCGACTTCCTGGCAGCTGCTACAGCTGCAGGGGAACCAAATTGGCTATTCATTCCACTGGCCAAAATACCAGTTAAGCCTCATCCCCGTCCATCAGGGCATCACACACAAACAGTCTCATCACTGCAACCCCACATCTGTCTCCGTGTATGGAATTCAAAAGCAAACCATGGTCTGGGAAGAAGCAAACACAGGCAGGCGCCGATAACGGAGGCTGCTCCATATTAGCAGGGCTAAGATTCCAGAGGAGTCTGTATGACCTCGACACTGAGCCGGGAGTCAGGACCTGGTCAGCCTTAGGCTGTGGTACTTCCTTCTCCAATGTGATTCATCTGTCTGGTTTGGCTGGACATTGGCCCAAACCCTCAGGCTCAGTATAGAGACAGGGTCAGTGTTTGAATGGTTCTACACACAATGTGATCACGGCTGCCCCAGTGCTCACTGGGATGTCAGGACTCCTAACAGTAGGACACCCACTGTAGACTTTCTGGGAGTGAAAATGCACTTTGGTTCATTTCAGTCTCCCCTGTGAGTTGGAGAAATTCCCTATTTCAGACAAATAGTTGAAGAAATGACTAAGCAAGCACTTTATGTAACAGCCATTAAGATAATTGACACTCATTTTGATTCAAGGTACAATATTCTCTGTGAAAAGAGGCATTTTTCTGTTTTCTCGAACACTTCTAAAAGGCTGGGAATTAAATCTCTTCCCCAATAAAAATTAAAAGACCAGATTCCCATCTAAATATTAAAATCTAGCTGGAGAAGGAAGCATCTTCCCACCGGCTTGGGAGCCTGGTGGATACACAGTTCCCAAAGGAAGCAAACAGCTGCTGTGTTGTTCTGTTTGGTGCTTACTAGAAAGCACCCCATTGCACCCAGGAGAGAGCTGGGTGGGGAAGGGGCCAGTCCTAAGTCCAGCAAAAAAGTGACAGCATTTTATTTTATTTTTTGGTGTTTGGAGACAAGGTTTCTCTGTGTACCCTTGGCTATCCTGGACTCGCTTTGTAGACCAGGCTGGCCTCGAATTCACAGCGATCAGCCTGCCCCTGCCTCCTGAGTGCTGGGATTAAAGGTGCGTGCCACCAAGCCCAGCCTGAAAGTGACAGCATTTGATGTAGTCAGCTCCCCCAGAGTCATGGTTAGTTCCCCAGGGCTGGACAGCCCCAGTGAAGTCTACTGGGGTAGCCTGAGGCCTGGTGTGCTCTGGGAAGGAAGTCATGAAGGAGGAAGTCTGGTAGGCTGGACAGCTGGCTTCTACTCTCCTTTCTCATCGTGCATGTCCCAACCCACCTTGTCTTTTGTTTCATTTTTTTTCCCACTTTTGAGACAGGGTCTCACTACACAGCCCAGACTAGCCTTAAACTCATGATCTTCCAGCCTTGGTCTCCCAAGTCTTGGGATGATAGGTGTGTCATTCCAGCATGTCTGACTCTGGGCCGCTTTTGCCACATGCAGCTCTGAAGTGTACTAGTCCTCCAAGGCCCTTTCATCTTTTCAGCAGTGAGCCAGGAGCATGCAGAGACCACCTTATCCATGGCCTGGGCAGCTTCCTATCTGCACAGATGACCTAACTTTAAAGATTTATTTATTTATTATTTATACAGTGCTCTGTCTCCATGTATACTTGCAGGACAGAAAAGGGTTTCAGATTACATTATAGATGGTTGTGAGCCACCACTGGGTGCTGGGAATTGAACTTAGGACCTTTGGAAGAACAGATAGTGCTCTTAACCTCTGAGCCGTCTCTCCAGCCCTGTGCACAGATGACTTAGTGACCCAGGATCTCTGTGGCCTCTCTCTCCTATATGCTGGCCCTGTCTAGCATCTGTGCCAGGAATCCTTTCCTATAAAGCATCATAGTGCTGGGTGTCCACCTCTTCATGGGTCCAGGAGAGGAAGTTACACCCTGTCTTTGGTCTAATCATCCTCTATCTTTAAACTAGTTCCACAGGACAAGGCATAGTCTGAGAACCCACTGTTTTACAAAGCACAGAGTAACTCAGAGCAGGGTGCAACCTGATTACAACAGGCCTGTGTGGAGGAAATACTCATGCACATATGTGCGGGTGTGTTGCTTGTGGTTCTCACAGGAAGATTAAAGAATGGTGACTGGCCCTAAGATTTAAAGAGCCGTAAGCTCTGGCATCATATCACACTGGCAATAAGTCAAGACATAGCATCATGGCTATTCCGAGCCTCAGTCTTCCTTGTCTGTGAAGTGGGGTTGGTATGGTACAGGGTGAGAACTGAACTGGAGAGTCTGTTGCAAGCGTGCCCGTCTCCGTGGCTGCTGTTTCTGCAGTGTGACTGCTAGAGTTTCCATTTCTATAGAGTTTCACTTCTATTGGAGTGAAACTCTATAGAAGGAGGCAGGGAAGCAAGGAACCCTGTGCCTCAACTCCTCCGCCACTTCTTGGGGAGAAGGTGTCCCTGAGCTTTGCCATCCTGAGAAAGGTCCTGGTGTGATTCAGGGGGCAAGGCCCTTCAATGGGAGCCTCCAGGGCATTAGGAGAAGCCAGATGGACATTCCAATGGATGCCTCTGTTGGGAGAGGCACGGGTGAGGCCCCTGCCACTCTCATTACACCCTGGAGCCTGACACTCTCACTACACCCTGGAGCCTCGGCCTCTTTGCTTGTGGATGTGACAGCTGGATCCAGGGCTGGCTGTGTTGTCAGGAGCATTAATCTTTCACGTTGCTCATTTTCGAGCATCTGCTCCTTTCATCTGCCGAAGCCAAAAGGCTCTGGTTCTGGGAAGCGTGCCAGGGCATTTGTCTTACCATGCGGCACAGTCCTAGGGCCTCCTGAACACTTGTTGTCTTCTCCCAGAAAGGGGTTGGTGCCCAGAGAAGGTTTGGGGGCCGAAGGGCCTGGGCGACTCCTCTTTCCCTTTCCTCCTCTGTAGAGCCGGGTAACTGAACTGCCCAAAGTAACTCCATTTTGTCTCAGGTTTAGCTAGGGTGTGCTCATACACGCCCCCACCTGCCGCTTCTGGAGGTCCATTGTTCTACAACACAAAACAAATGGTTTTAAGTAACTTTTTTTTTCTCAAGACAGGGTTTCTCTGTATAGCCTTGCCTGTCCTGGACTTCCTTTGTAGACCAGGCTGGCCTCGAACTCACAGTGATCCACCTGCCTCTGCCTCCCAAGTGCTGGGATTAAAGGCGTGTGCCACCACTGCCCGGCTAAAACAAATGGTTTTAGTCAATTGAGCTGTCAAAACTTCTGCCCCTGGCCTGCCTCCGGAGCAATGTAATTGTGGTTTCTGGCTTTATAAACCCTACCCTACCCCTCTCCTGGGTGGAGAGCCTGCTCTTGCTTGTCAGAAAATAAAGAACTCTTCATCTGACCTTCACTAGGTAGCCTTCTCTCTGTCTTGTGTGGGTGCAATACAGTAAGGGCAGCTGGGCCCTCACTGATGTGAAGGAAGAAATGCAGTGTTGTTGGCACTGTAAGTACAGTTTGGCTTGTGTGTTCTGGAAGAGCCGAGAGCTGGGCATACGACACCTGAGGTCTGGGCTGAATACCAGGATGCAGAGAGGAGTTCTCTCCCATCCCTGTGACTCTTTGTCCATAGGTGAAGAAACAGGAGTTTGTAGATTATTCCCATGTCAGTATGTAACTGGGGCACTGCACAGTTCCAAACCAGTCTGTTCCTTCCTATGTAGAGGTGTTAGGGGCATGTGGCCTGTGCTGGACTAGGTGGTAGAGATGCATTGGCCCCATGGAGTGCACCCCTGCCCTGGCACACAGACAGCACTGCTGGGTGATTGTGAACACAGACCGAGGCCAGAAGAGCACAGGGGACAAGCAGCTGGCCTCGTTCACCATCTGTGACCTTGGCTCAGGATGGCAACCCCATAGAAAGCAAGCTCTGCAGAAGGAGCCACGGTGCATCCTTCCTCAGTTGGGGGCAGAGGGAGCCGAGAGCCATGGAGACAGGGCCCAGGAAGCAAGAGGGGGGGGAGGACATATAAAGCCCACTGTGGATCAGGTGTGGCATTGCACGGCTACAATCCTTGTACCCAAGGGGTAGAGACAAGCGAGTCTCCATGAGTTAAAGGCCAGCCTGGTCGACGTAGCAAGTTCCAGGCCAGTCAGAGCTAAGTAGTGGGGTGTATCCTCAAACACAAGTGCACCACTATTTAAAACTCACCACAAGGCCACTCAGGCTGGGCATTGCACTTAGGGACCCACTCATTAGGTGACCGCCCTGCCACAGATCTGCGCTCTCAGCCGTCTGCTGAGTACAGACTCTTGATGAACAGGAGAGAGGCTTGATTCTGCCACCGTTTGCCCTCAGCATCATTTCCTACATAGATCTACCCACAGAGTAGGCAGGCTCAGCCAGCACCCCAACCCTGTCCTGGGGCTCTCTAGATTACAAAGTCTAGCCCTCTGGGTTAGGAACCTCAGGCTGCCATGACTAGAGCCACGGGGGACCTGGCCTTTGGATGGTACTGAAAAGTCTCCAGTCAGGGTCAACACAAAGGCCCGACATCTCTTGGTTAGGCCCCACTCCCATTTCCTGGCTCTAGGCCTGGCTTGGCTTGGCTTGCCCTGCAGTCAGCTCTGGGTGTTGGGGTACCCCGAGGCATACAGGACATGGGGGAGGGACAGAAGTCTGCTCTCTCCCAGATATGAGCATGAACCGAAGGGGCTGGTGTTTCTCTTCTAGCTCCCAGATACTTAGCCCTCTAAGTCACAAAGCCCTCATCTATGAAAGGGCCGTGCAGAGCATCCAGGCCTATGGCAGGAGCCCCTAGGGATCTTGGTTGTCCCCCAGCACAGCTTCTTTAGCATTAAGAGCCTATTCTTCTAGAAGGTCTTTCCACAAGAGCTCTAGGGCACCTTCCTCAGCTCACCGCATGGCCAAGCTCAGCTCCCGGGACCCAGGCAGGCCTCTCACAGGTAGCTCTGACTTCCTTCTACAGGGCTGGGGGCCTCCACTAGGGTAGCCTCCTATAGACCTCCCTGGCTCTGCTCCTGTTACTGGGCCTCTGTGGGCCTCGACGGCTCTTCTTCCTCTGTAGCCACAAGCATCTTCACGAGGTGGCTGCCCCCCTCAAGCCTGAACATGGGCTTTCTCCCTTGCAGCACTCATATGAACATCCTGGCTCCGGCCCTCCAGTCTGTACCCTGCTCTCTAAATAATTTAGACAAACACACATCGCTTTCACAGTGGCTGCCCAGAGACTTCTTATCTAATCCATCCTTTTGAACAATGTTTTCTGAGAACAGGAGTTTGCCACCAGAGCCCTTCTGATGCAGGGAAGATGAATAATGCATGAGGGGAGGAGGGGCGGACACCCTGGCGCCTTGAACGGCATCATGGCTCAGCCTGAGACCTAACCTATCGTGTGTGTGTGTGTGTGTGTGTGTGTGTGTGTGTGTGTGT
>OU015747.1:32230222-32250337 GCA_907169655.1 Acomys percivali | reverse complement strand
CCGCACCCTGCACTCTGGGCCTTGGCCCCTGGGACACTTCTGACATTCCCTTTCCCATCTCTAATCTGGCCCTGTGCTGCTGTGGAGTGTCCTGTTGCTCCACCCATCACTCATTCCGTGCCCATAACCAGCCTGGGAACCGTGATTTTCAAAGCTGCGCTTTTCATTTATGGAGTCAACAGAGTATATTTGATATCTGATGGCAACGCAGCATAAACTCCCGATGCTGTTTCAAAGAGTCCAGTTTCTTCCTGGCTCTTGTGATTCACTTCATGTGTTCTCTGAGATCCCCCGAGTCCCTCAGTGCCCACCCACAAGCTGGTTAGACCACATTTACTGCACTCATCTCAGCAGATCTCTGTCCTCCCTGGCCTGGCTCTTGCTTGGGGTCAGGAGTGCCTTTGTATCCATCCTGGCCTAGCCACCTGCTCTCACTTTTAAATACCAAAGGGGGAAGACCTCGTTCTCATTTTGAGGTGTTGCCCACTACCTTTTTACAATGGGTGATTTGTGGCTTTGTTGCTTTCTTTTCTTTTCTTTTCTTTCTTTCTTTCTTTCTTTCTTTCTTTCTTTCTTTCTTTCTTTCTCTTTTACTTTTTTTTTATTCTTTATGAATTTCACACCATGCACCCTAATCCCACTCATCTCCCCCTCCCTTCATATCTGCCCTTTGCTCTTGCAACCTCCCCTACAAATAAAATAAAATAAGATAGAATAAAAAAACTCTTGCCGTGGAAGCTGTAGTGTGTCATACAGTATACCCTTTTGTCCACACATCTTTACTTGCAAATGTTAATTGCAGTGAGTCATTGGTCTATTTTGAGGTCTCTAGCTTCTGCTATACTATCTTTCCTGGATCCTTGCTGGTACTCCTCTCGGATATCCTGTTGTTGCCCTATGTCCTGGAGATCCTGTTGCTTTGGATCTGCAAGACCAGTCCTTTCACCCACTCCAGGAGATCATAGATGGGGAGGTAGCTGAGTTTGTCAGCCTGCCGGCTCTCCTGTGCCCACACTACCAGGGTAAGCTCTGCAGCACTGCTTTGGCTAGCTCACTCATTGCAGCAGCTAGCAAGGGGCGGGGTCAGCTTTCCTGCTCTCATGTCCTTGGGCCAGCTCACCTGTGCCTTTGCCACTAGGACCAGCTCTATTGTGCTACCCAATGGAGTTGCAGTCTGTGAGGGGCAGGGTTAGCGCTCCCTCTCCCCTGCTTGCCATGACCTTGGGGCCAGTTTCCCCACCTGCTTCAGGACATCTCTCCATCAACTATGATACCATAGGGAAGACAAGAGGTAAGGCCAGCTCTTTCAAGCTGGCTCATCTGCTTCCCCACTGTTAGTGTCAGCTCTTTTGTGGTACCCAGGTGAGGACCAGGGCCAGCTCTCCTGTGTGTGGTGGCTAGCAAAGGGTGGGGACAGCTCAGCATAGTGCCTCAGACAGTCCAGACCAGGGACATCTGTACAGCCTTTGGTGGTAACACAGGACTGGGACCTCAACACAGACCTCAGCTGCCCTAGGACCACAGACCTAGACATGGCCTCCAGCAGCAGCATAGCCCTGGATGTCCCCACAGCCTCAGGTGACAGTTCAGGCCACTCAGATCAGCATGTCCCCCAGTTGCAGGTATCCACATGGTCTCCGGTGGCAGCCTAGACCACAGACATCCATCCACTTGGGCTTTGGTGGTACCTTGGGTCTCAAACATTGACACAGACCTCACTCAGCTGAAGCAGCACCACAGACCTAGACATGGCCTTGGCAGCAGCCTGGGCCAAGACCTCACCGTGACTTCCTCATATCTGCCTTGTCCTCACTGTCATCGAGTCTCCAATTTCACATTTCTCCTAAGTACCCAAACCCCTCAGCATCGCTCTCTCTTCCATCTCTCCACTGTGTACTCCATCTTTCCCCTCTCTCCATCATATGTTCATCCATTGTAGCGATGCTTGGGTGTCTTTCTCCTGGCCGCTGAGCCTTTTTGATTCCAGCAGCTGTGCCTGTTGCTTTTTTCCCAATAGGCTTCTTTAGATTGGTTTTAGGTTATAGGAAAAGTGAGCAGAATCCAGATAGTTCTCACGCACTCACACCTTACACAGTACAATACATGTGTCACAAGCGAAGAGTTGGTGCCAATGGGGTTAACTGCCATCCATAATGCAGTTGGAGTTCCTTAGTGCTTACACACCATCCTTCTTCTGTCCCGGGACCCCCACACTGCACTTAGTTGTCGTGTTGCCTGGGGCCCCAGTCTCTCTGATAGCTGTTGCAGGCTGTGAGGTGCTGCTCACCTCAGTAAGGACGTGTCTGTTGTGGTTCTTCCTGCTTGGACTGGCATTGTGGTGTGTCAACACTGACAAGGGGACATTGGCCATCACTGCTGCTGGTAGCCTAAGGAGCTCCCCTAGGGACAAGCTCCCAAGGAAAGCTGTTCCTTGACCTCATTTCAACACGAGTCAGAGTGAGGCAAAGTCAGCAGGTCTAAGTAGAGGCAAAGGACTGTCTATGTGCTAGCCACTATCCCCTTGCTGAGACGAGTGTCTTGCAGAAACAGTTTAAAAGAGGAAGGGGTTTGTTTTGTCTGACAGTTTGGGGATCCAGTCCACCGTGATGGGGAAGGCATGGCACCCGCTGTCACATTGTATCTGCACGTAGGAAGTAGAGAGAAATGAACACTTCCTCCCTTTTATTCAGCCCAGGGACTCCAGCCCATGAGATGGTACTGTTCACTTTTGGTGTGGCTTGTCCCATGTCAATTAGCCTAATGGGGAAACTCCTTTCCAGGGGTTCTCAGAGGCTTGTCTCCTCTGGAATTCTAGACTCTGTTAAGTTGATAATATTGATCATCACAGTACACACTTCAGGTTTACCTTTAAAAAAAATCAATAATTATTTTATTTTTAATCCTGTGTGTGGGGCTGTGTGTGGGCGTGTGCACATGAGTGCTGGTGCCTATGGAGGCCAGAGGTGTTTGGTCCCTGTGCAGCTGCAGTTACAGCTGGCAAGTGAGCTGACTGACGAGGATGCCGGGAACGGAACTCAGGTCCTCTTAGTCACTGAGCCACCTTTTCAAGCCCTACACTTGAAATTTAAGCGCACACACACACACACACACACACACAGAGAGAGAGAGAGAGAGAGAGAGAGAGAGAGAGAGAGAGAGAGAGAGCATGAGATGGACCCTTAAAGGAAGGACCATGGCACACACCCAGGTTAAAGCTTGGGCTTCCTTAGTAGAGAGTTGCCCCTGTGTGTCCTAGCAACAACTTTTAAAGACACTTTGTGGCTTTTAAGGTCACATTGCTCAAAAGATATGATGTACAAAGTTTAAAGATGTGAGCTGGTTATACTATTTCTTTACAAAAGTTTGTTTTCTTAAAATTGTAAGGCCGTTAAATGAGATGCATCATTCGGGCTTGGGGATGAGAGAAGAGCTGATATGATTAAATCCACGGTAATGGACACTCTGGCTTTGAGTAAGCACAGTTCACTTGCCTATTCTCTTTAGGAAAGAGACTGCACACACTCTGTGCAGCCATTTGTGACGTATTCAGCGGGGCTGGATTCTGGAATGGGCACCTCCTTCTTCCCGTGTCCCTTTGATTTTCCCCAGGCTTTCTGTCCAGTCTCAATTCCTGGAAGGAGCACACAGGTGGGGTCCATGGTCTCCTCCATCGATCAGCTCAAGGCTGCACCCTGTTTGGAGGCTCCTTGCTGCCCAGCCCAGTGAAGCTGGGCTTCTCTGTACCTTACAGTCTTATGGAGACGACACTGGGGGAGGGGTGGTGGGACAGAGGAGACATCTGTACAGGAGGCTATGTGGAGATGACACTTGGGGAGGGCTTGTGCTTGAGATCCAAGAAGGACAGCTCTGGAGACTGGACGGAGCATCAAGGGACACTGCCCTGCTCACCCGCATTTTGCTCTTTGCTCCCCTCTCCTCTAGAATCTTGAGAGAAGAAGGGTCTTAGAACTTCAAACCTTCATTTGTGGTATTGATCAGGAGAAATTACCTCCTGTCATCATCACTCCCCATCTTACCCTTGGACACCTATCGTAATGGGGTTGGTGGTGGCTTCTTCATCCTATAGATCTGAGCTGTTGTAGCTACTTGTTTTGAGTGACTGCCAGCTTCTCTTGCCCTTTCTTCTTGATCACAGCCCATCACGAACTCTGATGATGTTCCTTTCCTGATATGATTAGAACCGACCAAGTCCTTTGCCTGGACTCAGAAGGCACTGAAGGAGCCTAGGAAGGCACTGAAGTCCAGAAGGAACCTGGCAATGTTTCCTGCAGGAAGAGCGCCATGGAATCAAGATCATCAGATCAAGAACCCTCGTTGGCTGTCGGCAAACATCCTTAATAGGGGACAGTTTTCACCTACCCTAGTAGTCAGGGAATGGGGGAAGGATCTTGGCCATGGACATAAAGCATGCCCCATCCATAGGCAATGCCCAATGGTTCTAGACCAGTCTCAGTGTGCCCTTTCTGGATAGGTTAGCTGGAGCGCAGGTATATGTTGGCACAGAAGAATCCATGGGCAGAGCCAAAGCCATGTTCCTTTCTGGGTCAAGTGAGGTCCCTTCACAACTGATGTTGAGTGGGTCACCACATCTGTGAACAGGTTCTTTGTGGGACCACAGGGTTGACCTGGAGCAGTCAGTCCAAGTCTCGAGCATCTATCTGGACCTTGGATATCTGTGCCTGGAGCATTACAACTTCAGTCTCACCCCCTCTTTCTACTGAGCCCTCTGTGGTGGAAGGAGACTGGCAGAGTCAGTCTTCCAGCATGGTTGCTCAGCAATCAAGCCCCACAGGACGGTCAAGGCTGGCTTCAACTGCTGACAACTTGGACACACAGTTGTGATGGTGACCACCAAATTGGCCTAGGCAGAGATTGCCCAGGTTGTTGAGCTCTTATGTAGCCTCTCTCATCCCCAGTTGGCCATGGAGTCTAGGCCAGGAAGTTGACTGATTCCCATCGAACGCCCCCACAGTGAGCATGCGCATGGGACACAGACATCCCAGCACTTCGGGGTACTCTTGAGGAGCCAGAGAGCCCTTTCCCAGGAGGGCTTGGTAAGATTTATTTATTTATTTATATACAGTGTTTTGCCTGCATATACATCTGCACACCAGAAGAGGGCATCAGATCACATTATAGGTGGTTATGAGCCACCAGGTGGCTGCTGGGAATTGAACTCAGGACCTTTGGAGGAGCAGCCAGTGCTCTTAACCTCTGAGCTGTCTCTCCAGCCCCTTGGTCCTGAAATTCACCTAGCTCTTTCAAGTTCTGGGGTAACCACTAGTGTGTCTACCAGTCATGTGATCTAGACCCAAGACAAGGATTCTCACTTTCAGATGGAAAGACTCAGAAAGGTTATGCTCGAGCTGAAGTTGGACCTTTGCACTCTGCAGAGAGGAACAGAAGGCTGTCCTCAGCCACAAATGCCTGGTAGATGCCTCGAAAGCCAAGGTCAGGGGGGTGATGAGGGTCAGACCAGAAGTCAGTGGAGTTGTCTGAGGCTTAATAGTAGACTTTATGTAGGGTTGTGTGTATATGTGTGTCACATATACTTACACACACACACACACACACACACCCCTACCTAATTTAAACAAGGATATTCTAAGCTAGCAAGCAGCAAAAGGACGACAAAACCCAGACACAAACATTTCTAGCAAAGAGAATTCAGGCAGACTGAAGGCTTCCTTGGAAAGCATGGCTCATTGAGACTGTCTCCAGGCAAGAAGAAAATCTGGGGCCCAGCTCCTTCCTCCCATAGCTTGGGGGCTTGTGCTTTTCCAGGTAATGCTGTAAACATTCAAAGCTCCAATAACACCAGAGAGAAGAATGTGGAAAACTACCCAATACATTTTCATGAAGCTAGATTTATATCAAAATCTGTCAGCAAACCTCAGAACCTGTCTCTGTGCTTACAGATGTGGAGCCCAAACACGAACCAGAAACTCAGCTTTGTTCCACAGAAGAGTCACCTCCACGACAAATGAGAACACACTGGCAAGTCAGCGCCTGTGAACAACACTACAGGACACAAAGAGTATAATAAGGAAGCGAGGGGGCTGTGGAGACAGCTGTCATGGAAAAGCATTTGTGTGCAAGCATGAGGCCCAGTGTTCAGGTCCCCAGGGTCTGCACAAAAGCTCAAAAGGTGGTGTATACCTGTAGTGCCAGATTGAGGAGACAGAGACAGGCAATCTGCGAGGCACCCTGGTCAGCCACTTCACCTAATTGGAGAGTTCCAGTTTCATCAAGAGATCCTGTCCTCCGAATCAAGGTGCTGACTCCTGAGGAACGACAACCAAAGTTGTCCTCTGGCCTGCACACACAGTGCTTTGGGCCCTGGGAACATGGCTACAAAAGGTTAGGGTGGAGACGGGACAGCAGAGGCAGGGAGGAGTAGTTTGCCAGGGTACTAGGTGCTGTGACTTTAGGGTGTGGGGGAGAAGGAACATCTTCTGATCTCCAAGGCTCCCTTGACCAAGTCCCATGCCTGAGGCCAGTAGAGAAAGCAGGGGCAGGATTGGGGTTCAGGTCTTGGGAGGAAGGCTGCCTGAGCGTGACCTTCAAGGCTGGTGAGTGGAGCCACAGAGAAGAACACCCTACCTGTGAGGTCCCTGTCCCCACACTACGCACTTCTGGCTGGGAGATACTCCCCAGCAGGGAGCCTATCATGCACCAATTCACCAAGTTGTATCTGAATTGGGGCCCTCACTGTTGCGTTGTAAGCTTTGATTCTAGAAATGTTGGATGTTCTGGAAGGATGGTCAGTGCCCTGTGAGCCTGAAGGTCTAAAAACTTCACACATCAACAACTGGGCATCAGGGCAGCCTGGAAATTGTCCCAGTTCTCTGTTTACAACCTCTCTGCCTCCCCCCCCCCCCCCCCCCCCTCTCTCTCTCTCTCTCTCTCTCTCTCTCTCTCTCTCTCTCTCTCTCTGTGTGTGTGTGCACACCCCCATGTTGGAAGTCAGAGGTTAACCTCAGGTGTCTATTCTCTGATGCCTTCTGTTTTCTGAACCAGGACCTCACACTACCACCAGGAAGCTGCTGTTTAGGCTAGACTGGCTGGCCAGGGAGCCCCAGGGATCTGCTTGCCCCACCTGCCCAGGGCCACTGTGTCAGGCACATGACTTTAATGTGTGTGCAGAGGATTTAACTCCAGTCCTCATGCTCCTGTGCAAGTACTCTACTGCATGGGTCATCTCCCCAGCCGTCCTCCCACCCTGAAACTGACCACTTCCAAACTCACAAGCATACATGTAGCCCCAAGTTCTGAGCACTAGGGTAACAGGCATGTAATGTCACACTCAGTATTGAGGTGGGGAGGGGCATGTGACATGGTCCACAGCAGCCTGATTGCAGGGAGAGTCTCACCGATGGGGGCGCAGCCTATGCAGACTCAGGAGAAAGATGGGGGCACTATACCCAATTTCCTGTGAGCCCAGTTCTGTGTATGCCTGAATCTCTTCTGCAGAGCCTCAGGCTGTGTGGGGAATCTTTCTCCAGCTGCGATAGTTAATAATGCCAGTGGCCTCTCTATTTTCACCAGGGGAAGTCGGCAGTACAGGAGATGAGCTGTAGCAGAGGCTGCTCTGTAGCTTCACACGCCTCTTACAAGCTTCCTCTCAGGCTGATTACTGCTCATGGCGACAAAGGGACAGGTGTGAGACCCACTTGAGAAAGAGTTGAATGTTTGAGTGGTGTATTTACACACTGCCTCTGGAATGAGTAACCAGCCTGTTTTATCTCCAGAGCCACGCAGCCTAGCTCCCCCAGCACCCACCCAGCAAGGCATCTGCGGCTACCACCACTACCACCATCACCACCACCACCATCACCACCAGCACCACCACCACCATCACCACCACCACCATCATCACCACCACAATTACCACCACCATCATCATCACCACCACCACCACCATCACCACCAACCACAATCACCACCACCATCATCATCACCACCACCACCACCATCACCATCACCACCACCACCACCACCATCACCACCACTACCACCACCACCACCACCATTACGTCTACTTCTGCATGGCCCGTCCCTCTGTTTGTAAATGGCTTTGATGGTTGAGAGAGAAGCTATGCTGAACTTGTCCTGCTTCTGGTGTTTGTTCAACAAATCCTATTGGAAAGATACAACTCACGCTGCTCAAAGATTGGAATGTGGGGCTGTGGGGCTCTGGGGGTGTGATGTCTACACCCCAAGTTACTATTGTGTAACCGATGCTCCCAGCACTGTATTAAGTCCCAGCAGCACATCACTCTCACTGGCCTCCCCCTCCCTAGGAGGACTTTCTTAACTTTGCTGCCTGGCAAGTCTCCCAAGACAGCTCACTGTGGAGTCAACTTGTATGGTGTATGAGCTCACCATGGGTAACCAGTTATGTTTTGAGTTTTCGTCTTATAACTCCTGTCTCTGTTCTCATTCTTCTTGTTGATTTTGTAAGAATTTTTTATATATTCAGGATAGCAATCCTGGTGTTGTCCACATGGCAGTTATTTGAGCTATAATAAGTTATAGGGTGCTTTTTTTCTCTTTTCACTTTCTTTTTGGTGCTTTGTGTTTTTTGCCACTGTGGCTTTAATCTCTTTTGCATTAAAATGTCGATTCCTCTGCATTTATTTGTAAATATTTCAGCATACATTTAAAAATCAAGGCTGTATAATGGATTATAATGAACTCAAGTTATTGCCGTAATGGAGCTGAATTGACTGACCGCTTTGCCAGGGCTGGTGGTCTTGTGATTTGCCATGAAGTCCTTACCCCTCCTGAGGTTACGGTGTTCTTTCTTGCTTTTTCATTGTAAACTTTTGATTTTTTTAAATTTAAACTTTTAAAAGTTTGGTGAGATCCAAACTTTGTGCTTGAGAAAAAAGAGCCTGTGCATTCCTACCCACTCCATGATTTTCCAGCCATGGGTCAGGAAGCCCCTCTCTGGGCACAGAAGCCACCCCTACCTTCATGGTCACCCCACAGTGGCAAAGTCCCTTTTTGGACATTCTGTTCTCTGCCCTTGGTCATGTTGCCCATTCCTGCTCAAAGCCACCTGCTTTTAAAATATAACTTTGGGGCTCTGGAGAGATGACGTGGTGGTTGAGCGCACTGGTTGCTCTTCCAGAGGCCCTGGGTTCAATTCCCAGTGCCCACATGGCATCTCACTGCTGTCTGTAACTCTAGTTCCAGGAGATCCAACAGACACACATGTAGGCAAAATATCGTGCTTGTAAAATAAACATAAATCATTATAAATATTATAACTTTGGACCTGGTGTGGTGGCACATGCCGGTAATCCCAGCACTTGGGGCATAGAGTCAGGTGGATCTCTGCAAGTTTGAAGCCAGCTTGTCTAGATAGTAAGTTCCAGGCCAAACAGGGCTACCTAGTGAGACCATAGCTGTATAACAGCTGTGGTCTGGCAGAGCAAGCCCTTCTAACTTGTCCTTTGTTTGCTAGCTGGTTAGTTTAGGGAATATTACTGAGATCCTCCAAAGTACCTTGGTCTGAAATTAGGCGCTGGAGAAGCCACCAGAGAAGAAAACATAGCTACACACACCTGCTCTTATTGAAGAATATAAGG
Organism: Acomys percivali; assembly: GCA_907169655.1. NCBI lineage: Eukaryota > Metazoa > Chordata > Mammalia > Rodentia > Muridae > Acomys > Acomys percivali. The sequence goes on along the minus strand of OU015747.1, from coordinate 32,240,720 downwards.
AAACTCATGAGAAACAGGGAAACTGTGGGGTCTGGGGAGACAGCTCCATCGACAAGACGAGAATTAGATTCCCAGAACCTAATTTTTTATTTTGTATTTGTTTATTTGACACAGGTTCTCTCTACATAGCCCTGGCTGTCCTGGAACTTATTATGTAGATCAGACTGGCCTCAAACTCATAGAGATCTGCCTGCCTCTACCTCCTGAGTGCTGGGATTAAAGGTGTGTGCCACCACGCCCTGCCACCACAACCCACAGTTTCAACAGCCAACTAAGGTAGCTCCTGCTTGTCATCTAGAATGGGGAAGCAGAGATAAGAGTCAGCTTAGCCTAATTGGTGAATTCCAGGCCAGTGTGAAACCATGCCTCAATAAAGGATGAAAACATGTTGCTTCTGAGGAGGGGGAGGGACGAAGAAGAGGAAAAAAGAGGAGGTATGGAGGCATATATATAGAGAGAGATGTGGAAGAGGAAAATGGAGGAGGAGGAAGAGAGGAAGAGATGGCTGGGGAGGAGGAAGTAAGCTTCTGGGAGGGACAGCCAGGTGGGCTGGTGTCCATGGACTGCCCAGGCAGATGGACAGGCAGGCAGATGGGTAGGCAGATAGAAGGCAGACAGGCAGGCAGACAGATGGCCAGACAGGTGGATGGATGAGCCAGTGGTGTGTCCAAGTTTGGGGGGTCCTTGCAGATACCTCCCGACAGGTGCCAGTTCTCAAGGACTGGCACACACGTTAGGCATGAGCTGAATTCTGATCGGGTTGAACTCAAATGAACTGAAATAAATCCAGATTGATATCGAGCTGGATTTGGACTGAGATGAACTGAACTGAGATGAACTACAGAGCATTCGAGTTCCACTAGGCTGGATGGAGTCTGCTGAGATGAGAGCCTCAGATCCAAGCCTGAAGTTGAAGCACCCCGGCTCCTCAGCATCTCTCGGGCATGGGGCTCTGTCTGGCCTGTCAGGGGTCCTCATCTGCATAGGATAAGCATGGTGTGTATACACTGGGCAAGATACATGCACACTTGTGTGCCATTTGCAGGCCAGCAGGGGCTGGGAGTCCTTGTCCCCGGAGCAGGTACTAGGGACTCTGCATTTGTAAGGAAAGTTGCCCTGCTCTATGAGCTGCTGTTACCTGGGGCCTGGAGTCTTGCAACGAGCTTTGAAAATGTGACCCCACCCCCACCCCCACCTTCATGGAAGCCTCTGAAGAAGGCTCTTGGTCCTGTAGTCATTAAGTCCTATTGCTTTGTGGAACCATAGTTGGCATCTGTTGAATGCCTCTCAGCAAACCGTTTCCCTGTCATTTCTCTTCCCTGGTTCATAGCCTCAGCTCCTATGGGCCCCATCCTGAGTGGGGGGCTTAGGAGACATGGAGTCTTCTGGACCTTCCCTCAGTATCTCCTTTGGGCATGGTGAACTTTGTCCTTGAAGCCACAGACAGCAGGTCCTTGGGTAGGTCCCTGAGGCTGTGCCTATTCTTCTCATAATGCCCAATTCCACCTTGAAAAATGTGTATAAAGGTCGGGAGTGGAGGCACTCTGGAAGCTTGTAAGGAGGCTGGAGGCCGGATCAAGTGTTTTGTGCTCAGCAGGCAAAGGGATTCTGTATATGTCAGGGTGATTTCTCCATAGGCACCCAGCCCTCCCCACTACACTCCCAGACAGTGGCTGCTCTGGCCACAGGCCCATCACTCCAGGAGGGGATGAGCAGGCGCTGGTTCTTGCTCTCCCTGGTGCAGCTCCTGCTGCAGAAGGTGAGTAGCAGCTTAGGTTGCTATGGAAACAGTAATGCCTCTGGCACTCCCTGCTCAGCTGCCTGTCCTCCCACATGGAGTCTTGGGTGGCCCCCTTAGGGGAGGAGGCCACGTGGGTGGGTACCTTTGGGCACTAGGTGCCGGCTCTAAATTCATGCCGCTCCACTAGCAGTATCGTCGAATAATAATCAGGAGGCACAGAAGAAGCAGGCCCAGAGAGGGAAACCAGAAGCACAAATCCACACAGCTTCCCAGGTCAGGGCAGCGTCGATCCTGACCCTGCCTGGCTGGACTCCTTCTCTAAGTCATGGTCTAGGTGCCACTCAGGGGGTGGAGATCTGGCATGCCTGATGTTTGGGTATAGGAGTTGTCCCTCCTTCCCACCCTGACTAGCTATGTGATAGATTATAAACTTTCCCCTTTGCTGTGGCAAAATACCATGATGAAAGCCAATCAGGGAAGGGAGGCTTCATAGAGATCACAGTCTGAGGGCACAGCAGGAAGCCCGGGCCACAGGAGTGGTCACACTGCCACCAGTCATGAACACTGCTGCTCTCTCTCTTGACTCAGCCTAGGACCCAGGCCATGGAACGCTGTGGCCCACATTAGGAACGAGTCCTCTTCAGTCAACGTCATCAAGACACTTCCTCACAGGCAAGTCCACAGGCTCCTCTCCAGAGTGACTCCATATCCTGCTGAGGTGACAATCAACGGAGACCATCACAGTGACCCTGAGTGACCCTTGCTCAGTTTGAACCGCTGTGCCCCTATTTCACCAAGCGAGAGCTGCCCCTATGGTGGAGTAGTCTCCATGGTGACACTTCGGTTCCAGGCACATCCCAACATGCTCCTTCTCTTCCGGCAGCACGGGCTGCGTTCTGCCCCTTCTCACACAAGGTATTAGGTCCCTGTGTCTCACCTCCTGCAGGAAGCTCAGGGAAGCCTCAGGAGAGACAGAGCCAGAGAAACAGGAGTAGGGAGGTTGCTGCAGAGCCTGGGAGGTGACCAGACCTTGTGTCAACTTGAAAGAGCACCCCAGCTCCTTGCCCACCCACAGAGGCCTGTGCTTCCTTAGAGACAGCTACCTGATACCAAGATTGGGCATGGGCTTTAGGTAATGCAGGGGCAGTACTCTGAGGCAGGTCCCAACAGACAGTAGTCAGTATCCACCAGAAAAGATGGAGGGTCCTGAGGCAGAAGGGACAAGTTGGGTCCAGTGAGAGCTAAAGAGAGAGGAGCTAAGGTTGTCATTGTTCTAGAAAGGGTGTGGCTGGCTGGCTGACTGGGGAGGCATGGCTCCCCTGCTTACTGTAGAATCTGGGGCCTTCCACTGCTAACTGGCCCAGCCACGTGTCCTTAGCTCCTCTCAGATCCACTTCCTTTCCTCTTCTCACCCCAAATCCTGCTACAGCTACTTCGACTTGGGCTTGGCAAGCTGGTCCCATATTGAGAAAGTGTGGCTAGAAGGAGCCTGGGGCAGGTCTAGGGGTGAATTTGCATGACATTGTGCTAGGGGGCAGGACATTTGTTAGAGCCCTAGAGTTTCACACAGAGAAGGACCCCCTCATACCAACAGCGGCTGCTGGTGACTGCCAGTTCATCCATATGGGCTTACTGGTAGAGCAGACGGTCACACCACTACAAGATGTCATGAGTGGGGAATGGCTTGTCTGAGAAGGGTTCAGTCAATTTTGTCTATAGACCTAAATTGGAGGCAAACACTACATTTTGTTAAGGGGAGGAAAAAGAGAGCAAGGAGTTACATGGGAGGCAGCTGACCTTAGGACTCATGCCCACCCGATGGCCTCTTGAGGCTCATCTCTGGTCACCCGAAATCAACAAAAGGATGTCCCCAACTTAGCAGCAGCATCAATGGTGGCAAGATAGGGTTGGCTGCCTTCCAGGACATTCTTCTCAGCCTGAGATCCCCTCAGCTCTCCAGAGGACCCCTCCAGGCCTATAGCCAGAAGAATAGAGAGTGGAGAGAGGAGCGGGGAGAGGGAGGATTGTGTCCCTGGAGATCAGTAGATGAGGGCACAGGAAAAGAAGGTAACTCCCTCCATGTGGGCGGCCAGGGAAGGAAAGTGACCCCATCTACACCAGTGTGGCCACGCAGTAGATAGACTGAGACATCAGAGATCACAGCCCGATGGGCCCTGGAGAGGGGACCTCCATGTAGCTACAGCCCAATGGAAGAGTGAGGCTGGGTACGTGGACTGCAGGCCAGTCAGGACCATGGAGGGCACTTCTGGTTGGATGGTGTCATGTCATTGGGCCAGTGTTATGGAAAGCATCTCCTGGCATGGGGCTTAAGGCTGCAGCCACATTCAAGAAGAGATCGTGATTTCAGAGGAACAAGGAAGTAGGCTGCGTTTTCTCTAGTCTGTGATTCCTGCCACTTGATTCTTCCCCTCTTCCCTGTAATTATCCCATCATGGGTGAAAATAAACCTTTGCAGAAGACGCCTCCCAGAAGGCCCCGTGCCTAGTGGAGGTTGGGCAGGTGGAAATGCTTCTCAGACTCTGCCTTGCACATCTTCTGTGATGTGGCATAGTCACACGGGGGGAGGCCACAGGCCTTGTCCTGGCTGTGGTACCCCCTCCCCCCACCCTATCTCAGGAAACTCTTGTCACAGGTACACAGGCATGGCTGGTCTTGCTTGGCTGGCAGGATAACAGAGGGTCATTGACCCAAGCTTGGTCATCCTAGAGCCCTGTGCCTGCCTGCCCTGTGCCCAGCCTTTTATACTTCCTACCATCACAAGCCACAGCTGGCCTTGGCTCCCACCAGGGAGACCCTTTAGACAGAGTCTAAGTTGTAGTGTTTCTAAACACCCAGTGAGTCTGCCATGACGCAGCCTTCAAATGCCCAGGAGCCTGTGCTGGACAGTAGCACAGTAGCCAGGCTGCCTGGACACCCTGGGCACCGCTCTTTCCATGCTTAGAAAGTCTAGCTGAGGGGTTGTCACCAGCAGGAAGTGACTAAGTAAATGTGAGGTGTTTCCACACAGCATGTATCATCTGTCATGTAATCTGTAAATATAACTATTTTTATCACCCACCACATGGGTGCCACTAATTTCCTTTATTGTAAAAGGAAGAAGGCCCCAGAGTGAGCCTGCGAAAGAGGAAGGAAATAGCCAGAGAGACTAGAATAGATTCCAGGTGCCCTGGATTGGTTGCTGTGCCACCCTTGGGCCCCAGAAGGTGCCTTCTCTGCTTCGAGCCCTACCCACAGACACGGCCAAGGCCGCCTCCGCTCAGTGCCTGGCACGGCGGTGATTAATTGTAATTGGCCTCAATCGTCATTTTCAGCAAATCAAAACCCCAGCACCATCCCACATTCAAGCCTAGAAATGCCTCCTCAGAGTGAGATTGGAGAAGGAGACCCAGGCAGTTTAACCAGAGAGAATGTGTTTGTCTCTCTGCAGCACTTAAGCTGTTTGTGTGTGTCTTCGGCTCTTACAAAGGGAAATAAGGTCTTCCCTTTTCATAGCTAGAGTCTTTTTAATGTGTCTCCTTTCTTTCTTTCTTTCTTTCTTTCTTTCTTTCTTTCTTTCTTTCTTTCTTCCTTCCTTCCTTCCTTCCTTCCTTCCTTCCTTCCTTCCTTTCTTCTCTTTATTTTTCAGCATTATGCTGACTAGGCAGAGTCCCGGGGGTGAGATATTTCTGCTGCTAGGCCAGGTGTCCCTAGTAGTTAAGTCACTACCTTTTGGGGTATTGAGTAGACTAACTGGAGCAGCCAGACTGGATAATGGCCTATTCTGTCCCCACAGTCCCAAGATAACAACTTGCTCTTAGCTGGAGAAGTCCTATCACCCCAGGGGACATTTGCAGTGTCTAGGAATGAGAAGAGCTACTGGCAACGGGCTTCTCACGGGTGGGGCCGGAGTGTGTTGCTCATGATACAGCCTGCTGCAGAGTGATGCTGTGGATCCTTTATCCTGCCAGTACTTATTGTGTGTCCCTGGGGGTACTTATCATGTCTTCCTGAGTGTGGACTGGGTACTCCTTCTGTCTAGTGGAGCTGAGATCATGAGGAAACTTTGGAGACCCTGAGCAGGAGAAGGGAAAGACCATGGGGTAGTGGAGAAGGCTAAGGGCAGGGGGGCAGCCTCAGTCCCTTCCTGAGCCAGTCCTGCATAGCCCACCCTTGAAAGGACACCTCCAATGTCATATTCCACTCCTTCCCTGTCCTCAAGTGTTCTCCTGGACTCTTGATACCAGACCCCTTTCCTGAGCTGCCCCTCACTTGGAAAGGTAGTGCCTTCAGTCACCAGACAAAAGCTTGCACCTCCGACGGCCCTGTCCAGCTCTAACTCAGGCCATCGCCATGTCTCAGGACCTGACTGTGCAGTGCTGTGTTGGTCATGGTGATGCCCATTGGGTAGTTCTGCTAGTTTTTCTTGACCAACCCTGACCCTTACCCTAAACCAACCACTCACCAGCTTACCTTAAGTATAGGGCTTTCATCTTTGCATCTCAGAGAACCCCTCTGGGATTCCCACTTCCCAGGTCTCCTGTGTATATTGCAAAGTCCCTACCTATATGGGATATGTATATATATCCCATATAGGTAGGGAAATGAGAGCCACCCATGGCTCCAGGGTGTGAACATGCAAATTTGTTTCAAGATTTTTCTTTAAGAAGAGTCTGGGGCCAGGCATGGTGGTACATGCCTTTAATCCCAGCACTCCAGGAGGCAGAGGCAGGTGAATCTCTGAATTCAGGGCCAGCCTGGTCTACAAAGCAAGTCTAGGGAATCCAAGGCTACACAGAGAAACCTTGTCTCAACAAAACAAAACAAAACAACAAGAACAAAAACAAACCACAAACAAACAAAAAGAGCATTGACTGCTTTTACAGATGTTCTGGGTTCAATTCCCAGCACCCACGTGATAGATCACAACTGTCTCCGAGGGTCTGACACCCTCTTCTGGCCTCTGTAGGCACCTACATACACACGACACACAAATGTACTCTCAGGCCTGCACACATGTACGTACAATAATAAATTTTATAGGAAAAAATAGGGTGCCTTAAAAAGATAGCACTGCTGGGATACCCTGCTCAAAAGAGGTTTCCTAATGTGTACACCTGGGGAGTCCCCCCCTCATTTCAGCCCCTCAGACACTCAGAAGCTACTGTAGCCATGGTAGAAGGAGCCTAACTGCATCCTGAGCTGGCAGAGGAAGTTGGTGTCACTCATCCATGTGGTGATGGTTTTTCGGACAGCAGAATGCAAGAGTTATGGAGTCATGAGGGATTTCACCAAGGTTTCAGGAACAATTCCCTGCAGAGAGCTTCTGAATGGGCGATGTGAAGCTTTGAGGGCAAAGGTTAATCAGCTGTGGATCCTAGGATGCTGAAGATGACAGGAAGCTTGGACCAGCTACTGAGGAGAGCTTCCAGCACCAAGAGAGAGGCACATGCTGTCCCGGCGAGAAGAAAGGCCTAACACACTGATCCACTCATTTCTTTTGGCAGAAAGTTACCCTAGACCTGGGTCCTGCCCTGTAGACTCTCCTCTGTATGAACAAAGGCCAGCAAGAGAACACTGAGCTGAAACTTCAAATGGGAAAAGGGGGTGGAGAAAGTGGTTATGCACAAGCCATGGGCAGGGAAGTCAGAAGGAAGGTAAGGAAGGGTCTGTGTGGCAGGAAGGGGACATCCCCAGGGAAGGACTCTTAAAGGTAGCCGTGTGAGGTGGGTTATGAAAAAACAAAACAAAACAATCCAACAACAACCAAACAAAAATCAAAAAACAAGCAAACCAACAAACAAAAACCAAAATCCACTCCACCTGCTGGTACTTTCCTTTATTCAAATTCTGTCAGAGGTCTGATGGCAGGGAACCTCCCTGGGCCAGAGAGGGCACAGGTATAGCTAGGGCAGGTGTTCCATCTCCCTTGGTGACCTCAGCAACCCTCTACCACCTCCTGCCTGGCTGCTCCATCTTGGGAGCTGTTCCAGGCTACTCACCCGTCACTTCACCTACCCTCCCCCCCCAAACCTGGCTTTTCATCCACTCACTTCCCTCTAGGCCCCTCTGCTGAGTCTCCACTGCTCCGTCCTTTATCCATCTTTCTCATCTTCTGAACAACCTGTCGGCACCGCTGCCTTTGAAATTCTGCCCCTCCATTCCACTCCCGCTTACTCTGTCCAAGAAAATACAGGAGTCCAGATAGGTACAGCCAAAGTCTTCGACACACCATACGCAAGCACCAAAGAGAGAAAACAATGGAAACACCCATTGTCATAAACGTGAGTGACGTGGCCAGCCAGCACAATGAGCCAAAGAATGGGCTCCTGACTAATCTTAGAAGGTGGCTGGACCTTGAGATCATTTGTGCTGAGTGAGATACGTCAGACACAAGAGGCCGCATGTGCTATGAGACTTCATCAATGAAGTGTCCACAGCAGCCAATCCACAGGGACAGACGGTAGACCGGGGCTGCCAGGGCTGCAGGGGGAATAAATGGAGAGCTACTGCCTAGTGGGTGTGCGCTTTCCTTTGAGGGAGATGGGAATGTGGTACAAGTGGAAAGAGGAGGTGGGTGCTTCTCATCAAATATTCTAAACCCTAAGAACCTTCTTATTTTTTTATCTCAGAAAAAAATTGTGTGTGTGTGTGTGTGTGTGTCTGTCTGTCTGTCTGTCTGTCTGTCTGTCTGTCTGTGTCTGTGTGTTCATGTATGATCATGGAGGCCAGAAGAGGTTATGAAATCAGTTGGAGCTGCCAGTTACAGGCATCTGTGAGCTGTCTGATGTGGGTGCTGGTTTCTGATCTCTGGTCCCTGATAGAGCAGTGAGTATAAGCAAATGGGAATTTGATCTCAGTAAAAGCAATGACAAAACAAAAACAAAACCAACCAACCAACCAACAACAGACACTCCAGATGAAGCCAGCCTCTAGAGCACTGTCTGTCCTGCCCTGACTTCTTCAGTACTGCACCATCTGAGGACAACCTCAGCACATAACCTTGCAAGGCTGACCAGTGCAGCCTCATTCTTGGGCTTTGCCCAGACACCTTGTATGGGGGGGGGGGGGGGGCAGTTTTCCTCTGAATCTCACATCCAGTGGCAGGCAGACCTCTTAGATGCTGTGTGTGGAGTGGGGGTGGGGGTTGGGGGGCGACGGACCACAATCCTCCCCGCTGCTGCTTCAGAGCCTGGTCCACCCCAGGCCTTCTTGCTGGTGGCTAGACGGGCCTCTCAGCTCTCTGCCTTCTCTTGCGGTGGCTTGTCCTGGGGTCAGCATCCACACCAAGCTTAGGAAGGCTGTGCAGGCAGGCGAGGGCTTTTCTGCCAACTCAATGTCTGAGCTGACAGCATTCCTTGAGGTGGGTGACCATGGAGGTTCCCACTGCCTTTTTCCTGCTTGGCAGGGCCAGCCCTAATCCCCCAGTCCATCCCCAGCATCTGGCTTGCCCTCTGTGGTGGAGAAAGCTTCCTTAGATGTGTCTCTGTCCTTGAGCCCTTCTAAATGACAGCCTGCCTCAGCCCTTCCTGAGGGTGGATGAGCTGTGCCCTTGAGCTCTGCCTGGTGCCTGTCCATCCCCTGCCCATGGAGCTGCAGCCACCAGCAGTGATTTCCTCCATCCTGTGAGTGGCATTACCCCAAATCCAAGGTCAGATCCACCTCCCAAAGCGTAATGTGTTAGACTTCTGCTATGTGTAACCAGGCCTGCAGGCTGCAGGGATTAAACGGGGGCAGGGTGGGGTGGGGAGGTGATGATGGGAGCAGGGAGACGAGGGAATAGATGGAGATGGACTGCTTTGGGGAAGGCCTCTGGCCTTTGTTCACCTGCCTCTTTATTACCTGTCTACTTATAAAGAAGATATTTTGATAAGCTGTAGGGGGAAAAAAGCAGAGAGTAGGTGCCTGCACACAAATCTCCCCATAAAGACAAACATCTTCACCCACACACAGGCAGTGCTCAGATACCAGCTCAGGAAGAGCCAAGGGCTGCTGTGGGTGCTGGGAGCTCAGAGCTTAGGTCACAGGGTTGGGGATGGGGGTGAGGGCGATGGCAACCTGTCTAGCTCAGGTCCAGGCAGGCTTTTGTAGAAAGCAGCCCTGGGCCCTTACAGCCTTAGATCCCACCAGAGCTGGGAGTGGAGGGGGGTGGAAAATGGGGTGGGGTGGGGGTAGGGGTGGGGTGGGCTAAGAGCAGCACTGGAAGGGGTATGCTTTTTTTCTCCACCTCCACCGTGTAGCCATTGTGTTCTTGGAGACTAATGAGGGTTGGGACCATCTTTCTACAGAGGGTTTGGGTTGGTGGTTCTGCTGAGGTGGCCATATGCTTACTAGGGGTCTATGACCCTAGTCTGAGTGGGAAGGTTATGGGTTGGTGAGGGGTAGACCTCTCAGAGGGGGTATGTAGCTGCAGCTGTGCATGAGGCAGAGGGGCTATGCCTATTTTCCTCAGTGGTGTGGGAGCTAAGAGATTTCTGTGATAGGAGTTGAGGGGAGGTGGCAATCTGAGGGGAGCCAATCCAAATGTATTATGTAAATCAGGGAGGAGAAGAGTATTGTGAGGCAAATTTGGGGTGCGGTGCGAGCCTGGAACACTCAGGAGGCAGAGGCAGGTGGATCGCTGTGAGTTCGAGGCCAGACTGGCCTACAAAGTGAGTCCAGGACAGCCAAGATAACATAGAGAAAAATCTGTCTCAAGAAGAAGAAGAAGAAGAAGAAGAAGAAGAAGAAGAAGAAGAAGAAGAAGAAGAAGAAGAAGAA
>OU015747.1:32192490-32203668 GCA_907169655.1 Acomys percivali | reverse complement strand
ACACACACACACACACACACACACACACACACACACACACACACACAAACTGGTAAAATTACACATAAGCCAAAGAACAGTTTCAAATACATATGTGAATTATCAGTAAATGTTTGATTTATACACCTGTTTTTGCAGAGCTTTATACCCGGGGCCAAATACAAGTTTCTCAGGTGAAAAGAGCTGTGAGTAGAAAGAGTTTAGGAAGCCCTGACACAAATGAAGCTCTCTAGCGGTGCATTCTCGCATGCTCTGTCACTCACCTGAATGCTCTGACCACCGGCTAAACCATGGGCCCCGAGCTCTCCTGAGACCAAAGAGCCATCCACGGCTCCCTGGTTCTTTGACACATCAGTCCTCCCTCTTCTGTTTCAGAGAACACCCACGGTTGTTTGGTAATTGGAACCTGCATTTCTATCGCTGTTTAACCAACTAAAGCTTTGTTGTTGATGAATCTGATCTCAGAGGAGAAGAAAATAATATCCTATTAAAGTCACTGAAAACTTATTCTATTGCCATTCCGAGTGTGGGAGGTCTGAGTCGGCTTCTTTGTGCTGCTTCAGCTTCCTCTTTGGCCCCAGGCTGACAGCCAAGACAGGCCACTGCAGGACAGGATGCCCAGGTGACAGGAAGTCAATGAATTCTCAAAGTCTTGGGACTCTTGTACACGCACCCAGACCTTTGTTTGCAAGAATCCTAGCCAATGCGCTTCCTAAGGCAATGATCATGGGTACCATGAAACAAAGCGCATGGGTGGTGAAGGGCCCAGTTGTATGACCTGGGATATTGTAACTCTCCCCCTCTAGAGCATCCAATGATGTCCTCTAGGGCTCTGTATTTAAATCCAGGCTCAGGGATGGATGAGGTGCCAGACTGCTTGGGGCAGGGAGTGAGCCAGCTGCCCCCAGAGTTCCTCCTGGGCCACAGTGACTTCTGACATTTGCCAGATGGGTGCTGCTGTAGATGGCACCTGGATGAATGGTTTGTCTGACTTACTCTCTGAGCCAGTGCGAGGAACCTCAACCTGGGCTGTGGGCAGGGCCAGTGAGAGGAACCTGTTTATGCCACACCAGGCTGTGAGTCTCCAGGCAGAGAACAGCAGTTATTGTTTCCAAGGAAACTTCACCCATGATTCTCCAAACACCAGCCATGGGTGGGCTGTCTCTCATCCTCTCTGAATCCCAGATTAAATGTGTTTTCATTTTGAGGGCAGCGGGGTGTCACAGAAAGTAGGAGAGGGGGTGCTGGAGGTTGGGATGGCCCTTGGCCACAGATGGGGGACTTGCCACTGAGAAGGGGCTGCCTGAGACACAGTGAACCAATTCCGTTGGCCAGGAGAGGCACAGGCTTCCGGCGCTGTCTGCTATGAGGATGTGGCCACGGCTGACTGAGCTTGCAGCCGGAGCTTCATCCTCATCAAAAGGCAACAGAACTGGCTACGTTTCTGGTTCCAACTTGCTTTTTACCAGCCAGTCTGTAAGGGAGGAGATCGCTCTTCCCTGTTAATGCCCGTGCTGATTGCGCATTCTCCCCCACTCACCCTATCCATTATGGTAAAAGACAGCCCTGTTTCTCCACTTCAGCACAGCAGAGCTTGGAGGAGGCATGCAGTAACCCAGACTGCCCGTTATTGGCAAGAGTGCCAGCCCTTCATTGCTAATGTGTCTGCAAGGAAGAATCAGGGGTTTGCCTGTGGGTTTGGGTCGGCCATAAAAACCTACTTGGGAGGCTTGGTTTGAAGGTAAACTCTGTCCTTAGTTAATGAATCCATCGGGCCTCCAGTAAATGCTCAGTGACTGTCAGCCGGTGTCCTGTGAGCTGCTTATTATCAGCAGAAAGTGTCAAAGTGTCAGGCTCACAGTGACTTACCAGGTGGGTGGCAAGTAACAGGTTCTGAGTAAAAAGACCCATGTCTACTCAGCCAGGCGGTCACCTGCCTTCATGAGGGCTATCAATTCAGCTATAGGGGACGGGCCTCTGGGCTAAGGCAGTGATGAGCTCTGGAAAGAGAGGCTGGGGTCCTGAACAGGCTGCAATGGAGCTTGAGGGGAAAGTGCTGGGGAGGGCAGCTGAAGTGGGGAGCAGGGTGTCTAAGCACTGGGGGAGGATACGGCTGTAGGTGCCTGCTCAGATGTGATGAGGGCTGACTCTCAGTGCAGCAAGGGGACCACAGGGAGCTCAAATGATGCTACACAATTAGGGCAGGGCTTGTCCCGAGGCCTCCTGGAGGAGGCTGAGGCAATAGCCACCTGCTATCACCCCAGGAGCCGTGCTGCAGACAGTGTCAGCAGGTGACCTGCAGGCTTCCGAGTACAAGTCCAGAGAGGCCTAGGCCCTGTGAGGAGAGGGCACATTTGCTCTCCATGACTTCTCTGCAATTCCTTCTTTTGCCAAAGGAAACATTTTGAAAGTAAGATGTTTGTTTTTCTAAAACCTTCAAAAGTATTGTTTTTGGGGAAAAATTTGGCAGCCGAGCATCTGAACTTCTGGAGGGGCCTCTGTGTGATAAAAACACAGCCAGGAGGCACAGCTGACTGGGGACTGCAGGTTGCCTCGTGAGGCCCAGTGGAGACGAGATGAGCAGAAGTGCCAGATGCTTGGGTCCCCACAGCCTGCTTAGTCACAAGTGGCTACAGAGGCAGGTGGGTGACGACTCTGAGACCAGCTCTGGCTAGCAAAGCCAACCCCACAGAACCAAAGGAATCTTTGAAGATGTCCCAGATGTCTGAAACTGGAGACCTAACTGAAAGCCTGTGTGTTTTGGGACTCACACGTGGAAAACCCACTAGAGGTCCCACGGGGTGGAGGTCGCGGGGGAGGGGAGGAACTGACCTGGGCTCAGAGTCCTGGCCCCTTTGGTCCCAGTGCTGCCTCTGCACCAACGTGATGTATTCTCCAGCCTGTGAGGTGAGGTGAGGTGGCATGAGGAACAGTGGAGCAAGGTGCTTCATGGAGTCCCCAGTGATGAAGGTGGGTATGGCCCTTGCCAGTCTCCTTCCCAGCTCAGATCAGCTCGGCTCTCCATGTTGCAAGTGCAGCTGGGCTCTCATGTCAACCAACCCTGTGGAGTGGGGCTCTGTTGGGTGCCGAAGGTTTCGAGGGGGCCTCTGGATAATCCCAGACAGATCCAGGGGCCCTCATATGTGAGGCCAGGAAGAAGGACGTACCTGAGGAAGGGGCACTTCCTCAGGTAATCTCTCGGGCCTTCCGGCTACAGGCCGTGGGGCCTGTGCACGATGATTGGTCTTGAGGGACGACTTGACTGGCTTGAGAAGTGCCTAGAAAATGAATGAGTAAAGCTCACTTTTGATGGCTCTCTGTGAGGATGCATCCAGGGGCTATTTCCTGTGCATTGGGGGGACAGCTGCCATGGGTGTGACACCTTCTCAGAGACTGGGGCCTCAGACAGAATAAAGAGAAAGTCAACTAGTGTGGGGAGCCCTTTCTCTGCTTCCTGTCCCCGATGTGAGTGGCTTTGCAAACATTCTCCCACTGCCACAGTGCTCTGCCTCAGTATGGACCCGAAACCAACAGATCCAACGACTGTGGATCAAAAGCTCTGAAATCCTGAGCTGAAACAAGCCTTTTTCCTCCTTAGTTGCCTCTGTCAGACATTTTGCCACAGTGACCAGAAGACAGTTGTTACAGGAGTGGGGTTCTGAGAGTGGGGTCATCAGTGTGACTGCCCTGGAAGCTTTGGGAATCGGTTTGTTATGTAAAGAGGTGGGAGATGCCCACTAGAGAACACGAGTGGTGTAAGCAGATCTCAGTGGGTGGTTCTGGTGGGAACTTGGGAGAGAAGCTGCCAGTGGGTTCTATTGGCAACTAAACTAGAGGCCGTTCATATTGGTTTGTAGCAAAGACTGCGTCTGCACTTTATGTCCGAAACGCTGAGGTATACTGAGTTTAAAGGTGACAAATTAATTTGGCAGCACAGCTTCAGGCTGTGGCATGGCCACTGGTGATTGCATGCCTGCTGCCAAAATTGAGGACCTAACTTTGATCCCTGGGACCCACATGGTGAAAGGAGAGAAACAACTTCCACAGGTAGTTTTATGACTTCCAGAAACACTCCATAACACGTACTTATGGATGAGTACACACACACAGACACACACACACACACACACACACACACACAGAGACACATGCACACACACAGACATACAGACACACACACACACACACACACACACACACACACACACACACACAAGAGTAAGGAAAGAAAGGAAGAAAGAAAGAAGAAAGTTTTACGTCAATAACTTGTGGTTTGCCCAGAAAAAAAAGCATGTATAAATTTGGGACCAAGGGTGATATGGTGGCTGAAAAGACTAGCAGCACTAAAAATGCCCAATTCCTTTAGATTGAGGCCACAAGAATTGCATCTTTTTAAAAAAGATTTATTCATTATTTATACAGTATTCTGCCTGCATGTACGCCTGCCCCGCCACGATAAGGCACCAGATCTCAATACAGATGGTTGTGAGCCACCATATAGTTGCTGGGAATTGAACTCAGGACCTTTGGAAGAGCAGATGGTGCTCTTAACCTCTGAGCCATTTCTCCATCCCAGGAATAATATCTTGAGGCAATCTCTGCAAGTGGCTTGACCCCTGGACCCCCACCTCATACCAGAATGAAGACTGTGAAGTTTTGAAGTCATTTGAGAAACTGCTTTGAGTGAGCACACCTCCTTATACAGGGCTGTCTTGGGGGTCATATTTGCTGGTGTCTAGCCACTGAAGCACTCTGAGGCTTCTAAAGAGGACAGAGACTTTGGCATTGTCCACACAACACTAGTTTGATGGGCATGCAGAATGCATACAATATGGGATCATGGAGGCTTCCATCCAGATTCCAGAAATAAAAGCCTGGGAGGCTAGGCAGTGTTAGGTTGAAGACCTTCGCAGGCAGCCCTTGAGAAGGTAATGTGAATGTGAAGCTGAAGACACAATAGGTGCCCCAAGACTACTATAATTGCCAGGAGTGTGGAGTGTCTGCCAAGGGAAGCCGTCAGCATCCAACCCAGACTTTCCTGTATCCTTGTGGGATATGAAGTCTGTAGGGGTTGGGGATCATGCCATGCCCCACATGACAGATTATGAACCTATGGGTGAGCTAGATGGTTTTATGTCATCTTGACACAAGCTATAGTCATCTGAGAGGAGGGAACCTCAATTAAGAAGCTGACTTCATAAGATGGGGCTGTAGGCAGGCCTGTAGGGCATTTTCTTAATTAGTGATGGATGAGGGAGGGCCCAGCCCATTGTGGGTGTTGCCATCCCCAGGCTGGAGGTCCTGAGTTCTACAGCAGGCAGGCTGAGCAAGCCATGAGGAGTAAGCCAGTAAGCAGCACCATTCCATGGCCTCTGCATCAGCTCCTGACTCCAGCTCCCTGCCCTGCTCTGGCCTGACTTCCTTTGATGAAGAGCTGTGACTTGGAAGCTATAAACCGAATAAACCCTTTCCTCCCCAGCTTGCTTTTCAGCATGGGTGTTTCATAGCAGCAATAGAAGCCCACACTAAGACAACAGGGTT
Source organism: Acomys percivali (assembly GCA_907169655.1). Classification (NCBI taxonomy): domain Eukaryota; kingdom Metazoa; phylum Chordata; class Mammalia; order Rodentia; family Muridae; genus Acomys; species Acomys percivali. The sequence goes on along the minus strand of OU015747.1, from coordinate 32,198,127 downwards.
CAGTGTTTGCCCCACTGGGTTGTAGATTTGCTTTGAAACAGTGCCTCCTTTCTCTGTTTGCTTTTCTCCCTTTCAGAGTGGAAATGTTCATGTCATTTGTTCTTGGAGGCATATGTCTTTCTTTTTTCTTTTCTGCAGGTGTTCATGTCTAAGAGTGTGCCTTGACTTTCAGAGGAGACTTTTGAGTTTGAACTTTGGAGCAATGTTGGAACCGTTATGGGGACTCTTGGAGATGGACGGATGTCTTCTGCATTGTCAGATGGGCATGAGTCTTCTAGGGGCTGACAATGGAGTGGTGAGACTTAGGGAGATGTGTTTGGGCCTCTGAATTTGACACAAGCTGCAGTCATCAGGGGAGAGGACATTTCAATAAAGAAGATGCCTCCATCTAATTGGCCCGTAGGTGTCTGTGTGATTTTCATTTTTTAAGATTGGTGTGAGTGCCCTGCCCACTGTGGGCGGTGCTGCCTCTGGGCAGGTGTTCCTGAGTTGCTGTCTCATCCATGGTGGACTGAAACCTCAGAAACCACAAGAAAGATAAATGTTTTCGTGTGTGTGTGTGTGTGTGTGTGTGTGTGTGTGTGTGTGTGTGTGTGCAGTATGTGCAGTTTATGCCTGCGTGTGGGGGTGTGTACATAGTGTGTGTGTATATATGTTTCTCTATTGCATGTGTGTGTGAGAGTGTGTGTAAGTGTACATAGTATGCATGTGTATGGGGGTATGTGCTGGTGTGGGGAGTGAGGGTGGGTATAAGTGTACATCATATGCATGTATATAGGGTATGGGTCTCTCTGTATGTATTTAGTATACATGTATATGAGGTGTGTGCCTGTGTGTGTGTGTGTGTGTGTGTGTGTGTGTGTGTGTGTAAGAGAGAGAGAGAGAGGGAAATGGAGAGGGAGAGAGGGGGAGAGAGAGAGAAAGAGAGAGAAAACATAATATACCTGTGTATGAGGTATGTATGTGGGTGAGTGTAGGAGTGTACTTGTGCAAAGCCAGGGACTCTCCCCAAACCTGGAAGCAGGCTGGCAGCCAGCTAGCCCCAGCACACCTCTTGTCTCCGCTCTCCTTGGTACTGGTTTTGCAGGCATGTTCAGGGCCTGGCCTGGGTGCTGGATCTTCATGCTTATGTGGCAAGCCCTCTTGGCCACTGAGCAGTTTCTCTCTCTCCTTCTCTCTCTCTCTCTCTCTCTCTCTCTCTCTCTCTCTCTCTCTCTCTCTCTCTCTCTCGTCTTTTCTCCTTTTAACTTGTTCTCCCTTGTCACAACAACAAAGATTCTCACCAAGAGAGGCTGAATGAACACTGGGGAAATGTGAATCGTAATAAATCCTCAAGTTGTTCACGTTAGGTGTTTTGTTACATGGCAGAACACCTTGCAGGCCTCACCCAATCCACTGCAGGCCTTCCGAGAGAAGCTGGTGCCTCCGGAGGAAGCAAAGCGTTGACAGCACATGCCCTGGGCTGAGCTGCAACATCCACACTACCACAGAACCTCAGTCACCAGCTGCCCTGCACATCTTGGACTGGCTGAATCTGAGTTTGCTTGTGTTCATTTCTTTCCCTGCTTAGTCATCGTGTCTCAGTTAGCTACTGCCGCATGACAAATAGGCCCCAGTTGAGTAGTTTGTAATAGTGACCGCTGATTGAGTTCAGTCAAGAATGAAGGGCAAAGCCGTGTTTGCATTTGCTGCCCAGGCCCAGCTAGTTGGTAGCCAAGGAGACATGTCCCTCAGAAACTCTTCCAAACTGGAGCAATGGTCACATTAGTCTCACCTACTTGGCATGCAAACCTTCAAGCCTAGCTCCACTCCAGTGCCACCCTCTCCTTGCTCCTCTTACTGTCTCCCAGATACAGGCAGTGCTGGGTTGTAAGGCCACTCTCTGCCTCCGAACAAAGGGGCCTCTCTCCCTATTGGACACCAATTCATCTTATGAGGAGGCCTCAAGTCCTCTCTGTGTGCCCACACGCAAATTGGCCAACTATGAGCTTTGGTTTTAAGAAGTGCAAAGCAGGTGTTGATGGCCCTTTGTGAGCCTGTGCAAGGACTGTGAGACAGGAGGATGGAAGAGAAGGTGGCAGCGGCTTGTCGAGAGGGGCAACATGCTGCTGTGGCAGACAATGCAACCTGTTCCTTTAGCCAGCTCATACTGATGGCAGAACTGTGCCAGACACTCAGACAGACTAGTGGGCAGCAGGAACAGCTTGTCCCTGACACACTGGGGCTGGGGATCCTGTACCTGTGCTGTGTAGGGCCCTACGACTTTTGTGGGCCACACTCTGGAGACAAGGCACCTCAGAACTATGCTACCTAGACTTGAAGACCGTGACTTTGCAAGGAGCCTGAGTCAGCTCCTTAGAGCACTTCCTCACTCCAGAATACAGGCCTCTCCCACCCCCCACCCCACCCCAGGCCTGGTTGGAAGGCAGGAGCCTCTGCCATCATACCAGGAACACAACAAAGCTGGCCCAAGGGAAACCATGGCTTTACTGCTCTTAGAGCAGAAAAAACAATGGAAGCTGATGTAGAGCTTCTTTGGACATGGCTGCTGTCTTCTGGGCTCAGTCATGTCCCCAGACCTGTATTTCTCTCTCTTTATATGGAGACTTTAAAAAAAAAATTAACTTATTCAGATTACATCTAAATTGTTATCCCATCACTGGTATCCTCCTGTTCCTCCCTCCCTTGGATGGAGACTTTTGACAAGAACCTGCCAGCTGTGGTCCTTCTGCTGAAGGGGAAATGTCTCAATAGTCTGAGACCCAGGATGGATGTTCCATGTCTTCCTGAGGCCTGGACCAGCCCGAACCTCTCCTGCCTGCAGAAGTGGCTGCCCAGGATGACTGTGATGTCTCAGGTCACTTCAGGGTCTACCTCACTGAAGAAGCAGTGGAGGTGTGCTTGTCTCAGGAGAAAACCAGACTGCTGTCTTCAAAAAGAGTGTCGCCTTAATCAGAGTCCTGCTAGGTGGCAGAGGGCACAGCGCCCTGGTGCGGGTCCCATGAAAGGAATCAATAATGAGATTGCAGAAATGGGGGTGAGGAGCTAGCCAGGACACCTTGGAGGTAAGGAGATTTCCTCAGACCCAGAGGCCATAACCTTCCCCCGGAGAAGCAGCCAGTGCATCACAAGCATAGTAAGCAGGGCTGAGGTTAGACCATCTCCCCTCTATCCTGCTGATCCCTGTGGGGCGTGCATCGGGCAGACAACGGAGGACTTGGAGTGAGTGAACATCAAAGGGCAGAGTCAGCAGCACCCAGCCATCCCCACCTGGTGGTGATGTATTGAGCCAGATGTGTCCACAACTGCACAGAGAGGTCACAAGCCAGGCCCCAAGACACAGAAGACCCAAATACAACAATGAAAATGGTGTAGGCTAGGGTGCCAGCTGCCTGCCTGAAGGGACTCCAATGGGATCGGAGCAGGGATTCCAGTCGTTTTTCTTTTGAAAAGAGCTGGACAAAAGTTCACATGGAAAAATAAACATGGAGGCAGGGAGTAGGGTGGAGGGGGTGGTGAAAGGAAAGGAAAGTGTCCTGGGTGGTGGTGGCACAGCCTGGCAGACAGGGTGACACAAGCTCAGCATGGAAGCAACCTGTGAGGGACACCCAAACGGCCAAGAGCCAGGTGCTCCTGAAAGCAAGAAGGCCCCCAAATTGCCACAGCCTTGCCAGTTTGTCATATCAAGTGGTGTGGGGTGGGTGGATGGCCTCATGAAAGAGAAATTAGATCCACTCAGCACTAGGGTAAATTCTAAGGGAGTCAGAGATCTCACCTTCCCCAGGTGAGGAACACAGAACAGAGTCCCCGATCTCTGGGTGAACACTCTCTGGGTGAGGACAAGCCGTAAGAGTCAGCTTCGAGCCCAAGTCAGCTTTAAAAAAAAAATACTGCTTTGATGACTGGTTCTAAAAACGCAGCTTTGGAGTGGAGACATCCTGTTATAGCATGCGAGTTACTGTGGGCAGAGGCCAATCACCAAATATACAAAGGGCTTTAACGCGTACAAAGTAGAGGATGTGTCTGTCCCCACAGCCTACTTAGCAGGGTAGCATGTGGCTTCTGCCATTCTGAGCAGGGCTGGTATTTTTGTGTGGTTCCCATGTGCCTGCTTCTCAAGTGAGTGAGGCCAGGGACCTTTTTCACAGGAGCGAGAGCCATTTCGTTTCCTCCTTCCCAGGGGCAGGCTGTACAGTGCCTGCCCTGCACTTTGACCTTTGGAAGCTCATTAATGTTCTACATGGTAAATTAAATTACAATAATGAGCATGAGAAAGAGGGAAATAATGTGGAAAAACTAGGGCAAATATGTTTTGAGAACACAACCACCGTGGAAATGAGGAAGTGAGCTGGGTGGAAGCAAGGCAGGAGCCTGCACCCACCCAGCACTGGGGACAGAGGGAAAAGAGGGTGTGCAGAGAGTGGGATTATGGGAGAGACAGACACACTCAGAGCTTCCCGTGTGTGTGTGTGTGTGCACGCACATGTGCTTGCATGTGTGTGTCTGTGCACTTGTGTGAACATACCTGTGGAGGCCAGAGGTCAATGTTAGGTGTTCTTTCCTATTTTTCTTAACCTTACATTATTAAGGATTTATTTAGCTATTTTTATTCTATGTGCATGAATTTTGCCTGCACGTGTGTCTGTTCCCCACATGCATGCCTGGTACCTGAGGAGGCCAGAGAGAGTATTGGGTGCCTTGAGGTGGAGTTGCAGGTGATTGGGAACTGCCATGGGGGCGCTGGGAACTGAAGCCAGGTTTTCTGCAAGAGCAGCAAGTGCTTTTGACCCCTGCACCATTTCTCCAGCACCTTCACCCATACATTTTGAGATAGTAGCTCCCCCTCTTAACCAATTAGCTAGCCTGGCTGGTGAGTTGGGTGCAAGGATTGCTCTCTGCCCCTCCTGTGTGGGGGTTTAAGACACCTTGCCCAGCTTTTTTCATGGTTTCTAGGGCGCAACCACAGATTCTTGTGTTTGCATAGCAAGTACTTCATCTCCCCAGTCCAGAACTTTCTCTTATTCCAGGGGTTGCCATAACTTCCCTGGCAGTGGGTAGGTGCCTCTAGGCTTGTAGATGTACAGATGTGTCCCTGAAGCTGGAAGAAGAGAGTTTATTCTAAAGTCAGGGAACCTTCAGGGACACAGTGCGATCAGAGTGTGAACTGTGTGTATGCCTATGTATACTATGTGTGCTTGTGTGTACTGTGTGTGCCTATGTATAGTGTGTGTGTCTGTGTGTGCTTTGTGTGCCTATATGAGCTGTGTGTGTCTGTATAAACTGTGTGTCTGTGTATAGTATGTGTCTGTGTGTGCTATGTGTGCCTGTGTGAACTGTGTGTGCCTGTGTGAACCGTGCATGTGTTTGTGTATAGTGTGTGTGTCTGTGTATGCTATGTGTGCCTGTGTAAACTGTGTGTGCCTGTGTGACCTGTGTATGTCTATGTGTGCTATGTATACTATGTGTGCCTATGCGAACTGTGGGTGTCTGTGTGTGATATGTGTGTCTGTGTATACTGTGTGTGCTGTGTGTGCCTGTGTGTACTGTGTGTGCCTGTGTGTACTGTGTGTCCATGGGTACTGTGTATGCTTGTGTGTACTGTGTGTATGCTTGTGTGTACTGTGTGTGTGCCTGTGT
>OU015747.1:32182433-32192480 GCA_907169655.1 Acomys percivali | reverse complement strand
TAAATAGATACAGAAGTGATTAGTAGAACATAGGTACATTGATAGATAATAGGTAGGTAGGTAGGTAGATTAGATAGTGTTCTAATGGATGATGGCAGGTAGATGGACAGATGAGGGATGGGTGGGGAATGGCTGATGGGTGATGATGGGTGATGGGGGGGAAGGAAGGATGGGTGATATGCTGGAATGATAGTGAGACAGAGGACTGCTATTTCTGGAGTGTGCTGGCTGGTGATTGGATATGGGGAAGTGTTGGCTTGAACACATGCCTTTTGAATAAATTACAGCAGCATGACACTAACTAGAGGGCAAGCGGTGAGAGTCTGAGCGTGTCTGCCAGGGGAGTTTATATGTTTCCTGGAAACAAGAACAGATAAACCAGACAACCCTTGACCAGCTCATCAAAATAGCATCAACGGAAGAGATTAATGGATGTAGCCTGTGGAAACAGCCAGAACCACAGCACAGCATGGTGGCCAAGGAGGAGTACCTTCAGTGTCATCCCCGGGAAATACAGCAGTGCCAGGAGGATTGCTCAGGAAGAGAATATGGCACCCCTCAAAGCTATTTCTAACCCCAAACACAAAGAAGCAGACCTCAGGAAGGTCCTCAGGGAAAGGCAGAAGATGCACTGCCTGGCCCGGACTAGAGGTGACAACTGGTGGTGCGAGGATGCTGGTGTACCGAAGATGTGACAGGTGGATCAGACCACTAATGCTGAGCCTGTCGCTGTGGGTTCACGAGACAGTCCTTGTAGAAGAGCCAAGGGCTATGATGACCACAACAATCTGTATAGTTCAGAAAACCATCCCACCAGACACATGGATGAAGAGTGCTAAGGGCACGAGTGGCAGAGCAAAGGGAACAAGGTGGTGAGTCCCAGTTGAAACACCTGAGATTCTTGCATTACTCTTATTACCTTTTTGTAGTTTTAAACCATTCTCACACAAAGTGCTTTAAAATAGAAAACACCTGCTGCCCATGACAGCATCCTGTGAAACCCCAAGTTCTGGACATGTGAAAACCTCTATGGCCTGCAGTAGCCTCTCACCCAGTGCTTGGGCTCAGCACTGTAGCTTAAAGCTAAAAACACCATCACGTCCTGTCTCCAGAGCACACTTTTCTTATCTGTCCATTCTTCATGGGCACTTGTACTGTGCCCACGACTCACTGTGAACAAAGCTGCTGAGAAGTCATGCATAAAGCGCTTCCCTCGGTGCCTGCTCCCACTCCTTCTGGGCATGCGCTCAACAGTGGGCCAGCTGGGTGATAAAGCAACTCTATTTGTTTGCTGCTTGGTTTATTGGAGTCTTGGGGATGGAATGTAGGTTCATGGTAGGTGAATGTTCTATCACTAAGCCACACCCTAGCCCTACTCCTTTTTCTTTGTTTTATTATTTACTTATTTGCTTTTAGACGGAGTCCCACTATGTAGCCCTGGCTGATCCAGAATATGCTATGTAGACCAGGTTGGCCTCGAAAATCACAGAGATCAGACTGCTCCTGCCTCCCAAGTGCTGGGATTAAAGGTGTGCGCTACCACATCTGGCTCATTTATTTCTTTAAAGTCAGCATACAAAGTAATGGGCTTCATTATGGCATCATTACACTTTGTTCTTCTTCACCCCATCCCACTGCCGCCCCTCTTTCTGATTACTTTCATCCCTGAAAGTAGGTCACCCTTCTGTTTCCGTGCCACATGCATTCTCTGAAGTAAATGTTTGTTCATTTATTCCATGTGTGCACGTATGAGGATGTGAGTCTCATGGCATGTGTATGTGGAGATAAAGGACAACTTGCCAGAGTTGATTCTTTCCTTCTACCGTGTCCAGGTATCAAACTCAGGTGGTCAAGCTTGCAGGTAAGAGCCCTTACCCGCTGAGCCATCTCACCACCCATAAGGATTCTTTCTTTCTCTTTCATTCTTCCTTTTTTCTCTCTCCTTTAAGATCCTTTAAGATTTCCTCCCCTCATGTCGGGCGGTGGTGGCACACACCTTTAATCCCAGTACTTGGGAGGCAGAGGCAGGCAGATTGCTGTGAGTTCGAGGCCAGCCTGGTCTACAAAGTGAGTCCAGGACAGCTAAGGCTATACAGAGAAACCCTGTCTTGAAACAAACAAACAAACAAACAAACAATCAAACAAAAACCCCAAAAATATTTCCTCCTCTCTGCTTTCTACTTTTCCAACCTACACATGTCTCTCTCTCTCCTCTCTCTCTCTCTCTCTCTCTCTCTCTCTCTCTCTCTCTCTCACACACACACACACACACACACACACACACACACTTTAATCTAGAATTGCCATATGAGAGAACATAAGTGTTATTTGTCTCTCTGAGTCAGGCTTGTTTTATTTAACATAATCATAATCATCTTCAGTTGCATCCATTCTCCTGCAAATGTCATGATTTCATTTTTCTTTCCAGTTGCATAAAATGCCATCATGCATAAGCATCGTATTTCCGTTGTCTGTCTTCTGTTCGCAGACATCCAGGCTGCTTCTGTTTCCTGGCTATCGTGACTAGAGCAGCAACAAATGTGCATGAGCATCTCTGTGATGTGTGAATTTGGGGGTCTTCAGGTAGATGCCCAGGAGTGGCAGAATTGGGCCATAAGATAATTCCATTTTTCATCTTATGAAAAACTTCCACATTGATCCCCATAGTGACCATACCAGTTTATACTCCCAACAGCAGGGAATGAGGGTTCCTGTTTTCTCAGTCCTCATCAGCACTTGCTATCATCTGTTTCTTTGACGGTGGCCATTCTGACTAAGGTGGGATAAAATAACAAGCCAGTTTTAGTTTGCATTTCTAAGATGTCTGCACCCTGCTTTTAATGTTCTGAGAGCCCCTTGCTGTTTTCCACAGACTTCCCCCCTCTGGCTCTCCCACCAACGGTGTGCAGTGGGTTCCAGCATTACCACAGTTCTCTCAGCATTTGCTTTCTGATTCTCAGCTGAGGCCCTGCTGGGTGTGCAAAAGGATATCACGACAGAGGTAGAATTCAGTCCTGAACACACAGCTACTATGGGTCTAGAGATTTGGTCCAAGCCCCTCTTGGAACAGGAAGAAAACAGATACAACTGTGATTTAAGCATTGGAGACATGAAATTGGTGAGTGGCAAGCTCCTGCCTCCACAACCCTGTTGTTGCACCTAGATGGTACAGGCCTTTCTGAATACTTGGGACAACAGGAAATCAGTCAGCCTGGCTTTAGTGCGTCTCTGCTTCAGCATCTGAGGCCCAGGCTAGTCCCTGAGAGGCTGCCAGGGATGAGCAGCCAGTAGCCAGCACGTGCATGGCTGGGTTCTGATAAAATTATACTTACAAAAGTAACAGACAGGCTCTGGCTTGGTCTGCAGTTGCTGGCTCCTGTTCTGGGGGTATTGAGCCATTTATCTGTGAGGACCAATAGTGTGCTGGTCACTATCCTGGCCTGGAGACAAACAGCAGCTGACAGGGAGACATGCCCTCTTGGAGGCCAAGACTAGATAGATCTGTGAGAGCAGAGAAGGTGACCCAGGCTCAGGGTTTCTAGGTTGAGCAGTACCCAGGCCCCCATTACACCTCCAGGAGGGAGTTGCTGAGCTACCCCACTATGTAAGTATGGGAGAGATGTGGAACCCACACGTGGAGTCACTCATTTTCCTCCCACTTCTTCTGGTTCTAAGGGTGTAGATGGAAGGCTGTGCTCATTGTGAGAGCATCTGGAGGCCCCACAGCAGGTCCTCAAGGCCAGCCCCAGGGATTTTCAGAAAGAAGAGAGGATAGTGGTCAAGGCAGAGAGGGTCTTTGCCACTAGCTAGAATCATTTGGGAAGAGGGAACTTCAACTAAAAAAGTGTACCTGCTAGCTTGCTCGTGTTGCCATTGCAAGCCTGTGGGGGCGATTTCTTGATTGATGATTGACTAGGAAGGGACCATCTCACTGTGGATGGTGCTATGCCTGGCCTGATGGACCTAGATTGTATAAGAGAACAAGATGAACAAGCCATAGGGCAAGCCAGTAAGAAGCATTCCTCTGTGGCCTCTGCATCAGCTCTTGCTTCTAGGTTCTTGTCTCAGTTCCTGCCCTGGCTTCCCTCAGTGATGGAATGCAACTGGGAGTTATAAACTGAAATAAGTTCTTTTTTCTCCAAGTTGCTTTGGTTATGGTGTTTTATCACAGCAATGAAACCCTAACTAAGACAGTTTCTTGGGTGTGGGTTTTTCCTTTTGGGGAGTGGATGAAGTTTGATCCGGAATACTGGCTTCCCCTAAAGACTAATGACTCATGGCCAGGTCACGTCTATCTCAAATTGAAGGTCTGAATCTTGGGAGTGAGGCGCTGGTTTCTGGGTCTGTTTTCAAGACTTGATCTGAAACCAGGGATGTGCTTTTGGGGCTCCTGGAGAGCAGGTGGGGTGAACTAAGAACACCTACCTGGTCTCCATCTGTCCTGATTGTAGCTTCTCCTTGGCCCCCTGTTCATTTTGCCTACTTGGAAGCCAACGCTGGCCTTACTAACAGCCCCAGAGGCAGGAGGGAAGAGAGTCAGCAATCGTGTTCACTCCTAAGTCTCCAGTCATGTCCTGGGTGTCATAAGCTCCTCTAGCCTCTCATAGCCACAGTACCACCCTCTGTGGGTAAGTGCCTGGGATGTGTGACAGGGCCACTGCTCTCTAACCAGTTGTCACATTCACGCCTCAGTATCTGGTCACTCAGATCTCCACTGTACTAATGAGCTTGGCACTGACTGACTCAGTTAACACAGCTTTTCCATGGTCTTAGGCTCTGGTCTAGGGGAGTTAAGTGAAAGGATAGAGTTGTGTAGATTTGAAATGTTCTCCTTGGGTTCCCTTGGAGCTAGGGGTGGTTGGTGATTGGGAGGGCTGTGGAACCTTTAGGAGCCAGAGCCTTGTTAGAGGAAGTGTGTCGCTGAGGGCGGACTTTGAGGTTTGGTGGCCTCACCCTACTTCCAGTCAGTCCTCTCTCTGCCTCGGGCTGACAATGCAATGTGATAGGCCTGCTATTCTCCCGTTGCCATGACTTTGCTGCCAGGACCAACCATATGCCCCCTGATCATGAACCAAAAGGGATCCTTTCCCCCTCAGTTGCTTTTGCCTGATTGTTTGATCACAGCAGCAGAAATGAAACTAACGCAGAGGAGAGGTGCGTGGCCTCCCTCATCTCCCTCATCCTTCTCGTTATCTGTCTCCAGAGCATGCTGTGGTGGTGGGGCTCTGAACACCCTGTAGAGCACAGCACTCTTGGCCCCTTGAGGGAGAGAGAAGGTCTGCGTGCATCTCTCTGCCTTTTCACTCTGACAGCTGCTCCTCTGTGCATCCTGACAGCACACAGGAAGGAGGCTTTGTGCCCCCTCCCTAAGGAGTCTTTTTTTTTTTTTTTTCCCATTTTTTTTTTTTTTTAATACAAACTAGTAACACAGAGACAAAAGAGGTCCAACTGAGTCTGGAGACACTGCAGGTTCAGTTGTCTTTCTGGTAGGGAGGGTGAAGCTGGGGGCGGGCTTAAAGGTAGGACCCTAGCCAGCTAGGGATGAGTTGGAAAGCCTCCCCAGAGGAGGGGCTCTGTCTGCCCATCAACAGGCCTGAGGAAACATAGAGCACTGCCCCATCCCCAGGTGTGCTGACACAGTGTCGCCTCTACTTCGTGTAAACAAAGGACCTGACCCTGGGCATTATTCCAGCCACTCACAAGTGAGGAAACTGAAGCAAAACCAGGGGTTCACGGCACCCCCAAATCCTACTGTAGAACACCCGAAGCCTGCCTTCACAGTGGAGGGAACGTGTTCCATCCTAAAGATTGCTTCCCATCCAAGACCTTGCTCTTAAAAAAGCCTTCGGGTACCACATCTTAGGAGATGGATGAAATCAAAATGACAATGTTCTTCTAAAACTGTGAGCAGTTCTGGTGTCCTGTGTGGAGAGTCTTTCATCCCTAAAAATGAGGTACAGTGGGAAAGGTGGCTGTTTCTTGACCATCAGGAAAAGCATGCTGTTTTGGTGTGGGACCAAGTATAGAAGCTCTACTCCAGATCAAGACTTCATAGATCAGCTACTACCTTGCTGTACACTGCTGAAAGTCAGCCATCCACACACATACACATCACACATACATACACATGTATGCACACACATACATGTGCCCACCCACACGCATACACAGGAACACACATGAATACATACACAAGCACACACATGCATCCACATGCAAGCACACATACTCAAACGTGACCCAGTTGGCAGAGCTACTCATTGCAGCATCCTAACAGATCCAGAGGAGCAGCGGTTGCCCAGGTACAGAGCTCAGTCCTGCGCTGGCCTCACTGTTTCATGGTCTCTCAGGACTATTCTGGTTCCTGATGGTGATGCTTCACTCAGTTTCTCTGAGTTACTAATCAGAACCCTTGGGAGGTACCCCCATACATAACAACACACACTAGTGCACACGTGTTCTGTGCATGTGAGCATACATAGCCCCTAGAAGCAGAAGCAGATGGCAGAAAGGAGGGGTTGCCCATATGACCCTGGCCCTGTGTGGCTGGAAAGGGCTGCCCAAGAAGACCAAGCGTTCCTTGGCCTTGCCAACTAGATCCAGCACTGCATGAATCCCTACTGTGTACCAGTTCTGGATCAGGCCTGAGGAAGTAGCCTCAAGTAGGCTGCTGGAGGCCATTGGCAACCCAGCGCATGGAAGGGATTGCCCAGACACATACAACCCCGTGGATTTGTATTCTACTCCAGCTGCACCACCTCTCAGCCCTGCAGCTCCACAGAAGAGTTGGGCCTATCTCAGAGATGGTTGGGAGACTCGTCAGACCACGGAGATGAAGATCTAGGCTAGAGTGAGCCTTACAAGCGGTGACACAACACCCCCCGCCTCCCCCGAAAACTCTCATGTCAGGCATGCAGGAGCCAAGGCCTCTTGGCACCCCGGGCTTGTTAATTGAATAAATATTCATCTGTGTGGAGTGCCCAAGTATGTGGTTTCCATGGATACCCCTCCTAATGGCTTAATGAGACAAGGGTGCAGGCTCTCCGAAGCTAGAGCACTGCTAGGGCCAATGGGGAAGCATCAGAGGCAGAGCACCTGAATCCTGGATGGCTGCTGAGAGGACAGGATGCAGCTCCTTTCCCAGGAGGTTGCTGGAAGAAACCCATCCCATCTTTTGGACCTGCCACCTGCATTGTCTTAGACTTGTCTGCCTTGTCTCCCTGCTGTTCATCAGTGCTCTCCAGAGCCACATAACCTCTGTATGTAATACCTGCCTGCATGACCTAAGTGCTTTGGCCCCTTTATGTGGTCTTTCTCCTTGACAGGGCCCCTGGTCTCAGCCTAGGTCCCCTCTGCCTCTGCCTAGCCCTCACCCAACCCCAGCAAGTGTCACAGGGCTGTGACGCTCAGGGACACCTGCAGGGAACCATCATAGCAGGAAGCCAGGAGTCTGCAGGGTGAGTGGCTCTCAGTAGTCCCCGCCGTTGGACCTAACCCAGAAGCCTACCATCTTGGCCAGGGAGCAGTGATTATGACCATGCCTGCCACCTCCCAAGCTTCACTTGTGGGCTCCTCATAGTCAGAGGTGACAGAGGGGAAGGGGAGAGGTGTGCCCACCTGCCCACAGACTATCTGGCCTGTGACTGTATGGCTTAGGGGGTGACACTTGATAGTGGCATGCCAGTGGCATCTCTGGACTTCTGATACACCTGTGGCTTTTTTAGGGTTGGATGTTAGCCTATGCTTGACCCAGAGCTCAACACAGCTGGGTACACCCTGTGGACAGCTAGACAGTTGCTTGGGGTAATCAGTCATGGCTGGTCTGTGAATGGGAAGGCTCATTGAGGTGTGCAGATGCAGTGACCTCTCTGGTGACTCCCAGGGGGCTTGTCTTCCTGTGTGTACCTCAGTGTCCCCACAGTGTCATTGCCATTGTCTGTGCAAGTCACTTATAAAAACTGCATGGCTGGGGAGACCCTCTGACAGCATCTGTCACTGAATTGAGGCTACAATGGAAACTGTTGTGGCTGTGGTGGCCGTGAATATGGGATGCAGTTGACCAGGACTCAGCTCCTCTGTGACATCTACATTCACACAGGCACAGCCATTTCATAGTCTGCAGTCGGACAACAGCCATAGCTGGATTCCTACAGTAGGGTATAGGAGCTGGATCCTGAGTGGTAGCAAGGCTCTGCCATTTCCATGTATATACAGAGACATCAGGGTGCAAAGTGAATGCCCCTGCACCCCACAGCAGGATCTTGCCAACTCTTAGACATCCTGAGGAGTCAGGAGGCAGCCAACCCTGCTGGGAGGTAGAGAAGGACTTTCTAGTCTGAGAGTGGGAGGAAGTAAGCTGTGCAAATGGTGGGGAAGGGTGGTGGGCTCAGAGGTGTGCAGGTGGGAGGCACAGGGCCATGAGAACACAGCCATACAGTTAGGGGTCTATTGGGGGGGCACAAAGCAAGGCCATGAGGGCTGGGCAGCATGGGTACCAAGGTCTGCTGCAGGAGAGTGCTGGGCCCCTCCTAATCATCCACCTGTTAGGATGGCAGGATGCAAAGCCCTCGGGAAACCTGCACTGATCTCAGCTCGGCATCTGCTGCCAGACCTCTCCTGCAGGCCAGGGTCTCCCTAGAACACAGTGAGGTCCTTATGTCCCCCATTTCAAGGTGGGGACCCTGAAGAAATGTTGCCTCTTTCTGGACACCAATTGTCCTTTCACCCACACCAGGAATATACAATACCCAAGCCTGGAGGTGCCCTCTACACCAGTGGGTCCCTGGTACTGGTCAACTTCCCAGGAGAGCAGGCATGACCAAACTCCATGGCTATACAGACTTCCTGTGAGTATGGGCTGGTCTGACACAAAGAGCCTCCTGCGCAACAAGAATGAGGCATTGGCGGGAGCTCTGCACTCCTTTTTTCTGCTGTAATTGAAACAACATCTAGAATGAAGCATCTAATTATGTTCTTTCTTAGAAATCGAACTATAACATGTCCTGTCGATACAAACCTTTTGTTCTAGTCAAACACTGCTCCCAGGGCATGGTAGTGCGAGGGGCTCTGGTTTTTAAATAGTTTCTCTAAGTATAATCCCAGCACCTGACATATCTGTTTAAGCCTTTGCTCCCTCCCTAAGGCATCTTTGTGCTGCCGTGTTCCTGCATAGCAATGCCTTATACTTCAGGCTCATCTAAGGATTTGCTTGTTAGCACTTCTCAAGCCTGGAGGCCTTAGGAGGCATTAGAACTAGCCTACTCATTTGTCAGCTGAATAAACAGTCTCGGGATATGGCACAATAGCAAAGGTCACAGAAGCTCCAGTCAGGTAAGACCTGGGGTTCTAGGCTTGGGTTCAAGAGAACAGTGGTGGGGACAAGGAACATGTCCACTGACCAGTCTGGGTCCAAACCTGGTGGCAACTTCCGCCATCAGCAGCCAACATGGAGCCCATCCCACTCTAGGCTTCACCCCAACTCTAGACCCTTTCTAAGCAGAAGCTCTGGGGCTTTGCAGGTGCTCGCTGTCACCTCTCCATTTCTACAGGCTTCAGGGGAATGCTCTGGGCCCTGTTGCTTCTGGGTCATCCACGGCTGCCACGCAGAGCAGCACTCCTCAGACACTGGTTCTGTTCATCAAGGGAATGGTTGCATCCACCAGAGATGGCTGGCCCGTGCTCACCTGCGCTTGAGCACAGAGACTCCACCACAGTCCTTGAAGGCAGAAGTCTGATGTGAAGATGGAGGCAGGGTCACACTCTGCTGAAGGCTCTAGAAACCCCCTCAGCCTCTTCTAGCTCTCAGTGGGCAGACATTCCCTGACTGGGTTAGTCATTCCACACCCCACTTTTCCATGTGGTCTCCTTCCTATGTCTCCCTCTTCTTACTTAGTAAGGACATTAGTCACATGGAGTGAGAGTCACCCTGATCCAGTGTGACCTCCTTTACCTTGATCACATCTGCAAAGGCCCTACTTTCCAAAACATACAAGGATGTGAGGATCTCTCTCTCTCTCTCTCTCTCTCTCTCTCTCTCTCTCTCTCTCT
>OU015747.1:32167748-32182333 GCA_907169655.1 Acomys percivali | reverse complement strand
CTCTCTTTCTCTCTCTCTCTCTCTCTCTCTCTCTCTCTCTCTCTGTGTGTGTGTGTGTGTGTGTGTGTGTGTGTCTGTCTCTCTTAGTGGCAAAGTTTGCTCAGAGGAAACATGGGTACACCCATGTTTTAATCAAGTTTAATACCCTATAGGTCAGACAGACCATCCAAAAAAGGGGTTTCCAGCTCCAGGAGCCAAGGGGCTTTGCCTTAGAGTGACAGTACTCATCTTGGAATATGGCTGCCATGAAAAGATTGTATCTCCCACTCTTCCTTGTAGTAAGAGTGGCCACATGATCAAGTTCTACCAATAGGATGTTAACATCAAGGCAACAGGCAACTTATGGGTAAAGCTGCTCTGGGGATGGAGGACTGTGGCTTCCTGTGTTACTTTGGGAGCATGGACACAAGGCACAATCAGAGCTGGGGTGGTTCCCTGAGGCCTCTATGTGAGGCTGCCATTGTGCAGGGCCAGGGGCTTGTGCCATCCTATGCAGACTTTAGCACACAGGAGAAAAAGAAGCTTCTCTCTTGTTGAAAAGTTTGGGGGTCTTGTTCAGGTAAATGAACTAATTCCAGTGCTTAGTTCTAAACAGGAGCACAGTCTCGTTCCTGGCCAGGACAACTCTCCAGTAGAAGTTGGAACACAGATGGGCCATGCTTTCTTGCTGAGATGTCTGGGAAAAGAAAACCTGAGAAGAAACAGCCAAATTTCCTGAGCTGGTGTTCTGGGCCAGAGGGCCCTGGGTGGTCTTTGTGAGCTGGACGGCCCTAGATGTTCCCCTGTGAATGTCCAGGCCAGGTGGGGCAGTGGCTGGAGGCTCCACACACCAGTGAAGAAAGCCAGAGGCAGCTCCCAGGGTGGTGCAAACATGAGCCTTCGCAGGCTTGTTTTTCTGAACATGTTAAGAACCCTGGCATTTTCCACTTTCACAAACCCATAGCCAAACCAAACAAGCACCTCTCTGCGCCCTCTAGCTCTGCAGCTCTTGCCTGCCACTGACACGGTTAGCCTCATAAATCGCTTCAGTCTAATGAACATGCTGGGCACAGGGCTTCCCAGAGGGGCAGCAGAGAAGCAAGGCATTCGAGTTCAACATGATGAGAGTGGCCTGCGAGCTACGGCGGTCCTACACTGTGTCATCTGCACAACATTCACTGCTCTCGTGTCCAGCTCATGTGCTAAATAGATGCAAGAGGAGGTGACCTCCTTGTCATCAGTCACCTCTGACACTTCTGGGGTTGGGGATCTAGGCTCACTCTGCAGTCCTGCTGGAACTCTGCACACATGTGGTGGCTGCAATGGCAGGAGGCATGAGTGAGGTTGAGCTCGGTGCTCTCTGGGTCTTGGGTGTCATAGCTGTGAATAAACTCTCACTCTCGGTTCTTCATTCATTCTCATTCTCTTGCTGCATTTGGTGCCTAGTAAAAGGCAATGTAGCAATGGGGCACCCTTCCCAAAGGGGGCACAGGGAAAAAGCAGCCCCCAACAATGAGATAAGCGGTGAGGTCATTCTGAAGAGACAGGCCCTTGACACCAAGCGAGGCTCCCACAGTAGTCTTTGTGGAAATGGGAAAGCACCATGAATATGTCTACCAGTGCTCACTCTGGGGTCGGGGGGGGGGCAGGGGGAGACAGCAGTCACCTGAGTGCATCTCTGCAACCAGGCAGTACATCTGCCTTCAAATACCTTGTCCTACTTTCGTTTCTGTTGCTGTGATAAAACACTCTGGTGAAAGGCACCATGGAAGAGGGAGAATTTATTAGCTCACAATCCTAAATTCCAGCCTGTTGTTGAGGTTGAAAGGTCAAGGCAGGAGCTCAAGCTGCTAGGCACATCACACCTGCAGCTGCAGAAGAGTAAGTGCGCCCTTGCATACTTGCTCTCAGCTAGTTTCATCCCCTTAAGTTGCTCAAGACCCACTGCCTAGGAAATGGTGCCACCCATGGTGGGCTATGTCCTTCCTGTATCAATTAACAATCAAGGTAATCCCCTAAAGATACAGCCATGGGCCAAACAGGTCTAGGTAACTCCTTACGAAGGCATTCTTGCCAGGTGATTCTGAGCTGTATCCATTAAAACTAACCATCCTGATATCTGCAATGGGGTCATCATGAACTTGGCTAAGAAAGAGATAGATGAGAACTAGGGGTTCCTCTAGCCTGTCAGATGCCTGCAAAATCCCAAGGAGACAAACCTGACAGGTAGGAAGGGAGGGGGTGGAGGTCAAGAGGCCTCACCTCATGGATGCACCCTGTAGAGCCAGTCCTTTGGCAGCCTGGCTGTGGTGAGAGGTAACACAGTATGTACAGGAAGGCTGCCCAAGCTATCTTGTTCAGCTAAGGAGACCAGGACTGAGGCTCCCTCTTTAAGAAAACCCCTCTAGTTCCAAGCCAGCTGAGGCACCTCTTGGGCTCCTGTGGCCGCGTGTAAGGTTGGCCTATCTGTGATGTTAAGCCCAAGAACTCTGCTCAGTGTTGAAAATCAGAAGGGCTATCCTGACACTCCCACGTGGGCACAGTTCCCAGAGTGTCCACGTTCTTCCCTGTCACTTGTGTGACGGCAGAGGCCAAGGCACCCCGAGGAACACTGCAAAGGAGGCCCGTCATCAAGGACCGGAGGCACATCAACAGTGATGAGGGTGACAGTGCTAGTGACAGTGGTGATGATGTGGGGGTAACAGTGGCAGTGGTTGATAATGGTGATGGTGACAGTGATAAATATCAGCTATCATTTATTAAGAGCTTTCCAAGTGTCAAGAATTGTAAATACTACTTCTTTTATTTTATTTTGAATTTACTAAAACCAAGCTTTAAACAGACTAGATGATACAAAGAAAACGCCCAGTTCACAGGTAGAAACCTGAGGCTCCTGAGGTCGGGTGACCTAGCGGTAAAGGAACAAGTAAAGGAGTTACAATCTCTTGTGTCCAGAATGGACAGCAGACACATCCCTGTCCTACCTACTGTGTCTCTTCGTTTCCTGTTGCTGCTGCACAGAGTGTCCCGCAGAACCAGTTCTAACCACACACATCCACACATACATGAGCACATGCATGTACATAAATACACGTATGTGCACATGTATGCATATTGATGCGTCCACACAAGTACACATGTATACACACACAACTGCACATTCACACACAAAAATATGCACATACACACACATATACGTATACACATATGCACATGCATACATACATTTTCCCTACAGTGTTAAATGTCAGAAGCCTGAACTGTGTCTGTGTGGCTGGCTCCTCCTGGATAATTTGTTTCCTGGTGTCTCCTTTTCCAGTGGCTGCTACAGTCCATGCCTTTTGGTCCTCCCTTCTCTGTAAGCCCTGGCTTGTTTCCATCATCCATCCTTCCATAACTTGCCTGCCTCTCTCCTTCACTCACAGACACCTGTGTTCACAGTGGGCCCACTGGCATACTCCAGGACACTCTGTGATGCAAGATTCTTGACTCACCCAGACACGCCAAGTACCTTTAGGCACATGCGTCTCATACTCACAGTCCCAAGGACTTGACCAGGAGCAGCTTTGGGGACACAGTGGGAAGACCATATTTAGTTTGTGCCTCAACAGCAGGAAGCTTGGTCCAAGGGTGGCACCAAAATAAAAGCATTAGGGGCTTTTTCTTCTGTGACTTCCATCTTTGTCCTCATGTCCTCTTGGTCACAGGACAGCTGCTACAGCTCTTGATGTCCCATTCTCATACATGCATGACCAAACAGGAAGGACAGCAGTGGCCCTTCTTCTACACTTTTTTATTTGTCATCAAGGAAGTCTGTCCACTGGCTGGCTTGGACCTCACAGCCTCCCACCTGCAGCTCCTTCTGTGAGCTTGGACCAAAAGTTAAAGAAGCTTGTGGCCAACCTGGAAAGCAGCCAATGGAAGAAAGGTGGGCTTCTGAGGTCATGTTCTGAACCCAGCCAGCCACACAGTCCAGGCTCCAGGCTCTGAACCAGCAGTCTCTAAAGGCCAAGGCTGGAGGAGCAGGAGACGAGAAGAAGAACCCTTGGGCTGGTCCTCTATGTACCTTCAGGGCTGCATACAGACCATGCTAGGTCATGTCTGCAGACCCAATGAGGGACTTAACAGTGTGGGGAACTTGGGGCCGAGGCCCTCAAACACCAGACTCAGGCAACTGGAGCAGCAATGGGAGCATCTGGGATTTTAAGGCTGATATGGGCTTCAGGGGTACAGGCTGCTGGAGGCATCAAGGCTGTAAGCAGACAGAGATTCAGAGGCAGACTGGAGCTCGTACCCCAGCCAACCAGTGCCAGGGCACACAGTGGGTACCCAGTGAGAGATGCTGACCCTCTGTTTTCTATTACATCCCATGCCAATCCCAGCCAGTCCCAGGAGCACTTCTCCATCAAGATGGCTTCAGCAGCTCTGGTGGAATGCGGCTTTGCCAAATCAATGATCAATACGCAATGGATTCAGTCTGCAGGCTGGGGCGCCAGGAGCCGGCCGGGCTGCCGGATCCCTGCCACATTCTGACAAGACAGATCAGTCTTTGGAATTCTTCAGGGAGGGCCAGGGAGGGAAGCAAGCCTTGGTTTTCTCTGGCTCATCTTTTAAAATGAAACCGCATATAGACACAGGGAAAACTCCCCAGCTCTACCCAAAGAAAAACACACCCTCTTAGTCTTGAGACAAGAAACCCATCTCTGTCTCCCTGCTTCTGTCACCAGCTGGAGCTGAGTGAAATGGGGTGTTTCCCGGAGCCTGGCTCTCCTCAGCTCCTACAGGCACTTGTAGAGCCAGCACAGATATTAGAGACAGTGGTGCCCACTTCAGTCTCCACGTGCCCCCGCTGCTAGGAGTCTCAGCTAGAGTCACCCCCATACAAGTGGAGCAGGGTCTGTCTCTGACATGGTTGCTGTTGCCTGCCTTTGGATCACTTTCCCTTAGCTGGGCTGCCTTGTTTGGCCTCAGTGGAAGAGGATGTACTTAGTCCTGATGTGACTTGATGTGCTGGGGTGAGCTGGTATGGAGGGCACTCCCCTTTTCTAAGGAGAAGGGGAGGAGAGAAAGAGGGGAAGGATGGGAGGAAGGGACCAGGAGGAGAGGAAGAAGGGGGCTTCAATCAGGATGTAAAGTGAATAAAAAATAAAATAAAATAATAAAATAGAGACAGTGGTGCAATGTGTTCATTCCACAGACAGGGAAACTGAGCCCTGGGAATGGGCAGGGTCACTCAGCTGCCAATTGGTGAAGACAGAGATAATCAGGAGCTTAAATTCACATTTGATGATTCCGCTCTCTTCAGCATTAAGTTGTGAGTGGTTTCACACACAACATATGTGCATGGGCATATTTGTGTGCATGTATGTTTATCTGTGAATATGTGCACACATTGTGTGTAAATATGTACAACTTCATGTGGGTGCACATGCATATATGTACATGCATGCGTGCCTTTGACAGGATACTTACAGGTGCAGATACACATATACATGTGTGTGTCTGGGTAAATACACAGGTACATTTTAAAGTGTATGTACATAGATAGTGCACACATGCAAGTGGTGTGTAAATATGCATGCATGTATAAACAGGTACACATGCATAAATACATGTAAATGTAAGTGCATCTTCATGGACATTCATGTTTTCAGGAAATGGATATATGTGTGTACACTTGACTAAGCATACTCATGTGGATGTACATACATGAACAAGTGTATGAATGAGTCCATGCATACCTGTGAATGCACTAGGGTAATTCAAGGAGACCAGCTTTCATCAGGCCCTGGCAGGGCTGCTCTGCAGCACATACACTGCACCAAGGGTTCATCCGGAGACACGCAGCCAGATCCCTTGGCAGAAGCCCGACATGGAATTGAGGGCCTAGGACCCACTATCCAGGCACAATGTGGCCCTAGCTGGAAAACTCCATGCTTCTCGGCATCACTCATTAGTATGTCTCTGAATACTCAGGATGCTTTACTCCATATGGCTTTCCTTCTGAAATGCACCAAGAGTTACCCAGCATGGCTTTGCTGGGGATGTTAGGTCTGGAAAGTCCAATTTATTCCCTTGGCCACTTTTTCCCCAGAGCTCTGTCTCTGTAGACCTGGAGCTACCTGGACCAGTGTCTAGCACACAAACTCAAGCCATGGGTAACAGAGTCTCTGTGAAATGGGCACATGAGCAAGCAACATCTGCTTGCTCTCTCCTGAACCCATTCCCTCAAAATCGCCCAGCATGGGTCAGGTCAGTTTGGAGTTTGTCAAAGGCGCTGATCTGGAGCCTCCCCTCCAGCTGTAAAAAGCAGGGCCACACAGCATTAAGAATGAACTCCAACAATTGCCAACATAGAGCTTGGGAGCTTGATCCTGGCCTCCACTGACACCGTGGTTATGATTCATGATCCCGCAGTGCTGGGAGGTACGCAGAGGAGGGAACTGAGGCCCACTAAGGAGGTGGCTCTGCAGGGGAGCAGGGACCCCAAGTTCCACAGAAAGGATGCGTACAGGCGGTGCCGGGTTCTCTGCCATGTAGGCTCACTCTCCAATCAGGCCGCGGACCCCGAGCCAGCCCCCTGTTGCGCAGCGGTGAGGGCGTCCATGTGCTCCATCGCTTGTAACCTAGTGAGGTGGAAGCTACAGTCTTAGAAAAGGCAGGCTTCTAGAACTCACCGCTCAGGTCAGCCAGCTCTCAGCTGGGCACCGCAGGCTGCAGTTAGCCCTGGAGGGGGCGCCCTTGCGGAGTGCGCGCCCTGCGCCGCCGCCTAGGGCTCCTCCCCGGCGCCGCCGGCAGGTTCGCCTAGGCGGCCGCGGGCTCCGGCTGCGGGCCCGCTCCCCCCCGGGCCGGCGGCTCGGGCCTGCGGGGCGCCCCGCCCCGCCCCGCTGCGCCCTCCCCGCTGCGCAACTGGACTCAAGTTGGAAGCCGAGCCCCGGCGGCTACACTTGCGCCTAGCGCACCGCGGCGGCGGCGGAGACGCTGCACCGGCGAGCGGGGTGGGCGAGGCGCCGCCAGCACGGCCGAACGCGGACCACGGGGGGCGCCAGCACTCGGGAGCAGCAGGAGGACCGCGGGTGTCGGCGCCCAGCCCGGCAAAGTAAAGTTGCAGGCGGAGGTTGGGCGCGGGGGCCCGAAAGAGCGGCAGCCTGCACCCTGGCTCGCTTAGCCATAGCCAGCCGGATGGGAAGCAGAGCGTCCAGGCAGCCGCCAACAGCCTGCAGCCTAGTCGGGCACCGTGGAGCCGCTTGCGTGCGCCAGCTTGGACACCGCATCTCTGTGGGCTGGCGGCCGGGGCGCTCCCACTGAACCCAGGCCGAGGGCGGGGCCGCTCGAGGACCCGGGACCTACCCCCTTCCCCCCCACCGCCGCGTCGCCGCGCTCTCCGGGCACCTCCAGCTCTGCACTTACGCGCGCGGCAGCTGCGGGGAGCCCGGCAGCCACACTCTCCGGCGCGCCGCCCGCTTGTCGGGCCACCACGGCCGAGAGCCGGCTGCGGGGCTTCGTGGCCCCCAGCGGGCGCGCCGGAGGAGCAGGCGGCGATGCGGACGCCGACTCTGGCTGGGGGGCGCCCGAGCTGCCACGGCTGGGCCCCGGCTCCTGGAAGGACCGCGTAGCTATCGAAAGGACCATGGCGTCCCCGGCGCTGGCCGCAGCACTGGCGGTGGCGGCGGCTGAGGGCCCCAACAGGAGCGACGCGGGCGAATGGGGTAGCGGCGGGGGTGTCAACGCCTCGGGGACCGACTGGGGGCCACCGCCGGGCCAGTACTCCGCAGGTGCTGTGGCGGGGCTGGCAGCCGTGGTGGGTTTCCTCATCGTTTTCACGGTGGTGGGCAACGTGCTCGTGGTGATCGCCGTGTTGACCAGCCGAGCGCTGCGCGCCCCGCAAAACCTCTTCCTGGTGTCTCTGGCCTCGGCTGACATCCTGGTGGCCACACTGGTCATGCCCTTTTCGCTGGCCAATGAGCTCATGGCCTACTGGTACTTTGGGCAAGTGTGGTGTGGTGTGTACCTGGCACTGGATGTGCTCTTCTGCACCTCGTCCATCGTGCACCTGTGTGCCATAAGTCTGGACCGATACTGGTCGGTGACGCAAGCGGTAGAGTACAACCTGAAGCGCACGCCGCGCCGTGTCAAGGCTACCATCGTAGCCGTGTGGCTCATCTCGGCTGTCATATCCTTCCCGCCTCTCGTCTCATTCTACCGCCGGCCCGACGGCGCCGCCTACCCGCAGTGCGGCCTCAACGATGAGACCTGGTACATCTTGTCCTCTTGTATAGGCTCCTTCTTCGCGCCCTGCCTCATCATGGGCCTGGTCTATGCGCGCATCTACCGCGTGGCCAAGCTGCGCACGCGTACGCTCAGCGAGAAACGCACCCCCTCTGGCCCCGACGGCGCGTCCCCGACCACAGAAAATGGGCTGGCAAAGGCAGCGGGGGAGAATGGGCATTGCGCGCCCCCGCGCACTGATGTGGAGCCAGATGAGAGCAGCGCGGCGGAGAGGAGGAGGCGCCGGGGCGCGCTGCGTAGAGGAGGACGGCGGCGAGAGGGCACCGAGGGGGACATAGGCAGTGTGGACGGACCAGGACCGGGGCTGGCAGCGGAGCAGGGCGCTCGGACGGCGTCTCGGTCTCCTGGTCCCGGAGGACGCTTGTCGCGGGCCAGCTCGCGCTCCGTCGAGTTCTTTCTGTCGCGCCGGCGCCGGGCGCGCAGCAGTGTGTGCCGCCGCAAGGTGGCCCAGGCGCGCGAGAAGCGCTTCACCTTCGTGTTGGCGGTGGTCATGGGCGTGTTCGTACTCTGCTGGTTCCCCTTCTTCTTCAGCTACAGTCTGTATGGCATCTGCCGCGAGGCCTGCCAGCTGCCAGAGCCCCTTTTTAAGTTTTTCTTCTGGATCGGCTACTGCAACAGTTCGCTCAACCCGGTCATCTACACTGTCTTTAACCAGGACTTCAGGCGCTCTTTCAAGCACATCCTCTTCCGAAGGAGGAGGAGAGGCTTCAGGCAGTGACTCTCAGGCAGCATGGCACTGACCTCCTGGACAGCTCTGAACCCTGGCAGGCAGAGGGACCAACCAGGGTGGCCTCTCCAGAGTTCCAGGAATGTCCTAGACTTCTGAGCACAGTGTGGGATGTGGCGAGAGCGGGAGCGGGTCGAAGGACAACTGGGCCTCAGGGAGTGGGGAGGAGAAAGGCAGACCCCTTTGCCTTCCCATCTCAGCGAGGGGCTGTGGCTAGGTTGTAGATTCAGTTCCTGAGAAGGCTTCTGTGGAGTGCGGCTGTGAAGTAAAGGCTTTAGAGGGCAGACAGCTGCAGCAAGAAAGGACCCCCCCCCCCCCACAACCCGCCAACTTTCAGCCTTCCCCGTGAGCAAGGGCTGACTTCCTATGACCTAAAAAAGGCATCTGTCTGGGGGGCGGGGGAGGAGGGAAGACACAGACAATCTCTGATTGAGTATTTGTTTGCCAAAAAAAACAATGACAGCCAAAACAACCAAACCATTTTCTAAATAAACCTTTGTAATCTAAGCGTCAGGTGCATTGGTGAGTCCTTAAGCCAGGGTGTGAGGGGACTCTCCAGAACTTCCCTTGAGTGTCCCACACACGCACACACTAGGGTAGAGAGTGCTCTGAGTTCCGTCTTTCAGGAGGAAGGTGGGTAAGGGGTATCGTCTCCTTTAACAGTTAAATGTTTTAGGTATATGCAAAGTATATACTCAAATTTCTTTTCAGCAAGCGGCTATGAGGCAAAGGAGTGGAGGGCATCAAGCTGACTCCAAATTTAGATCTTGTGTATGTGTGTGTGGGGGGGGGCGGGGGGGAGGTCCACACCTCATTCCGTGCCTACTCGGCCCCAGGCATCTGTACTGGGAGCTCTGTGTAGTTCTGGATGTAGTGTACTCTTCCAGTCGCCTCTGGAAATGGACAGGGTAGGGTGAGACCTATCCCAAGAAGTCTTCCCCCACAGATAGAGTGGACGGACTTGTGGCCAGATGCCTTTGCTGAGTTGCTGGGTGGTCAGAGTGAGCTGGACAGTCCCAAAGTGTTGCTTCGGAAGCAAAACAGTACCTGGGGGACTGTCACTATGGCCCGGAGGGAAGACAACTTGTTGGAGAACAGGGGAGGGTCTAGAGACCCCTCCCAAGACTTCTCCTCAGTGTCACCCACTTGACCTTTTCTCAACCTTCAGTCCCCAGTATAAAATATTTTTGAGGGCCTTCTTGTCTCCAAGCCAGGATGCCATGATCTCTAGTGGCCCCCCTGTGGCAAGTCCTGGCAGCCCCCAGGGTAACTTGGAAGGAAAGTTACTAGCAGGACCTGGGCGTGGGGTAGGGAAGTTGCCTCAACACCTGTGATCCAACACACTCCAGTTGTGTGGGCTACAGACTACATCACTTCTTTTTTTAAAAAAAAAAATATTTATTTATTTATTTATTATGTATACAGTGCTCTGCCTGCATGTACACCTGCATGCCTGAAGAAGGCATCAGATCATATTATAGATGGTTGTGAGCCACCATGTGGTGGCTGGGAATTGAGCTCAGGACCTCTGGAAGAACATACAGTGCTCTTAACCACTGAGCCATCTCTCCAGCCCCGGACTACATCACTTCTAGGGTGACACATTTACTGTGCGCTGGGCTTAGGCCTAGCTGGGGGAAACTGAGCCTGGAGTGATGAGAGGGGCAAAATAGGCTGGCTAGGGCAGATCAGAGAGACCTCAGCTCTCTCTGGTCCTGTGAAGCAGGAACTTTGCAGGATGCCAAGATGGTCCAAAGGCATAGTCAGGGGCCCTGGGGGGTGATAGCTGGTAAATGGCAGAGTTTATCCCACTAGGGGAAAGATTGCATAAAAAGGCCTCCTGGGCCCAGGGCCTCAGAATTGGCCCTGTGGAATCTGCATCTCAGAGCACCCTGAATAGGGCCCAGATAACGGATGAGATAGGGAAGCAGTTCTTGTCCTCCTGCAAATCCAACCCAAGACGCTTTCGTCTTAAACAGAGTAGCATTTTTGGATTCTGTGACTATTGCTTAAGGCATGTTTCTTGAAGCCCAGAGAGGTGACTAAACCTATCTGGGATCACACAGGGTTTGGGTTCCCTGGGTTAAAATTCAATCATAAAATAAGAATTTCTAGTCAGATCTTCACCAACACTTAGGTTGTGGGAAATGGATTCCCACAGATGAGGAAGGGACCCAGGCATGGCCCAGCTGCGGAAAAAGACAACTGTGTTTTAGGAAACCAAATCCTGGGGTTGTGGGTAGGAGAAGAGAGACGTAACAGGAGACTGTGGAGAAAGTCTGGGTGCCAGGTGGAAGAGGCACAGACCTCCTTGGCCGGGGTGTGGGGAGTAGTGGGGTGAAGCTTTCAGTCCCTAGGAAGCTGTGAGTTCTGCCACATTGTCCTGTTACGCAGAAATGGTGGCCTGGAGCTGATCACCTGTGAGCTCCGAGGGCCCTGGGTGCAGTAGGGACCATGTCATCCCAGAGCCAGGCTTCCTGGGGGATTAGCTCTTCGAATACAGCTGGAGTTCCACTGGGGCTGTCAACCAACCCTAGTCTCTTTCCTTTCCCAATCCCATGGATGGTGCCCGAGGCTCTGGCTTGTGCCCCACACAGTGGGATAGCTGTTCATGTTCTCAGGATTGGTGCCTGGAGAGATAGCTAAGCAGCTGCCTAAAAACAGACTAGCTTGCCACAGGGACGCGACGCCTTGCTCTGTGTCTCACATCTTTTGAGGGTAGGCTGGGGTTGCTCACATCTCCCTGGGATGCTATGAGCCCTCACTGTCCCCACACACAGCTCTAGAGTGTGGACGAGGAGCCCCCATAAGCCATGGGCCAACAGCTCTCTCCCTGTGGTAGACCTGGTCTCTGTGGTCCTAGGATTGACTGACCTCTATTTCTGGATCTCTTTTACAAAGCCGAAGTTGCCAGACTCTTGTCTATAGTTGAGAAAGCTGATGCCTAAAGATGCCCATGGTCCAGGTCCCTCAAGTGGTAGGAAAGAAGGGCAGAAACTACAAACTCTGCAAGGCCCAGAGGCAGAGAGCCCAGGTTCTGAGCCTTCAATCCATCCCCATGAATGACCTCAGATGTGACTCTGGGCCTTGCAATAGAAGCTGCACAGCCTCCAGATGGGTTCAGGCCAGATGACCTGATGTTACCCCATCAAAGTGGAGGAGGAATGCAGGCCCCGAATGCAGGGTGCTGTCCTGAGTATAGTATGCTCAGGTCACCCTGCCTGCCCCCAGCCTGCAGCACACACAGACACATGTGAGTATACTTAACCCGGATGCAGACACGCAATCGGTGGAGTGGGGAAAAAAATAATCCGGATATCCCCTTACAGCTCAGGAAGGAATCCAAAAGAACTTGGGACTGCTAATACTTAACAGAAGCAGCTCGGATCTCTGAAGCCCCCCAGGGTGGGGGCGGAGGACTGAAGGCACGTTGCTGTGGCTCCTGATGGCAAGAAGGTTGCTTTTCCTGGAGCGCTGGCAGCGGCTGTATTTTTATAACCAATCTATGGGCTGGGCTCAAATAGTCCAGCCCAGTGTTGGTTCAAAACACAAGGTTCCCAGATGTTTTCTTGAGTCTGGTTGGGCGGAGGCAGCCTTTTGCCCAGTTAAACCCACAGCTTCGTGGACCTGTGATAGTCCCATATGTAAGGAGAGAGTAGAGGAGATGGCACTCTCAGGGCCTGTGGCCAACACTTCAGCACCTGTTCCTTTGGCTCATGCATTTCCCCTTAGCTAGGGACACCTGCACCCTACCCCTGGGTGTATCTCAGGGGCAGTCCTTGGGGGTGGGGTGAGTATTTCATAGATGGGATGAGAGGTCCTTGAAATTGAGGAACAGCGGAAGTGGTGGGGACCTAGGAGGGCCCTGTGGCTCCCACTAGGCCTTCTTCCACTGCCCACATACCCCCCCCCCACACCTCCTGCACCTCCCACCAAGGTAGCACAGGGGGTGAAAGGGCAGGGGTGCCTCCAGCAGGGTGCAGCGCAGTCTTCTGAAGTCAGCCTGGGAAGCCGGGGCAGCTGCAGACTCTGGGCCAAAAGGGAGCCCTGGGGACCAAAAATGTATTCGTTTCCTGCCAAGAGGATTTGTGGCTGCTCACAGTAAAAGCCTTGGGACAATGGGATCATTATGGTCAAGATAAGGAATCAGTCCACTCAGGACAGAGAGAATGCTGGGTAGTGAGCCGCTTGAAAGGCATCCTGCCCTCAACTCTGAACACAAACCAGGCCCAAAACTGCCTGGCAGCCAAGAAGCAGGATATGCACACGGTTATTATGTGGGGTTGACAGAAAAAGCTGGAGACCAGGAAGTCTGTGGCACGTGACCTATTCAACTGGGAAGAATCTGTTCCCAGGAAGGATTTTCCAATACTTCTGAGAGCCCCCAAACGTTCAGTGCACTGCACTGTCCCAGACTCCAGGCCCAATCCCCATCAGCAGCCATAGGCCCTAAGCATCAGATTCAGGGACACTGAGGGTCAGAGGCCATGTTAGAAATTGTGGCCATATAGCCCTGTGGCCTCCACACTCCCACAACAGAATGTGGCTGCAGTTACCAAGGCAGCCCGCACAAGGCACTTTTAGACTCCTCCCAGCATGCTCCCACTACCCAGGACAAACCCACCTCAGAAGAGTCCCAGGCCTATCCTAAGCTGTTGGCCACCTCTCATGCCCCTTCCTGGCCATCCCTGTCACCTCTGATTGTACCCTGTCCCCTGTCTCTTGAAACTAGTGCTCAGCCTGTGTCATACCCACCCTTGCACCTGTGTGCCTACCTGGCCTACCGATTTCACTTCCAGAGAAGTTCTCTGAAGCTGAGCTAGCCCCTGCCCCACACCCCTCAACTCCCCATCTCCCAGTGTAAGCATCATGTCTGTGCTGATGGCTGAGGTGGCCACAGCAAACGGCTGAGAAGCTTGCAGCATCAAGAGACCCAGGCTCTGCCCTGCTCCACTCCGATGCTGCAGGGGATTTTCCGCTTGGAAAGCAGGCCCGGCTGCTGCCTCCGGCTGTTCAGATATGGGTGGGCGGGTTTCTCCCCCATTTGATCAGCTCCTCCTGACTGCAACTCTCAAAGAAGGAGCATTTCACTGGGGCTGCAGCACAGGAGCTGGCCTGCTGGCTGAGCATTAAGACTGGGATGCCCACCCAGCTTGTCTGTTGCAGACCCTCCCCCACCTCCCCAGGAGCATAGGAAGGAATCGAGGACAACAGCGACAAAAATCAAGTATAAAGGACCCACTGTGTGGAGTGCCCATCACACCTCTATGTCTGCCTCCTACACCCCATC
The DNA here is from genome assembly GCA_907169655.1 of Acomys percivali. Classification (NCBI taxonomy): domain Eukaryota; kingdom Metazoa; phylum Chordata; class Mammalia; order Rodentia; family Muridae; genus Acomys; species Acomys percivali. The sequence continues at coordinate 32,168,048 of OU015747.1, read as the reverse complement.
AGGAACACCCATTTAGCAGACATGAAAACTGAGTTCCAAGGATGGATGCCAGATGCTGGCCATGACCCTGATGCCCCACCACTCTGCCCCCCTCAACACACTATCCTGCTCCCCTCCCCCCGATTGTCAGGTTCAGTTGTGAGCTGAGCAAACAGGCTTGGAACACTGAAGGCTTCAAGTTGTCAGTGTTTGGCGGTCAGAAGCTATGCTGCCTGTTCTGGCTGTATCCCCAACTCCTCTTTCTTTCTTTCTTTCTTTCTTTCTTTCTTTCTTTCTTTCTTTCTTTCTTTCTTTCTTTCT
>OU015747.1:32154570-32167738 GCA_907169655.1 Acomys percivali | reverse complement strand
TCTTTCTTTCTTTCTTTCTTTCTTTCTTTCTTTCTTTCTTTCTTTCTATGTGCATTGATGTTATGCCTGCATATGTGTCTGTATGAGGGTGTCAGATCTTGGAGTTACAGACAGTTGTGAGCTGCCATGTGGGTGCTGGGAATTGAACCTAGATCCTTTGGAAGAGCAGTCAGTGCTCTTAAGCGCTGAGCCATCTCTCCAGCCCTGCCCCCCCCCCACCCCGCCTCCCATTTCAAACAACACTTAGATTAAAGGTTAGGCCAACCAAGATCTACATGCCACCCTAGTTGCTTCATTATCCGTGGCTTAATCCACAGTCAGACCCTCAGCCCTTCTGCGGGAGCTGCAGCTGCGGCAGGTCGGCACCCATGGCAATGTGAACACAGCCTGCTTTGTGTTTGGCACGTCGTCTTAGAAACGACTCCGAACAATGAGGCAGCTTTTAAGATCACCCCACCCAGGATATAAAATGCCAAAATGTTTGTGGTGAAAAAATAATTCAGTTACCGGTTTCCTACTGGGTGCTGCCATCGCAAATCGAATTGGAAGCAAAATCGGTCCTCTTTGAATTGGTTCAAATGAAGCCGTTATTTAAAATTGATTGTTGTTTTTTGCCTCTATAAGGATTCAATAGGAGGCAAAGACAATAGAGTGGTTATCTCACTTTTAGTAGCACTAAGTAAGGACCCTGGCTAGACAGCCCAGCTGAACAGCCAAGGGTGGGTTTGCCCTCTTGGCAAAGAGAGGACTGGAGAGGGCCAGTCTATGTGGCCTCCAGGCTGCGTCTGGAGAGAGCAGAAGATCGGCTGCCAGTCATCTTTCTTGAGCACATTCAGAACTGTCTACTTCAGGGCTGGAGCACAAAGGATGATGGGTAGGGGAAGAGGCAGGGTATCAGCTTTATCGCTCAGCACAAGGGGAGGTTGGGAAGTTGCTGTAGCTGACCATACAGTGTAGCTTCAGGTTCCTGGTGCCACCAATAGAGTGGGAATGGAACATGGCTCAACTATGGCTTACACTGAACCTTGGTTTTTTTTGTCTCTAAGCAACAGGCCTAAGTAGGAACATACATTCTCCTGACCCAGGCTTGGGTAATGACCTAGAGTCACCAACAACCTGGAGCTTGTAAGTTATAGAACCTGAGCTCAATTGGGCTCTGGCCCTGGCTTTGAGTCAGATCCAGGCCTGGGATATCCACTTCCCAGGTCTCCAGGGTCCTACCCCACTTTATCTCACCCCAAGCCCCAAATGGAATGTGCCCAGTTAGGTGCTTTATAAATGTCAGAATCTGTGAATGTGTTAAAGGTCCAGGCCTGACCCAGACCAGCCATCAGACTTGGGGTTCATAACAGAGTCATCTTTCAGCTCACTGAGAGGAGCTATGGAGGCCAGACTTCAGGTCTGCGACCAGTGGGGAGCAAATATAGAGGGGACACTCTCTTAAGCTTCTTCTTTGCCTTCAGGCAGCCTCCAGCACTCCAGGTATCCTGTCCCCATGTGCTTGCACATATGGACAGCTGCAGCTAGGAGCACCAGGCATCCCCTGGGGAAACGATGCTTGGAGAAGCTTGGCTAAGGTCCCTTGGATGTCTCCATGCCAAAGTCACTCCCAACCCGAGTCCCTCCCATCATGGGGCTGTATCACCTGTTGAAACAGCCAACTTCGGGCTGGAGAGATGGCTCAGTGGTTAAGAGTGCCGCCTGCTCTTCCAAAGGTCCTGAGTTCAAATCCCAGCAACCACGTGGTGGCTCACAACCATCTATAATGTGATCTGATGCCCTCTTCTGGCCTGCAGCTGTACATGCAGGCAGAACACTGTATACATAATAATAAATAAAAATCTTAAAAAAAAGAAACAGCCAACTTCACGGGAGTGTATCCTGGGTAAGGGATCTGTTTCAAGGGGGTGGGACTCTGCCTCCCAGAGCTCACCCTTGTGTTTTCAGATGAAGCTGGTGTGTTTTTAGGACAACAGGAAGTCCACCCAAAATGCTTGTGTGTCATTCTTCTCTCTTTTGCTGGTGTTCCATGGAACTGTCTCTATTATATCACGTGGGAGCCTACAACCAACAAGGAGACCAAGAGCAGTCAGTCCAGGCCCCTGCAGATGACCAATAGAAGAAGACATTGACCATTATTGGAGTCACCTGTGCATGGGAGATGGGACACCTTGGGCCTATGATGACATGGCCTCTTGAGGCAAAACCAAACAAACAAACAAAAAAAGTCATAATAGTTATTTTCTGGACTCTGTGCTCTGTAGAAGGCTATTGTGTGGGTCTCGGGCTCGCTCATCAACTGAAGGAGAGATAAACATGTTTTTTGTTTAGATCACAAGTGGGGGATGAGAAAAAGACTTGTGAGAGAGCAGGTGATATTTATCCCCTTAGAAGTTGAACCACCATGTAGGGGAGATTGGTTATTAAGCAGCTGAAAAACATCTTTGAACAAATGCTGAGAGGAAGTATAAATGTGAGCCAAAAACAAGGGGCAGGGCCTTTTGGAGACTGAGGATAGTTTTGGCTGTTCGTTGCTCCACTTTGAGATGTTCCTAGAGAGAACCGCTCAAGGGAAGGCTTCAAGGGCTTCGGCTGAGCTTCTGGGTTCTGGTTGCTCCAGGTTCCAGAAGAGGAAATCCTGCTGACTGCTCCAGGAAAATTGTTCCTCAGAACTGATATCCTTATGATTTCATTATTGAATTCTTTAATCTTCTTCTCCTATTGTTTAGGTTAGTTGGGTTATAAGTGAGGTGCTCTTCGTTAATAAGTTCATAATAAAACATATTTGTTAAGAAAATTGAGCCTACAATCAACCCTTAGTCAAGGTCCTCTGACCACACTTTCAGACCACAGAGCCCAGCCCGAGCTTGGTATTGCACTTGCTCAACTACATCTCAGCAGAAAGAAGCATTTGCCCATTTATAGTGCCACCCAGCCTTCTTTAACTCTTCCAATGTTTGTTCATCTGTCCCAGTATGTCCCTTCCACAGACAGGAATCAAGCCTAGGTCATCAGTCCAGAGCAGGAATGGACAGGGGACATCCAAAGGTTTGGGGGCAGGGGCTTGTTGGGTTGCTGTGGCAGGAGATGAGCCCAGGGCACTGGGCACTGGGGTCATCGGCATGAACTAATTCTGCTTCTTTTCCACGAGGAGGCTTAGCCAAGGTGAATATCTGGCTTGACCAGGTCACCCAGCTATTGGGTGACAGAGCTTTGCATGACTTGAAAATTAGGATAATGGCCTATCACATCTCTCTATCAACTACTTCCGAGTTGGGGCCATGGCTTTACCAAACATGAACATGAGGGAGGTGGCATCCCAGAGACAGGCTGACACTCTGGGAGAGGCACGTCGATAGACAGCTTTGACTGGAACTCCTTAACCCTGGCCATGGTAGGGAGGGGGCACCAGGGACATGAGATGGGTCTGGCTCATGGCTCAATGAGATGGCACAAGTCCTGGTACTGTGGGCAAGTGCACAGGACTAAGTCTGAGACCCATCTCCTGGCTTCTTAAGAGGCTCCTCTCTGCATACTCCTACCCTGTGTCCTTGGGAGACGTGGCAATCATGTCTTCTGTGTAGCAGGTCTGGGTTGGGATGCTGTCTCCCAGAGGCAGATCCTATGTGAGGGAGGCAGCATGGAGGCCCTGGAGAGCCATTTAGCTTTTGTGCCTGCTCAGCCATGTGGAATGTGCTTTGTGGCTCCCCACATGTGTGACCAGCAGGGCTTTCTGTTGTGCTTGTTGTTTTTTGATGTTTATAAGAGCCTTATTAATAATAGAAAAAACCTGGAAAGAGCGCCAACATTCACATATTGATAAATGGATCAAACACTGGTGCATCCAAAAGACAGGTTATGGTTCAGTGCTGAGAGAAGCAAGCTGTAAATACACAAAGGAATGAAAAGCAAGAGCCTGGCCTGAAGGGCCGTGTGATCTCCGACTTTGTTACATGGCATTTTGCTTAAGAGATTTTAGTCTTTGCAGACGTTTGGGGTTCACAGAAAACAAGCAGAAAGTACAGCCGCCATATGCCCCTCGGCAGGACTGAATGTCTCCATCTGTAAATGAGGGGCCTCTGGAGATATAACAGAGAGAGTGGGTGTGTCCTCGTGGTAGTGGGTGTGGGAAAGTTTTATCAGCCATAAAGTGTGGTTCCTTGGCCAAGGCTCCTTATCAGAGTCTCAATAAGCCTTCAGAGGCAATGGCTGATTGGCTTGCCCACTGCCATTTGCAGGTGGTGGGAGAAACTGGCCAGTATCCAACTCAGAAGGTTCTGGAAAAGTGCCTTAGTCTCATTGTTTAGAGCTGAGGAGAGATCCTCTGAACCTAGCCTGGTCTCCCCAGAGGCCTGTCATCCGCTGTGTAATGATGGAAAACTACTAGCCTGTCCAGGAGCCCTCTTATCTGCCATCCGTGTGCCAGCAAGGAGAGTGCTTGGGGCCAGGAGAGCTGGCAATACCACGAGCTTCCTTTCTCCTCCCAGAGAATGAAGGGACCATGTTGTGCCATGATGCCAGCTGCTCTACAATCTCTAAGGGTCCCCACCCATCACAGAGGCTAGAACAATACAGCCTGTCCCTGGGGAGAGGGGACAGAAGACTGGGACAGGGTGAACCTAGTCCTGCTGTCCTACTCTGCAACCTTAGCAGATTCCTGCCCCCATCTGAACACGTCCTTGAGCAGTCTTGGGTGTCTATGGGGCAGAGGCATACCCTTTTAGAGCTCCAAGGGTACCCTACCATCCATGGAGGCTGAGATGAGAGCTGGGTCCTGGGGACATTTTTGATCCTGTGGACAAAAGAGCACCTGGACTCAGCCACATGGGGTAGGCCAAGGTAGTTGCTCCTGAGTGGGATGACCCTGCCTTCCCTGCCAATCTACCTATGGCCCTGAGGAATATGGTATTCTGCACTGAGGTCTCAGCTGATGCATAGTAACTGAAGCCTGTGCATCCTCTCTAGACAAGAGAGTGTCTCAGGACTGGAGGACGGAGAAAGGGATGCCTGCCTGTCCTCACTCTGGGCTGAATGCTAGGCCTCCTCTGTCAGGATCTGGCCATGGCAGTGAACTTGTAGCTGCTTTTTAGGCTGGATGAAGGCTTCAGTGTCAGCCACAGGCAGCAGACACTCACCAAAGACCTCATATGTGCATTTGGGGTTGGGGGAGGAGAGAGTGCAAAGAAACCCCAATATGTCACCCCAAATGTGCTGCTTGACACGAACATTTCTGAGCTGAAGGCAGTTATGAAACAGCAAAGGCAGGAAGTTTCTCTCTCTCTCTCTCTCTCTCTCTCTCTCTCTCTCTCTCTCTCTCTCTCTCTCTCTCTCTCTCCCTCTCCCTCTCTCCCCCTCCCCCCCCCCGCCCCTCCTTCTCTGTCCCCTTTCTAAAGACAGCAATAAATTCTCTCAGCAAACAACACTTGTCAGGCCAGATTCAGCCCAGAGGAGTGGCCCTGCAGGTGACACTCTGGAAGCCCACAGCCATTTCCCTCTGCACTATCTGTCCCTTCTCTGAGCAGAGCATTCTCTGGTGAGACTTCTGCAAGCTGAACTTGTAAGGTGCTGGTGTGAGTGGTGGAGTGACAAGGCTTTTCTGTTTTCTCTCAGGCTTCTGAACCCGAGTTTTCAGCCCTGGGAATGTGCTGCTTGTTGGATGATTTTGTGAGGGAGGGTTGAGAAGTTACATGCCCTCTGTGGTAGGGTGGCCACTGATGGACGTCACTAACCCAAGATTCCCTACTACTGTGTCATGTCCCAACACACACGCAGCAGCCCAAGATAGGGCTGGGGAAGGAGAGGTGCACATGTGTCAGGTATGCCTAACTCCCCCCCCCCACCTACCCACCTGCTGCCGCCGCCACTGCTGCCGCCGCCGCCACTGCCATGCCTATTTCTGGCAGTTGACCAGCTGTAGATAGATATTACAGCTAAACATTTAAGAAAAGGGGGCCAGGTCCAATCCTACCTGAGCTGATAGGCTAAGAAGCAGGGAGAGACTTTTCCCACCTGGTGGGACCGAGGGTGGGAAGGAAGGTGGCGCTGCACCAGGAAGTCAGGCCCAGAGGTCCGGAGAGTAAGTAGTTTACAGTCCCACTGGGACCCCACTCTGGAGCTCTGACTTCAGGAAGTTGTAGGCTGGTTTCTGGCTGGGCCCTTGTTTCTTGTGGCCTCCAGTGTCATTGCCTTCCAGGGGACTCCTTTCCTGCTGTCTGGGCTTGGCACTGTCCAGGCCAGAGGTCTGCACTTCTGACCCTCTGCTTCACTCTGTCATTCGTGGAGATAAAGCGGTAGGGCTGATCTGTGGGTCTGATTCTGGACAGAGCTATGTAACTGCCAGATCTGCCAAATGACCTCAGAAAGCCTAGAAGGTAGCCATGCTGGGTGGCTTCTAGGCTGTGCTGTCCTCTGTCCAGGCCACTTAGGCCTCACACCCAGCCCTGTTCCTTCTCAAATGGTTTTGCTTCAAAGATGGGCCTTCTCTTAATTTTTATTCACCATTAGACTGAGGCTCTCCTTGGCTCAGTCTTTTGACCACATGGCCTGTTAGAGACACACATGCACCCTCCACTCTCCACAATCTGGGACCCTCTTGGCCACATGGCACAGCCCCCAAGCTAGGCTGCAAACATCTAGCTCCCAGAGACCCCTGGCTCCCTGCAACAATCCCGAGCGCTAAACGATGGGCACAATTTCAAACAAAACATGTCCTGGTGGGGCCATTAAAGCACAGCCGCCGTGCTCATTGGAGCTGTGCTTCCTGCGCTCCTAACACGGGGAGGAAAAAAATCCCCAAATAAAACTTGTTCCATAACTGTTGCCACTGAAATGTCGGCCCCTGCAAGGGTTCTTGCTCCTCAGATCCATGAGTCCTCCTTCTCAGGGGGAAAGAGCCTCACACAGTCCCCATTGCACACCAGTAAACCTGTCACTGTAACGAACAGCTTTCATTTTGAACTCCCTGAGAAGGTGTATACTGGGAGGCGGGTGGTGGTTGGTTGATTTGCAAAATTAAATCTCATTAGCTCTCAGCTCTGGTAGAACTTGAGGTGCCAGACGCAGGATTTTTTGTTGCTGTTTTGAGCTAAAAAGGGGTTTTTTTAAAAAAGACTTATTCTTACTTTTTAAAAAATTATGTCTAGGGGTGTATGTGTCTGTGTGTCTGTGTATGGGTTTGTGTGTGAGAGTGTACTGCCCACAGAGGCCAGAAGATGGCATCAGATATCCCTGGACTTGGAGTTAACAGGCAGTTGTAAGCAACCCAGTGTGGGTGCTGGGAATCTGACTTGGGTCCTCAGCAGAGCAGTCTGTTCTTTTAAACACCTAGCCACCTCTCTGGGCCCCTGAGGGAGAATTTTTTTTTTTTAGGGAATTGACATCGATGCTGGTTTCTGTGCCATCTTTTTCCTTCAGGGCTCTCATTAATGCGCACCCAGGCTCTCTTGAATGGCTCTAATGAGGGGTGTGCTCACGACTTCCCAGCACATCCCCACTCCCTTGCAGGCCTTGCTTCAGAGACTGAAGAGGGAGATGATTGAAAGTGTTTCCATTTGCCCAGCAAGGGTATGTAGGCTATGCTAGGCTAGGCCCCATGCAGGAGGAGGGGCTACCTTTCAGAGGGCAGACCTTTCTGTTTGCTGTAGCAGTCAAGCAACTCTCTGCTCTGGCATAGTTGTGACAAGTCTGAGATGCAAGTGTGACCTCTGTGCAAGAGGGCAGGATGGGGCAAGAGGGGCCTTGAACGGCATTTGGAACATGAGGCAAATAGAGCCTGAAAATGATACTCCAGAGCCAGCTGTGTGCCCTGTCCCCCAACCCCCAAAGGGGTCCAGCTGCACCAAGGTGACTCAGAAGATGGTGATCAGTACAATGACAGGTCAAAGAGAGCAGAATCTCAGGGCTTGGGAGTCACCCAGATGAGCTCTAGGTCATGGTAGGAGGCATAAAACTCACATTTTACTGAAGAACGAGGTTTGAGAGCTGGTGACCTTTTGTGGACTAAGAGATTTGAGTGATTGGCCCAGGATACTAGAACTCTTCTGACCCATCTGACTCTCTAGGCTTCTCCTAGGCCACCAAGCCTTGGCCTCAGCCAGCAAGACTGTGAAAATCAAGAGAACAAAGTTGCGTGCATGTCGCTGGACAGGAGTAGGTGAGGACCCACCCAGAGTCACTCAGCTGGCCCAAGGATATGTTTCATAACACAAACGGACACCATGGTCCTTAACCTGGGCTCTGGGAGTACAGGCCAGATGTGGGAATGAGCCCAAGCTTGTGGAGAACTGGTTGCCCAGCATGCCGCTTCCTTGGTGTACGGGGCATGTGTGAAGTAAAGCCGTGATGCTCTTTGCGGCTGCTGGAGTACGAGCCTTTTATCTTCTCTCCCCCAGTGCTACCTCCTTAGGCCAGCTCTATTACTGGGTAGCCCCTGGGTTATCCCAAACTGCCTCTTGTTGCAGGAAGCTGAGTTGTGCTCTGGGCCCTGGGAATGGAAAGAGGTTAGATGACGTAGGGCCCAGGGCAGGTGTCACTGTGTGGGAGACAGCAGTATGGGGAAAGGACACTGGTCTTTTCTAGATTAAAGCCCTTTGTTGGCTACAGGAGGCGAATTGAAGAAGGGAGTGTAGAGTCCAGGGCAGATGTATATGGTAAGCCCCGTGGCCTCACTGGCCCTAAGGTTTGCTTCCAGACCCCATGCATGAGGCAGAAACTGCCTTTTCTTGGCTTCCATTGCAGCCACAGAAATGAACAGTAAGAGCATTGCTGATGCTTTCCCAGCCCAGACAAAATCAATAGGCTCTGGAAATACAAGAACAGCTGACCTTTGAGATTTCTAGCAAACTCTGGCAAAGGGTGCTGTGGGGGCTGGTCTTAGATGCTGAGGAGCTCCAGCCAGCCCCAGGATCTGTATTCTGACAGGAATGAGACCCAGGTCCCAATTATCCCTTTGAGGAGCTAACCTTGTGAGCATGCAGACTCAGGAAGGTTCTGTAGACTGAGATGCTGTCTCTATGGCTGCCTTGTTGCTGTCTTAGCTCTTCAAGCTGCTCTAGAAAAGTTTATAGCTGCTACAGAAGTCAGAGATAGGCAAACCCTACTGCAGAAATGGAAAAGCCAGTCCCAGAGAGGGAGGGAGACTAGGGTCTGACGCCCAGCTTCTTGGGCCTGACTGGGACCACTCTGTCTTACCTGTTGGGTCCTGCTCTGATGTCTCTCAGGCTCCCCAGCTGGAATACACATCCTCACAGACCCTAATGGTGCTATCCCTTCATCAGGGGCTGGCTTCATTTTCAGTCATCTCCTATAATGCTGTGTGGGGGCTGTGCTGCGTGCTGCATATGAACCGCAGGACTCTGAGAGGAGGGAGAATGTGATGAGAATGGAGGGGAAGAATCTTAAACCACTCAGACAACTGAGGAGGGTGCAGAGCTTGCAGGAAGGTGACAAGGATTATGGAGTTCTGTGGGCCACCTGTTTGATACGGTCTCAGGGGTGGCTGGTTCCCTCCTTGGGGGAGAATGGAGGTCTTGGAACCCAGGCCAAGCACCCCAGACTCCAAAGAGGCTGTAGAATCTAGGGCTGACAGTCAGGGTAACTGAAGATAGTCTAGAGTCACCTTCACTCAGATGTCCTAGAGCCCCTCCACACAGGTGTCCTGGAGTGTGTCCACCCAGACAGACTGGCATGGAATTCCCAGCCAGTCTGGGTTCAGAGTGAATGTCCAGCTGTGGCATTCCTCATCCATACCTGGCCCCTTTCCACTGAGGCACTCTGGTATGCCAGCTGCCTGTCTGGGTAGTACATTTCTGAAAGTCCAAGCAGAAAAGAGAACTTGTGGGGGACAGATGAGACCAGAAAAGGGGTTCAGGAGCAGCATTGGGGGCTCTTTGCTACCCAATACATAGAACGGAAACATCCCACAGTGTGAAGCTCTCTCACCCCAGGCACAGTGGGTAGGAGAACCATGGGGACCAGCTGGGCCTCCTGCAAGTGTCTGTAGAGGTTGCAGATCAAGTTGCCTGGCCAGTCTCCAAGAGTTCATGCCATCCACACCAGAGTGTAGCTTCCCTACACACTCAGATGACACGTGGATCCCCGGCCCACCACCAGGAAGGCTGGGCCAGTGGAGACAATGCAGTTAGGGCCACCAGCTCATTCTGATGATGTCATCTCAGCAACCTTCAGCCTGGCTATCATGAAATGTATTGTGTTCAAAGCAGCAGAAGCCTCCTGTCCTCAACAGCTGACCTCTGCATTTCTTGTAAACTTGTGGGTTTATGTTCATGGAAAGACTGGAGCAGATAACATGTTCTGGCCCCAAGAAGGCCCTTCAAGAGACTCTGTTAACTGCTGGGACTCTAGAATATGTGAGGTGTGAGTGGTGAGTCATATTGGCATGCAATTACTTATAAAATCCATGATTTCATCTGCACAAGGGTCTGTTCTTATGCTGAGTGCACCGTGGGTTTGGACAGATGTAGTGACACAAGCCTACCTTTTCCAGTGTCATATAGAAGAGTGTCATTGCCCCAAATCCTGGCTGTCCATTTATTCATCCACTCCTCCACCCCTCACCTTTTTATTGTCTCCATAGCTTGCCATTTCCAGAATGTTCTGCAGACTTTACACATCAGCTTCTACTTAAGACAGGCAATGCATTCTCTTCATATCTTTGCATCTCAATGCATCCTCTTCTTACCTGCTTCTCCAATAATAGATGCCAGATTTATTCTGAGTTTTGGAGGCTACAGGCGGGAAATACCAGGGTGCAGAGTTTCATCTCACATGATCTCCAAGTGACAGGACCCTGCAGTGCAGGAGCCTCGGAAGCCCTGCCCTCAGGTCATACCAGGGGCAAAATGGACTCTGTGTACCTGCTGATGGGGAGTGCTGCAAAGAGGCAGCTTGCACTCTGCATGGGGGCTCAAGGAGCTTTTCAAGTGTCAGGAGCTAGTAGAACTGGAAATAGGAGAGGGAGGGCAGGAGAGAGAAGAGCCTGGGGACTCTGGCTATGGGCATAGCTTGGGAGGACTATGGTGGCCTGTGCAGGTAAATAAGGATGGAGGTGATTCAGGCACACAGTCCAGGCACCCAGAGCTGCAGCAGGAATGATGAGGGGATGGGGTCCTCTAAACTAGAGAGATGTGGCCAAATGTGGACTTTGCTTCCTAAGGGGCAAGGGAAGCAATACAGGACCAAGAGAGGCCCACATTGTCCCTCTGGGGCTCTGGGAAGCCTTGAGGATGATACTATGGCCTTATCTAGAGCAGATGCTGTGTGTGTGCTTGTCCTGTCCTACAGGTTATCTGGCAGAACAGGAGATGCTGGCAGTGTGCTGGGGCTCACCTGGAAGGGCTTAGTAAGGGGCAGCCTGGCCTCTGTCTGCTCTTTCCTCCCACCCTGCTAGGCTACTTCTGTTCACTTCTGTCCTTGTTGTGAGCTGCGTCCTGCCCCTGCCCTGCACCCGTGTGACACTGTCTGAAAGCCCTATCTCTGCAGAAGTAGAGTGTACGTGATGACACGTACTAGAGCAGGGTGGCCCAAAGTCCAGTGACTGATGTCCTGGAGGAAGGGGCAGGATAGACAGACACAGACAGCAGAGAGATGGCCACATGGAGATAGCAGCAGAGACTAGTGGAATGACTCAGCTGGAAGATGAGGGATGCCTGGAGCTAGGAGCTAGAGGCAGGAGAAAGAGGTCTCCCTGGAGGCTCTGAATAAGCAGGGCTGGCCTTCTTGGATTTCAGACTACTCCTGTGAAGTGGGGAGAGAGAGGGAGAGGGGGGGGGAGCTGGAAGCCAGTCTGTAAGGTGACACAGTGGCCCAACTCACTATGAACCCAGGCTCCCACCCCGACTATGCTCTTAACGTTCTTGTTGGTTTCATCTTACCTCTTATACCTCAGACTTACAGGTGTTTCAGGGTAGAGCCTAGGAGAACCCCTCAGTCCCAGCATGCCACAGGGCTGCTTTCTTGGACTTGATCAGACTCTTCTCATGTTCACTGTGGCTCCAGGTCCTGTGGCTTCAAGTCCTGTGGCTCCAGGTCCTGTGGCTCCAGGTCCCGTGGCTCCCCTTGGGGACCCAGACTGCTCCCTATCCTTCCTACTGCTGCCTCTTCAACCTCCTCCCTCCTAACCTCAGTCCCAGAGGGATTCCAATTGGCTCAGTCTTTCCTGTAACTGTCTACACTATGGCTTCAATGCCTTATCCTCAGCTCTCAGGCCTGAGCATTACAGAGGCTTGTTTTCCAGCCAGCTGCCTCAGGCCCTCCATGACACCACCAGTCACATTGCCATAGTAGAAGTGTCCCAGGGACCCTGGTAGTCTCTCCTAGGCCCCTGGCAAATGCCTGGCTTTGGGCACATTCTACCCTCATCCTTCTCCCAACCTGCATCCAAGCGGCTGTGGTGTGCTGTGGCAGTCTCCCGAAGTTTATGACACTGTTGTTGAATCTGGTCACCATGCAAGGAGTGGGAGTCCCGAGATCTGCATTTAAGTCCAAATGCATTCTGAATGAAAGGTAAGAAAACTGGAATGAAAGCCAGGAGTGAAAATGAACATAACCCTCCTGTCAGATGACCTGCTGTTGGAATCTCACATCACAGCTGCGTCCCTTCACCTGGTACCTTGCCTCAGGGAGAAAACGCGGATGGATGCATTTCCCATTTTCAGCCTGCAGACAGGACACTTGCTGGCCCTGAAGTTGTGCTGGCTGGCCCCAGACCTCAGGTCAGCTTTTTATGATTCTGTACACCATGTTTTGACTGGACCAGTTTAACCTCCTGGTGCTGATTAGTGTTAGCACATGGCTACTGAGGGAGACAGAGGCACACGGAAGATGTAGGACTGCCATCTGCTACTGCCCTTTGGCACCTTACCCAGGAATAGCATCTTTCTAGGGTGGGAACAGGTACTCACTACCTCATCCGAGCCACAGCATCCCCTGACCAGGCCACCATCTATAGATCAAGAGCCACTGAGCCTGGGAACTTAACTGTCCCATGGGCTACTGCAGGCCTGTGGCTGTGTGACAACAATCACCAGGCCTGGGTCCCCCTGTCTTCTTTCTTTCTCTCCATGTGCACATCTCTGCTAATTGGATCCACTTAACATCTATAAACACACACACACACACACACACACACACACACACACACACACACACA
>OU015747.1:32123242-32154560 GCA_907169655.1 Acomys percivali | reverse complement strand
ACACACACACACACACACACACACACACACACACACACACACACACACACCCCTTTCTCTCCCTCAGTTTCTCTGTACCTTAGCCTTGAAGGTTTTGACCTTGTTGCTTGTTTCCCAAGGAAAGACCAAAGCAGGGCCTCGGCCTGGCTTTCCCCTTCCCCCCTGGCTCCATGCTACCATGATGCTCTCCTTTCTCCATCTCTTCTCAAAAAGGCTCTGCCACAGGCTCCTGCCAGTCTCCTTCTTCCCCACAACTTCCTGTGGACATCATTACTGACTCTCCAAACTGTGTCCCCTTACATATAAACCTGGCCTCAGACCTGAAAGGGAAAAAGCCCACTTAGTGACACAGACAAGCTTCCACTGTGACTTCCCAGATCAGGGCAGGCACAGAAGTCCAGACCCTGGGCCCCTCACTAGAGTTTCACCAGGTGTGACAAGTCCCCTTGATAACCTAGTCCTTGTTTCTGCTTCCCCAATCTGTGTTCCTCTGTTTTCCCTGTGCTTTCCTTCCTGTTTCTTGATGTTACTGGGTGACAAACTCTTTGCTGGCTGCCATCCCTCATCTGTCCTCCTGGCTCTGTCAGGGGAGAGAGTAACCTCCTCCTGTCCGGGACCCCTCCACTCATTTCTCCATATGCTCAGCATCTCCTCTGATGGACATGGATCACCTCCTTCCCCCTGGCCCACACCATCCTTCCTGAATCCTCATTGCTGAGACTCCTCCCAGACCCCCTTTGATATCTGTTACCCCCTGATTCCCAACCAGTGGTCAGTGCTGCTCTGCCCGAGTCCCTATGCACACCACACAGAATGTCCTACTGTTATCTTGTTGTTTTGGTCTCTGGGAACACCCCTGATCTTGTACCTCTATCCAACTTCCTAACACCTTTCCTTGGGTGTGAAGGAGCACTTCCAGGGGCCCAGCGTCCAGACAACCTGCTGACTCTGTGTCCCCATTTTAGCCAAGCCATCTTTATTACCAAGAGGCTCTTTGTGGAGATGGAGCCCAGAGGGGTAGGGGGCAGGGGAAGGACCTGCAGGCCTGAGAGAGGAAACAGGGATGGAGAGATGGTGGGAGCTGTCCACATATGTGGTGCTGAAAACTCATTTTCTGCTGATCTTCACCAGGAAACCTCTGACCTCTGCCCCACCTCTGTATTCAGTAGGTCTTGTTTTAACCTCACAGGGTTGTCCCAGTCAATGGGAATCTGTGTCCATGAAGGAGACCTCCCTCATTCTCCACAGCCAGTCCAGGCAGACACAGGCTGGAAAGAAAATGCTGCTATGCTTCTCACAATCAGCTAGGGAAATGTTCAGGCCCAGACCCGGGTCCAGGACTTCCAATCAACCTCAACAGTAGCTGCCTGTTCACAGACAGGCATCCAATGTGTCATCCAATTGTTTAAGATGAGAGGCAGCCTCCAGCCCTGCCAGGAGAATGAACTGGATGTGGCAGAATGGCCAGTGGTGTGTCTCCTACCCTCCTGCTAGTCCAGGGGCCTCTGTGCATGCATTTCTGAAATCCTACACATTTCTGCATTTACTGAAAATCCTAGCTTAGTCTGGATTGTTGAATTGGAAGCAGTCCTCAACACCAGCAAGAAAGGAGGTGCTTAGAGGCTTCCAAACCAGGGGTCTGTTTGCAGTCTACATTGCTGTGAGTGCTGCATTCTGGGGTGTGCGCATTTGTGTGTGACATGGGCAGGGTGGGGAATGCATGTACAAGCCGGGGCTTATACATATCAGAAGAGCCTCAATTAGTTAAACATCCAAGTAAGATAAGGAAACATTTTTAAGTCTCTCTGTTTCCTGAAAGGGTGACATATAAGAAGACCCTTCTGGCCAGCTGCAGAGTGTTTGTGTTGGCAAAAATAGGGCCTTGAGAGTGGGGAAGATCTCATCCATTTCTCTAAAAGGCCAAAACTAATTTTTCCTCTGCCAGCTGATATGAGCTGCAGCTGGGCACTCCTGAGTGTGGGCAGTGGGCGCATGGGCACAATGGTTCTGTGCCCCTTCTGTCTTCATTTCAACTCTGTCCTCCTCAACTATTCATGTGGGTGACATTGAAGGTGGCTACAAGTAAGTGATCTCACATCCACCCTCATTCCTGGCCAGCTGTAGACATCAGAGAACAGACACGGACAAAATGTGGTCTTTGACTACATAGGGGTAAAATCAGGTGGAAATTAATTCCTTGGGCAGATGTGGTGAGAGAGGATTCTGGTTGGAGATGTTCAACTGGTTTCCAGTTAAACACTGAGAAATATGGGGATGTGTTCAGGGTCAACTGCCATAGTCAATTGTAGTGGATGTACCCATGTTTTTGTTTTGATCCCAAGTGTGGGATGGGGAACAGACTTATGAGAGATCAGGTGATGTTTATCCACTAGAAGACAAATCACCTTGTGTGGGGGCTTTGTTTTTGCCAGCTGAAATACATCTTAGCATAGACTTAGTGCAGAGGATATATATGATATATATATATATATGAGCCCGAAACAGAAGGCAGGGCTTTTTTGAGTCTTGGTATTCTTTGCTTGTTCATAGCTCCACTTCAGGACACTCCTAGAGAGAACCACTCCAGAGAATGCTTCTGGGTCTGCATTCCAGCAGCAACTTTGGTTGAATTGATGGTTTGCTGAAATCCTGCCAACTACACCAGGGGAATTGCTCCCAGGAACTGAGTCCAAAAAGGTCTACTTCTCCTGTTCCCATTAGCCTCTTTCCTCTCCTATCTAGGGGAGGTAGATTGGAAAGGAGGTATAAGCATAAAAGAACCTCAAATAAAATAGGTTTGGAAAAGGCCAAAGCCTACAGTCAACTAGTAATGTCTGCCATGGACAGAAGGGGGTGTAGTGGCATGAGTGCTTGTGCCAGGTAGGGCTAATGTGGGCATTGTTGGTATAGCTGGGAGGGGACAAGAACTATGGTATTTAAAGTTTTCACTCTTCTTAGACGACTCCTAGCAGCTAATGCTTTCAGACTTTGACACATACACGGTCCCTCTGCTTGGAATGCCCTATCCTTCACTGCCGCTCATTCAAGAGTCCTCCCTGGGTGACGCCTTCCATATACCTTCTTGTCCCAGAGACATGACACCACCACGGTCCCTATCACTATCTGGTGCTAGGCCTGCCACTAACCCTCCAGGCCCAGATTGTTGTTGTTGTTTTGTTTTGTTTGAGGCAGGGTTTCTCCGGGTTGTCTTGGTTGTCCTGGCCTTACTTTGTAGACCAGGCTGGCCTTAAACTTATGAAGATCCGCCTGCCTCTGCCTTCCGAGGACTGGGATTAAAGGCGTGCGCCACTACGCCCAGCTAGGCCCAGACCTTTAGTGCATTTTAGAAAATGTACCAGGAATTTGGCTCCAGCAGAGGCTTTGACCTACAAGGTATAGGTTCCCCTGAACCCTCCTGGCCCCAACAGGTGAAGCCGGGTATTTCTGGTTAGGCTGGGGCCTGGCAAATAGAAGGGCACCTCCAGGTTCCTTCTTCAAGTACACACTTGTATCTCTACCCCCAAGCCTCAGAAAAGACACATCAGATGACCTGGATCCCATCCTTTGCCCAAGTCCAGTCCTTTCTCATCCCTATAAGGGAATGTCTCATGCTGCCAGTCTTTATGTGCTTGTTCCATGCAACATTAGAGGGCAAATCTCCGCAATACCAGCCCCCAAAAAATAACCAAGTGGCTATGTGACCTTTCACTTGGACCACTGCCCACCAGCCCACAGAAGAAGGGCACAGATGTGCATAGGAGAAGTCACGGGGCTCAGTGGCGCTTGTCTTCTGCCCTCATCTGAGTGACTGGATGTGAGGGAGTCTTTGTGTTCTCTAGGGATGTGAAGGGAGTGCCCGATCTCTCATTTCCCACTGGTTCTGCACTGAGAGGTCCTTAGCAGCTTGTTCTGCACTGTAAGGTCTCAGGAGCTGCAGCCAGCCAGTCCAAATCCTTAGGTGATTTTTAACCAGTTTTAAGGCTTCCAGAGAAAAGGATGCAACCAGGGGTGGAGAGATGAATCATAATCATGAATCATTTCATAGTGATCTGAGGATCAATTCAGCAAGAAGACATAACAATCTCAAACGTGCATGGGCAGAACAACAGAGCTTGGGAATAAATCCTGAGAAAGGTGACGGAGCCAAATGGAAGTTTAGAAAACACTCAAGAACAGAGTAGATTTCAATACCCTTTCCATGATAAGGTGTGGCAATACGCAGAAGGTGAGTCAGGACAGAAGGGATGTAAGTGGCAGTAGCAACTAGCGTGGCCTCACTGACACTGCCAGAGCCCCAACCAGCACAGCAAAGTACACATTCTTTTCAAGTGCACAACAAGCACTGTCTATTCATCATATTCTGAGTGTAAAACAAATATATTGGTTGTGTTTGTTTTGTGGTGCTGGGGACAGAACCCATTGCCTCATCCATGCCAGGCAAATACTCTACTGCTTGAGCCACATGCCTCTGCCACCAGACACTCATTAGTGGGTTCTAGGCAGGTGCTCCACTGCTGAGCCATTCCCCTAGCCCCCACTGATGGGTTCTAGGCAGGTGCTCTACTGCTGAACCCCATCACCATTTCCTCATTGGTAGGTTCTAGGCCAGCCTTCTGCCAGTGAGTCACACCTCTAGCAAACACTAACTTCAAAGTGATGCAGAACATGTAGAGAGCACTTCCTTGTCACAGCATGACCGAGTCAGAAATCAATACCGGAATTATACCTGGGAGGAAAAGAAAATCTCTGAAAAAGCTTAGAAACTAAATAACATGCTTCTAAACAACCACGGGAAGGGGAGGATCAAAAGGAAAGTTGTAAAACATTTTAACTGAGCAAAAAATTAAAATACATTTCAGCCCATGAGCCATTGCTAAAGCAGAGATTGGCAGGGAAATTCAGCAATGTGCACCTGGACTAGAGAAGGAAAAGGTCCCAGTCAGGGAAAAAGATTTTATCTTAGGAATGTGGGGTAGGAACAAGCTGGAGCTGAACCTCAGCAAGTCCAAATACCAATATGTAAATACACCATCGCAAAGAGTTTATCCCTAGAATGTGAGGTCGGTTTAACCTCCAGTAGACCAGTGTCAGATGCCACATGTCAGACTACTTTACAAAAACCACACGATCCTCTCAAGATGCAGAAAGGGCCCTGGCCTTTCTATTTCTGGAAAAACAACAACAACAAACTCTAGGCAAATAAGGAAACAGGAACTTCCTCAGCCTAGTGACAGGTACTTAAGAAATGCCTGTGGCTCATGCCATGCTTCATGGCAGAATGCCAGGTTCTGTTCCCAGGACCAGGAGCAAGGCAGGGATGAAGTGCCCCTCCCCCCCCCATGACTGTTGATCCTCAGATAAATTGTCACTGTTTCTGCCACCTTTCAGCTCCAGGCCTAGCCACTGCCCTTATCCTTAACCCTGGCTGCCACAAGTTGTCATGGGCACTGTGCTCCCAACTGTTCCGTGGGATCTGCATTTGCTAGTGTTTCATATAGGGCATGGTGCTTAGTCCCCAGGAAGTGTTTGCCTTGTTCTCAGGCCACTGGGCTTGGATGAACTGGTTCCTTATGGTTGTTTTTGCACAAACTCTAACAGCCATAAAGAATCCTTGTGCAGGACACATAGAAGGAAGTCAGAGGAGCTGGAAAGACCCCAGTCCTCATCTGTGGTGAAGTCATGAGGGGGTGGGTAAAATGAGAGGCATGGGAGTGAAGGGTAGAGAGAGGTCTCTTCTTCTGGGAAGGCTGGGAGCACTCTGTGACAGGTACAGTGCTCACGGCCACATAGGGAGTGTTGTAACTGTAGCAGGCGAGCGGTCTCTATGTAAAGCTCTATGAGGGAGTTGTGAGGGGCCCGGAACACCTCGCACAAACATGTGGCCCAGGCTGGCTGTTCTGGATGGTCATGCAAGTTTCTGTGAATGAGGAAGATCAGAAAACTTTACACACACTGGGCACATAAGGACAGCAGCTGGCAGCACAGTTGAATGGCCAGCATTCCACACGGTTGCTTATATTATTGGTCAAAGAGAACTGTCCAACTGGTGAGCTTGGGAGCAGAGCTGGCTGACTAATCAGTGAAAGGTGGGTGGTGTGACGATTCTCACTCAGCGGTCGCCCTGCACTGCTCATCCCCAGCAACAGCCTGCAGGGTGGCTGCCTGGTCAGCCTCAGGGCTGGAATGGAGATGCACACAAGCGTGTCAGGTAGGAGATGTACTAGATTGCTTGGGCTCCTAGAGGGGGATGTTTGTTACTCCAGTGACTTAGCCATAGCTGACAGATACACCCAGTGTCTTGTGTCATATAGCAACCTGTGCCTTTGTTTTCTCAACAGGACAAGGACAGTGACAATTACCACAGAACAGAGTGGCTGTGGTGATCAACACTTTTCTGAGGCGGGGGCAGGGGTAGAGGCAGGCAAAACAGGCTTTCTCTCTGTAGCCTTGACTGTCCTGGACTCACTTTGTAGACCAGGCTGGCCTCGAACTCACAGAGATCTGCCTGCCTCTGCCTCCCCGAGTGCTGGGGTTACAGGCTGTATTTAACCACATTCAGCTGGATCAGCACTTCTTAGACACAAAGCACTGTCATTAGTCTTTACAGTAAGTGTGTGTGTGTGTGTGTGTGTACATGTGTGTGTGTGTGCCTGCGCGAGTGCATCGTGCCCACCATGAGAGCATTTGCCACTTGCTGTTAAGATGGATGCCCAGTATATTCAGTGGCTCACCTCAGCTCAGATACTGCCAAATAACTTGACAGTCTGGACTCAACACAGAGTGCTCTTCAAGATTGCAAACAATACATTTGCATTTGATAATCTGGAAATTTCCAGATGAAACCAAATTATATAGCTGCATTTAATTGACAGGCTTTGGGGAGCTTTTATATGCTGATGTACCTCAGAGTTTTCAAGCGATTGATAGGGCAGCGTGGATCACGCATCCTTGAAGCCCTGGGATAGATGGGCTCTGCAAGGCTGAACCAGCAGGGATGAAAGAGCAAGAGCCAAGAGCCCCACACCCTTCAAGAATATTCTGATGAGTGGCTCTGCTGCCAGCTGCAGGGCAGCAGTGGAGGCGGGTCTGATCAATGCATACAGAATGCAGATGCTGGAGCCTAGCAGCCAAGAACATGGATTGAGTCCCAGAGGCCAAAGTGCCAGACAAGAGAGGAGACCACAGAGTGAATTGCTCTAATTCTGTGGAAAGGGAGAGCAGAGGTGAGGGCTGGGTGTAGTGGCAAGCTGGACAGCTGGAAAAACTGCCCTTTTGCAGACAAAGGAGAAGATGGTGGTGATGGGCCAGGCAGAAGGCTAACTGTGGAGGCTTAGATGCAGAGTGAGAGCATTGGGGTGCAGCATTGGGGGTGCAGCAGGGATGTCCAAACCCTGAGCCACAGCCTGAGGCTGCTGGAGTCGGAAGTCCAGCCAGCCCCGTGTGCCCAGCTAGTCACTCAGGCAGTGGCTAATTGGATCTGTGAACTCAATGTGGCTGTTGGCAGAGAGCTTTTAGTCCCTAGGACAGGATGGAAATTGGATTTCGGCTCCTGCTTGGAGAAGATCCTGGATTCCTGCCTGCCCGTCCTCCTGCTGTGGGGGGCTTGGATGGCGGCCTCTGTCGGGCAGATTATAAATTATGTGTCCATTTCATATGCAGCTGTTGCAGGCCCGATCGATGCCAGGGACTCGAGCTGCCCAGCTCTCTGGCTTGTAGGCAAATCTGTTTTATTTTTCCTGAGCTTGGTGAAGGCCTAGCAGAAATTGGGCCATCTTCTGATGTGGTCACCCAGGCTTAGGTTGTAAGGGCAAGTGGTCTCTGGATGACGGCTGATGAGTAGCTTTGGAAAATACCCACACAGTTTTGGCATGAGTCTTCCGAAGTGTCAGTCAGACGTTAGAAGGCTATTCAACTGCAGGTGAATCCCAGTGACTGCTTACTGCTACCCTCTCTGATGTCAATACGGATTGAGAAGCAGCCTTTTCCAGGGAGCCTGCTGTGATTGCCTCTCTTCACGTGGCAGGTTCAGACACAGACTCCTGAGTTGCTATTCTATTCTGAGTTTATATTCTCAAGTGGGAGACTCTCCTCTAGGTAGAGACCATGTTTCTAGAAAGTGCTAAGCTATAACCTTAGCAGTAGAAGGAGTTGGTCGGGGATAGCAGAGTGTTGGGGCCCAAGGAAAAGAGAGAGATGGGCTCCCTGACTCCTGGAGGGCATAGTGTTCTCCAAGCACTTAGAACCTTCTGGCAAGGGCAAGACTGATTCTGTTTAGAAAGGAAGAAACTGAGGTAGAGATGAAAAGATGACGGTCATCAGCTGCTACAGCAGAGTGAGGTCCATGTTCTGGAGATAGCTCTGCTCATCCAGGCATGAAACCCCCTCCGTCCTAGACCCTCTGTCCTAGACCCTTCATCCTCCAGTCCTCACTTTCCAGATGCAGACGCCAAGGCAGAAGGGACCGTGATGCAGCCCCAGGGAGCCATCCCAGTAGGGACTGGATCCAGGCCTGCCTGTTCTGCATACACCACCCCGAGGTGCAGGCAGCTGTGTGGCCACTCACAGGGGCCAGAGCATTGCGGTGATTCTCAATTATGCAGATGGGGAACAATATTAATATGATTAGGACCACTGAGCAGAGAGTGAGCTAATTGAACTTGAGGGCAAGCCCTTTTACCTCCCTGACCCCTGGCTCTTCCTCTGCTCTCAGAATGTGCCTCAAAGTGTTGATGGCAACCACAGAGAAGTCTGTGGATTTGAAGGGCTGTTGGGATGTTTCTGCTTATTTCCAATGAAGCCACCATCAGCTGAGCATATATTGTATGCCCTGGGGCTGTGCACCTATTTAGAGTCCCATGGCCAACCAAATATCATGTACCCCTATGGCTGAGCACCCACTGTGGCTGAGTACCCATTCTGTGTTCTGTAGCAAAGCATCTTTTTATGTGCCTTGTGGTGAATTACCCTCTGTGTGCCCTGTCGCTGAGCACCCAGTATATGTCCTGGGCTGAGCACCTGTTGCATGTTACTATGGTTGAGCACCTACTGTGTGCACTGGGGCTGAATCCCTATCATATGCTTCATGGATGAGCATCTGCTATGTGCCTTGTGGTTGGCTCAGGAGCCGAGGTAGATGTCAATCCTGTGCCCAAGGGTCTCATAGTCATAGGAAGTGAGATGCACAGGGGACATACCTCAGTGCACATCAGAGAGACTGAGAAGAATCCATATGGGGCCTAAGTAGCTTCTTCCCAGTGCAGCTCAGAGGCTTCCACTCAGGTGGCCTGACAGCAAAAAGGGCTCCCACGAGATAATGCTTAGAGCATTCGTTCGTTCATTCATTCATTCATTCATTCATTCATTCATCCATTTGAGATACTTGGCCCTGGCTGGGGCTCTACAGAGGAAGAATCTCATGTCTGCCCACAAGGTGCCTGGCTTGCTCCACACCACAGGTGGCCCTGGGAGGTGTGAACAGTGTTAACCCAGGAAGACAGTAGAGAGACACAGTGCAAGAGACATGTTGGAGGCACCTATATGACACTTGTAGGCAATCCAGCTAAGGCCAGAATGGGTGTTTGTGAGAGCAGAGCTCAGGCCACTGTCGCCCTGTCTGGGCAATTGAAATGTTTTAGCGGTGCTCATGCAAAATTGTAGTAGATTCCTGTGTTCTTACAAGTCTGACTTTCAAGTGCTGGGAATTCAAAGATCTATTCTGAAGCTTGCTGCTTAACTGTAGCTGTTTTTCCCTCCTTCCTCCTCCTCGTGCCCACCACCTCCCTTGCCTCTGGCCATTGGCACACGACTGCTATAGAGTCCATGTGGGAGTGGGTAAAATGTGTCTATTATTCCACTTAACATAATGACCTCTGGGTCACCCATATTGTTGCAAGTGATATAGTTTCCTCATTTTGAGGTATGAATAGTACTCTGCAGAGGGCATGTTTTCTGTTTTCTTTATCTCGTCTTGGGATATATGTTCAGTATCCTGGCTGCTACATTAGAGCTTCAGTAAATAGGAATTCAGGGGCAAGTATCTCCTCCACAGTGGGCCTGTTTCCATGGGAAGTAGCCCAGGAGCAGGACTGCTAGGCTATGGCATGGCTCTGTTTCGTTTTGTGAGGACCTTGCTTGCTGTCGTCCACAATGGCCACAGTACTTCTTATCCCAGCACTGTTCCCTTCCCATATCTTCACCAGCACCGTCACTAACTGCTTCTTTCATGACGTCATTCTTTTAGGTGGTGGAGGATGGAAGCAGGATCTCAGTAGGTAGCCCAGGCTGGCCCAGAACTTGTAATTCTCCTATGTCAGTTCTTTAGTACTGGGTTATTGGGCGTGCACCACCACTGCCAGCCCTAGTGACAGCCATTCTGCCGGGGTGGGCTGGTGTCTCAGCACAGGCTTGATTTACACCTCTTTGGTGATTAGTGACATCAGCACCCACTGGCCAGTGCTATGTATTGTCCTTCGAAATGTCTATTCATGTCTTTTGCCTGCTTTTAAAGACATTTTTAAAGGTTTATTTATTTTTATTTTATGTGTACGTGTGAGTGTTCACATGTGTGTGCACTGTGTGTGTGTTCAGTGCCCAGAGAGGCCAGAAGAGGGCGTCCAATGCCCCTGCGATGCATGCTAGAGATGATTTGTGAGTCACCATATGGCACTGAACTTGGGTCCTCTGCAAGAGCAGCCAGCGCTCTTAACCACTGAGCCATTGCTCCAGACCCTTTTTGCTCATTTTAAAATCAGTCTTTGGGGAGTTTCTCTTTCACGCTTTTGCTATCTCGTTGCATGTTCTCTGAACTAGAAAAATTCATACTGTTGCACACAGAGCAATTACTATGACCTATACAACTCACACTCAAATGACAATGACAAATTCCACAGGGATAGGAAAAGGACTTCACACAGAACCAAGAAGAACCAAAATAGCCAAAGCAACCTTGAGCTCAAAGAACAAAGCTGGAGGTACCACAGAACCAGCTTCAGAATACACCTCAGACCTGCAGGCAGCACAGTAGACACACCACACAGAGAAGGGGATGGAACACAAGACCTGGGAGAAGACCCATGTATTTATAGCCCCTGGCTTTCTTTTTTCTTTTTTCTTTTTCCAAAGTGCCCTCACCCTAGGTACTCAAACCTTCCACCTTTATTTGTCATGGACAAGTAAGGAGAACAGATGAAAATCTTCTCATAGGGTAGGCTTTTCTGTGACATAGTCATGGGGGAAAACCATTGTTTCACTTATAGTATAGTCTATCCTTAGCATCATGGCTCAAGTAGCATATGCAGTCTGGATACAAAAGCTTAAAGCCTAGAAGTCAAATAAAAATGATATAGAGTATGTCAAACAAATGAATTCAAGTTACACATGATATTACATTACATATCGTTTGTAAAATTAAGATAATCCATATAAACACACATGATTTTTAGCTAATCAAACCTTTTTCTTTTAGGATTGCAATTTTTAAAAATTATTTTATTTTTGTACATACACTTTTATATCATTACATGCATATACAATAGATTACCCATGGCAAGAAGAACTGTGACACAATCAGGAATTGTATAAACGTTACATTCTTAGTGTTTTGCTTATTTTCAGTCAAGCACAAAGTGCACAGTGTGGGGCAGGAGCAGGGTGTTGGCACAAGACACCCCCCCTCATTACTCAGTCTCATAGCACATGTCCCTTAGTGTTGCCAAACCCAGGCGGTTGTTGGTGTGAGCCTTCCATGAAGAACTTGATTGGCCTGGAGGTCTCAGGGGAGCTTCGGGATCTTGCACTGGCCAGTGACCCTGTGCTTTTCATCATCCCCCACTGCCCAGCTGACAGCACCATCACAAAGTGATGTCACTGAGGCAGTCTCCTCCCTTCTGGAGTCAGGTCTGCCAGACCCCAGAACACTACAGGATAGGCAGTTTTCATCGTTACAATTATTCTTATCTTTCTTCTTTACAAGTTATCTGGACTCACCAAAGCTGGTGGGGTTGGGGAGTGTCTTAGGTTTTCTCTTTTCCTCTTTCTTTCTTCTTTCTTTCTTTCTTTCTTTCTTTCTTTCTTTCTTTCTTTCTTTCTTTCTTTCTTTCTTTCTTTCGACAGGGTTCTCTGTGTAACCTTGGCTTTCCTGGAACTTATTCTGAGGACTCATAGATATTTGGCAGCTTCCATCTCTCTAAGTGCTGGGGTTAAAGGCGTGCACCACCACAACCCAGCTTTAGTTAGGTTTTCTATTGTTGCAACGAAATGCCTTGACTAAAAAAAACATAAAACAAAAAACAAAACCAACCAAACAAAAACAAGTAACAAATTGTAGAGGAAAGGGTTTATTTGGCTTAACACTTTCACATTGCTGTTCATCACCAAAGGAAGTCAGGACAAGAACTCAAACAGGGCAGAGACCTGGAGGCAGGAGCTGATACAGATGCCAAGGACGGGTGCTGCTTACTGACTTGTCCCCCTGCCTTGTTCAGCCTGCTTTCTTACAGAACCCAAGACCACCAGCCCAGGGATGGCCCCACCCTCAAGTGACAGAGCTCTCCTCCACTGATCACTAATTGAATCTCACCGGGAGGCATCTCCTCAACTGAAGTACCTTCCTGTCTCATGGCTTTAACTGGTACCAAGTTGACATAAAACTAACCAGCTGGTACAAGGGAAGGAATGGACGGTAGCCCTGGCTATAGGATGCTTGAGTGTGTTGCATGGTCTTTGAGCTCAATTTTCTGAGGGAAACTGGAGGAATTCCCCATTGCCTGCAACATGCCAGCCTGCAGTGGGAGGGGCTCTTGGGGACCCAGCAGCACACCTGCAGTGGCTTTGTGCTCCCACAATCCTCAGCCTCCACAGGGGAGGAAGAACAGAGAGAGAAAGAGAAGCAGGAGGATTTCCAAGCAATGGGTTTTAGAAAATACACCCACGGCTGCCACAGAATAATAAGGCTGAGGCCTTTGCAGAGGTCCTGGTAGTCCCTGCTTTGGGTAGGAGGGGAGGATTTACCTGTCATTTTTTTTTCTTCTCTCCTTCCATCTGTCTGTCCTCCTGGGAACCACAGCCACATTCACTGGCAAGCTGCCTCCCACCCTCGCGCCCCCTACATCCTCTTCTAAGAGCTGGGAGCTCTGCAGACCTGAAATTCCAGAGAACTCCTAGAGTAGGAGTGGAGTTAGGTTTGGGGGCAGGGCTGCAGGCCAGAGCTTTAATCCCCAAAGCCCTGACAGCCCAGTCTTTCCTTCCCAGTTGTTTTTTTCTAATAATTCACTGGTGACACAACCTGGCCCGCACTGACACACAGCGATTTATTGTCTTTATTTCTTTCCTTAATGTGCCTCTTTCTCTCTCCACAGAACTATGGGATGCATCTGGTAGGGAGGGTCTGTCAGCCCGCAGAGCAGATGCTTAGAGCAAATGGCACCAGGTGACCTTTGGGGAGATGGGAATTCCCAAGGCTGCAGGTTCACTGGGCCTCTGCACATGCTTTTGGGCCTGGCATGTGAGTGCCCAACTGCAGGCGTGGAACTCCCAGCATCCTGGGGCATCCTGGCACCTTTGTCCCACAACCCAGCCCTCAGGGCAGTGCTGAAGACAAGGAAGGACGGGGTCCATTGACAGCACCAGGCAGGAGGATGAGGACTGCCCTCCCAGGGTCAGGAAAAATCTGAATGGGGGAGAGGCTGGCCTGTCAGGGGCTTCGCTTCCTCCATTCTCAGCACCAGCTTGGCCCGGAGTCAGGAAGACTTTCTTCACGTTCATATTTTTTTGTTTGTTTTGGGTTTGTTTGTTTGTTTGTGATAGGAAGGGCAGGCCTGGAACTTAAAACTCTCCTGCCTCTGGCTCCAGAGTACCTCGATTAGATGCTTCAACCACCACTGGCTGATTGGACTCTGAACTGGGTTCTATGCTTCCAGCCCTAGAAGCAGCCTCTGTACAGGAAGCCCCTATCCCTGCCCCTGTTCCCACTATGGTGTCTTGTAGCCCTGCACAGACAGGGAAGGAAGTGCCTAAGATACTGTCTACTCCCCAAGCCTATACAGCCAGGCAGTCTGCTGAGAAGGCACTGATGCCCCCTGTCCCCCAACAAGGGCACCTCCAGCTCTGTTCTTTGTTTGTCACCTGATGTATATGAACACCTACCCACCCCACCCCCCACCCCCGAGAGCCTGAAGACCTTGTTTTGTGAGTCAAGTCAGTGGACAGTGGCGCTTGCTCTGAGGACCTCATGCCTCCCACCTCTTCCCTACTCTCCTTCTGAGATAGCTTCTCCACGATCCTCCCCTGGGCCTCTGAGGTCTACTGTTGGTTCTAGTGGGGGCTGGTGTAGGTGCGTGTGGGAGGGGGTGGGGAGAAACAAGCACAGGTGTGTAGTGAGGGCACAGGAATGAGGTGAGCTGGAGCGGAGGGAGGAGGGAGCTGTGCACATACATTGAGACGAAGGGAGAGGTGGCCTCAGCTTGCAGAGTTACTGCCTTTTCTGGCCCTCAGCCCCACCAGTTTCCTAGGCACAGTTCTCACAGACACCCTACCTCAGCTCTGCTCTGAGACTCTGCCTTCTCATGTGGCCCCTCCCCACCGTGCTCTGCCAGACCCAGCAGGATGCTGCCTCCATCTCCCAGGCTCCTGTTCTCACCCCTCACTCACCCTTACATTGACTAATGGCCTTCATCTGACTCTTCCATAACAATATCTCCTCACAGAAACTTCCAGAACTTCTCCTAGTATGGTCCTATCCCACTCCATTTCTGACCGCCAGCTCTGGTCCATTGTGACATGTACCCCTTCTCGTCCTCCTAAAGGAAAAGACTCTTTTGGTGTGATGAGAGGGATTATGGATCCCACTATTGTAGGCTAACATCCTAACCCAGTAGCTGCAAATGTGCCTGGAGTCCTCATGAGAGGAGATCAGGACACAGTCACACAGGATGGCTGTGAAAAGTTAGAGAAAGTATGGTGTTCTATAAACAAAGGAGAGGGGAACACCCCACTGAAGCCTTGATTTGGGGTTTCCAGCTAAGTCTCAGCTTTCTGAACACCATATAGATGCACCCACAAAATGATGTGACTGGGTACCCAGGCCCTTCCTGCAATCCCCTTAGGACAGCTGATAGATACAACAAGAAGTGTCCCCAGCTGAATATGTCTCCCCACCCAAGCCCTAGTAGATCCAGGCTAGGCTGGGAGCTGTTTAGCCAGGGAACCAGATGCTGCGACTTGCCAAGCCACCAACTGGATCGGAAACAACTTCCACCTGAGTCTTAATGCTCCCTCTTTCTAAGCCCTGTCACCAGGGCCACCATGGTCTGTGAGAGTCACCAAAGCCCATTGAGGCACTGAGAAGCTGAGGGAGGGTATCCTGTGGGGCTGGAGGTAGCTGTCACAGGAGACCTTGCCAGGATACTGCCTCACCAGTGCCACCTGGCTCAGAAGACAGTCTTGCAAAGACATCTACCCAGCAACTGCCCACGCTCCACTTGGCACTCCCTTTGTTATTAAGCCCATGGCTGAGGTCTATTATATCAGAATATCTTCCACAGCTCTCTTAAAACCTCCCTGGCCTCTCAGCATCCTTGGATCCTCACTCAGCCACAACATGTGTGTTCCCGTGGGAACCTCTGATTGTCCCTTATCGTGACAAGGCAGTATGGTTAGAGCCCTCATCCAGTTCTCAATCAATGACAGGTCAGCAACCAGCCCTAGGAATGACTTCAACACTGTCTCAGCTGGGCTTCTGGGCATCCGGCAACATCAGTACCAGAGATATGGATGCTAACCTCAGGTACAACCACAGGCAGGAGCCTTGGGTAGTACTGTTCAGCCAAAACCACAGACACCCACACTCAGCTGTACCTCACAGTTATATGATGACCCTGGCCACAGTAAAGCCACTCTTTGTGCCTGGTGATGGCCCTGCAGGCATGATCAAGTCCCCAGCTCTGATTCTGTCAGTTAGAGAGAGAGGTACCACCTCCTAACCATTCCTCCAGTGAACCAGCTTCCTATCTGCTTCCTGCTGGCCTCTGCTAAGGAACCCACTCTAACCACAAAGATCCAGAGTCCCAAGGGGACCCAGGACCAACCACCGCACAGCAAACCAGGGTGACCAACCCAAAGGGCCACAGGCTATCAACTCCTTGTCTGGGTCCTGGGCTCCTATTAACATCACGAATGTTTGACTCCCTGTTGTCTACTGAAATGGAGTGTGTGCCGATGACCCCCCCATGGGGTTGTTTTTAAATGTGCAAATGTTTCCATTTTCTTGGGAACACCTGTACAAGTTGGGAACCAAGAATTCCAGGAATCTACACAGGGGGTGGGGGTAGGGGTGGGAGGTGGGGGGTGGGGGTAGGGGGTGGGGGGTGGAAGGCGGAAGCACTGAGGGAGGCAATGTATGACACTGAAAATTGCCACCCCCACCCCCAGTAAAACCTGGCCAAGGGATTTGCAGCGGGTATTATGATGTATCTTTGAAATGATATTAAGTACTGAAAATTTCATTGATTTGTGTCTGTGTCAGTGACCTCAAAAAATACCACAAAAGGAGAGAGAGAGAGAGAGAGAGAGAGAGAGAGAGAGGGAGGGAGGGAGGGAGAGAGAGAGAGAGAGAGAGAGAGAGAGAGAGAGAGAGAGAGAGAGAGAGAGAGAGAGACCCTACACATCTCATTGTCTTAAAATCCCAAATGCTTTCTCTTCCAACTTTTGAATCACCACTCCTCAATTCAAGTGTGGGTTTTCTGAGAATGTCTCCGTTGACTTAACTATTTTTCAACCTGGAGGAATAAATTGTCAGTCACATGCTATTTAGAGAACAAAAGCTTCCATGGGAGCGCTGCGGGAGCGCTGGGCGCTGTGGGTGGGACCAACCTCACCCCTGCCAGACAGGACGAGGGAGGCCCCTACCCACTGCTGGCAGCAGAGCCCTCGGCTGGTAGGATGGACCCTGGAACCTGCAACTCCCACCAGCAGCCAACAAACCTCCAGGATGGAATGAAACAGAGGGCTGGTGTTTACCCTGAGGGTCCCACGGAGCACCCCTGCCACGATTCGATTCCTAGCACCACAGAACTGCAGACCCGCCAACCTCTTAGGATGCCAACAAAGAAAGGAGGGTGTCTCTCCAGGGGAGAGCTGCAGATTTAATCTCAGAGCTGTGAGAGAACAAGGCTCAGACCGGATTTCGGCGGCTTTTAGCATATGCTGCGTGCGCGTGAGGAGCCCGGGTGCCGCCACACACGTAGCTTTTCCTGGTGTTTTAATGCATTATGTAAGCACATTTATATAAATGTTTTCCTAGGTTGGATAAATAGTGCTTTTTCTGTTTAAATTTAATCTGGGTCCTTGAAAACGAATTTCGCTGATCTTTTTGTGACCCTGGAGATTTATCCTTGATAAAAATTTCAAGTGTGAAATGAAGCCAGCACTCAAGGGCAGCACGGGGCTGGAGGAGAGCTGCAGGGCAGGAGGACCGCCAGAACTCACTTTGCGGTTGTTTGCTGAGCACGTGCAGTGTGCTGCTGCCCAGAGCACTACCCACATCTAGCACTTCCTTTCCAGCCCAGGAGCCAGGAGCCAGACAATGCTGTGCTATGAGCACAAAAGACACTAACGAGGGAAAAGGTGGCTGAGAGACTTGGAGAGTGGTCGTCTTAGACAGAAAGGGTCCCTGGAGCAGAAACCCCACAGAAGTGATGGTGTGCAGCACGCCAGCATCCAGGAGTGGGCCAGACAGAGGAAATGGCATGTGTAAACACCATGGAGTAGCACTCAGTCGAGGGTGTGGACAAGGGAAGGACAAGAACCCCAGTTAGGTCCTGCAGAACTTCTAGGCTGCCTTGGAGTCAGGCAGGGGTTGTTGGAGGTCGGGGTTGGGGGTTCTGAGGAGGCCAGGGGAGTGCTCTGCCACTCGCTGTGAAGCTTCTGTGGGGCACTACCTGGAGAAGAGTGGACAAAGAAGAGGCCAGCTCAGGGAGCAGGTGTCTGCCGAGGTTTAAACCGGTAGCTCACCTAGCTAGGCTGCAGATGCCACCTGAATGCTGGACCAGTGGTTTTGTATGCAGGCTGCTTTGCTGTGAGAACGTGGTGGTGGTGGTGGGGTGATGGTGGTCAAGCGTGGGATGACGGCTGTGCCATGGATGGATTAATAGGCTGGATAGAGCCACTGCAAGTCTGAGAACAGAAAGGTTGGCTCTTTTGAGTGAAGATGGTAGATGTCAAACCCACACTTCTGTGCAAGGTCCAGTGGGAGGGACCACCAATAGCTAACCTCGGGCCACTTAGGGTGGCGCATCTATGTATAGTGTGCTCGAGGACAAGGCCATCGTCACCATGTGGTCAAGAGTTCCTGATGTGCACCAGCTCAGTTCTGCCTGAGTTGGACTTGTGGCGGGGAGGGGCTGTCTTCACCTCCTCAGCCTGTGTTTTCCATCCTGTCACAAGACACTTGGCTTCACAGGTGGGTAGGTGAGGGCATGTGGGCCATGCTTCCCCGGCTTGTGTTTGTCCGTAGAGCACATTCACTCCCTGAGGGGAGAGGGAGGCTTGCTGGCAAAGGACTAGGGTCCTGCAGACATCGCAGAGTGGGTGAGAAGGCCCGAAGGGAGTCCCATGTTAGCCCAGGTGAGAGCATGTCAGGGTTAGGAGACTGAGCAGAGGGTCGAGGTGCAGCAGCTGTGCTGGCTGGGGTCAGTCAGGTGTACCATAGCTTACAAGGCTGCTAAGCATCACTTGAGACAGAGATGACCAGGAATAATGTGGGAAATGAGGAAGTTGAGGGACCAACCAGGTCCCACTCCTCAAACCTACAACTCTTGCCTGTGACATACCTCACTGGGCTGAGCCAGGATGATGATCTCACTGTTTGTGACCCTGTGCCTTGATCCTTATTGGCTCTGACTCACCGGACTTCAACTGTCATTGGTGTGCTGTGGTCATGTGAATCCCATTGGGAGGTGTGAAACAGAACATGCCTTGGAGTGGAGGCTGAAAGGATAGGAGACTTTCCCAAAGTCACAGAGTGAGCAAATATGATGACAGAATATGTACACAGGGTGGATCTCTGTTTGCAAAAGCCTGTTCCAGGGGAGGCCCTTAAGCACACATCTGTCTTTGGTAGTGACATGAAAATTAGGTTTAAGTAAAAAGCAAGAGGTATAATGAAAAAGGTGTTCACCACCTATCTTCTCCACTGAGTCTGTCCTTGAAGGTGATCCAAGGGAAGTTGAAAGAAACGTGTGCAATATGTTCCCTGGGAAGAAAGTTCTCCTGTGACTGATTCCAGGCTCAGCCTTCACTTTCCACAACACACAATACTTGCTGAAATTCAGATGGGTAAGTTCCATTGTTCCAATTGTATGATAGCCTGAAGGACGGCACAGTGACTCTCCTTAATTAGGATGCTTTCTTGCTGGGAAGTTCACCTTAGCTCCACTACACTCTGCTGCATACAGTCAACTGAAGTCTGTCTGCTGCATGCCCTTCCTGCACTCTGCTCTGTGCTCTCCCTGCACTCTGCTCTGTGCTCTCCCTGCACTCTGCTGCATGCTCTCCCTGCACTCTGTTGCATGCCCTCCCTGCACTCTGGTCCATGCCCTCCCTGAACTCGGGTCCATGCCCTCCCTGAACTCGGGTCCATGCCCTCCCTGCACTCTGCTGCATGCTCTTCCTGCACTTTGGTCCATGTTCTCACTGATTCTGATCCACTGCTTCCATCACCCTATTACTTGTGATGAAGCAGGTTCCTCTTTTTCTTTCTTTCTTTCTTTCTTTCTTTCTTTCTTTCTTTTCTTTTCTTCTTTTTAAGTTTTTTTCAAGACAGGGTTTCTCTGTGTAGCCTTGGGTGTCCTGGAACTCACTCCTTAGACCATGCTGGCCTCAAACTCACATAAATCTGCTTTTATCTGCCTCCCTGAGTGCTAAGATTACAGGCGTATACCACTATGTCTGGCTCAGGTTCCTGTTTCTAACGTGGATCAGTCCTGCATGGCTTCCAACCTTGCTGCTTTCACCATAGGCCAACTTGGTCTCCTCTAAGAAACCTGCCTCTATGCTAAGGGTGTGCTCAGTTCTGCAAGAGGCGGATGGTATACAGACTGGAGATCTCAGGCTGCCTTAGATAAGGACATAGAACGATAGGTGATGGCCAACTTCCTCGGAGCTGATTCCAGTGTGGATTCTCAATGTATTAAATCAGCAACATGGAAAGCATCGAAGAGAATCCCAAGGTGTGCTGGTCAGCATGGGTCATGCTCAGTAACAAATGGACCTTGAGTTTTGTGGCTTCAAGCTCTAGTTCCATATAGTTAGCCTTGGCAGATCCTGGCCAAGGAGGCTTCATGGACTTGGCATGTGGCTCGAGTCATATGGCTCTAGACACTGGCCCAGTCAGTGTTTACTTCTGATTTCTTCTTGGTGAATTTCCATACATATGTCATTGAAGAGCAAATAGTCTGTAGCCATCCATCCTACCCAAGAGTCTTTATGCAGAAGCATTATACAGCATGGTTATAGAGTGATTCCTTGTCAGGGATAGAGGTCTTTGGTTGCCTTGACACCCAACCCTCAATGACATCTAGGAAGATGAGCCCAAGTTCTGCTGGCCTTGCCTTGATAGAAACCAGAGATATGACACTTTGTGGGGAAAGTATGGTCCAGGAGCCAAGGAGAAATCAGCTGTTGCTGGGGCAGGGAAGGAGGTGAAAGGAGCCCAATGTGAGCACTGCAGGGCTAAGCCTAGAGAGGTGGCTTCTGTGGCCTCTTGAAGCAAATCAAAAATTCAACTAGAGTGTAACCATCACTTTGGGACTTCTCCTATAGTTCAGAGACCTACTTTTGAAGGTGAATCCCAGGCCTAAAGGGCTTCAGAGTATCATTGGAGACTCCATAATAGCTGTTGAGAATCAAGAGAGACCAGTTGCCTGTCTAACAGGTCCCTTGTGGATGGACCGCTACACCCTCCCTCTGCACTGGTCCCTGAGGCTACCCTGCCCATCTGCCCCTAGAGAAAGAGCATAGCTCAGTGACCTCCCTTGCTCTGAGTTTCCCCCTGTCTTGGAATACATAGATGCCAGCAGACAGGCTGCTCCTGGCAACGAGGCAGATCAAGTGACTCA
The DNA here is from genome assembly GCA_907169655.1 of Acomys percivali. Taxonomy (NCBI): domain Eukaryota; kingdom Metazoa; phylum Chordata; class Mammalia; order Rodentia; family Muridae; genus Acomys; species Acomys percivali. Next base: position 32,133,450 of record OU015747.1, on the reverse strand, counting down.
CCTGTGAGAGTTATTTTTAAGTGCTTGGAAGGAATTATTCACCAGCTCAGAGTGGGCCCTGCAGGGTGCCAGCAGGTGCCCTGCCTCCGGGACCCTGGAGCTTGCAGAGGGTAGCCATTGGCACTCTCCTGCTCAACACCATTGTATTCCCAAAGCTGAGAATCCAGAGACCACAACCATGTCATGCCCAGCGGTCTCCAGCTGCACTCCCATATCACGGAGAGCCGGAGAGTCCCCCGAGAACCTGGGGTCCAGCCCTCTCCCCTGCCTAACACCCACAGCCCAGAACAGACGACTGTGCCTGCTCCCCACATTCTACTCCTCTGCTCATGTCTATCCCAACCCAACTGCGTGCTCCTAGCCTACCCGCTGTCCCTCCCTACCTCTGGCCATCTTGTTCTTTTCCAAAGCTCGCCTCAAATCCCATCTGCCAGGAAGTGATCCAGTTCCCTCCTGTCTCTGAAGAAAGTTCACCCCTGAAAATGCACGAGGAAGGATGGACTAGGAAATCATCTTGTTACAGCAGCCCTGCCCCCAAGTACACATGTGCAAACATGGTGACAAACACATCCAGTTACACACACCTCAATCCCTGTGTAAAACCAACTGTCTTAGCCGAGCCAGTCCTCTAGTCTGCTTCTCAGATCTCTGCCATTGGTTTCAGGTGAGACCAAGTCCCTTGCTCATCTTAGGTTCCAAGTGCAGTCTGTACTAACACAAGAATGGGAGATGCCAGTCCTAGTTGGAGCACAACACTGTCTAGAGGGAAGTATCCTTGGACTGTGAGGCAACACCACTCTCCTCCTCCTTCTGCCTTGTGGGGCTTTGACCTAATTGTGCCCAGCCCCAGAAGGTAGGCATGGAGGGGAGAGTCTCCTGCTTGCCAAGTGAGGCTCTGGGCATGGACATCCATGCTTGACTCTCCCAGCCTCTTCTGCATCCCTCAGATCCCCACTGAAGGCAATTCACACACACCTGTGTCCTTCAGGGAGACCTTGAAGGCATTCTTTTTTTTTTTGTTTGGGTTTTGGGTTTTGGTTTTTTTTTTTTTTTTTTTTTTGAGACAGGGTTTCTCTGTGCAGCCTTGGCTGTCCTAGACTCGCTTTGTAGACCAGGCTGGCCTCGAACTCACAAAGATCCACCTGCCTCTGCCTCCCCGAGTGCTGGGATTAAAGGTGTGTGACACCGTGCCCAGCTTGAAGGCACTCTTTAAAGGAACCTACAACATCTGCCCCCAGGAAGCACAGAACTGTGGCCTACATCTGCAGCAATTATTGAGCCCTTTCTTTGAAGATGAGCAGAAGCAGAGACACAGTACTACCCTAGGGGTCATCTACCCAGAGCCTGCTAAACTTCCTGCAGCGGACTGTGGTGTGACTGTCCCATGGTGAAAATGTACTGCCCTTCTCTCATCATTGGGAGGTGAGACTTCACAGAGGAGACCCTGCACTGTCAAGTACACAAGCACTAACTGAGTCTTTGCAAATCAATGAAGGTCTGCTTTTCAGCCCTCCTGGTGGGTCAGGAGTCCCTCACAGGCAACATCCTGCTGAACATAAGCTGCTGGTCCTCTGACCAACAACATGCCAGACATGAGAGCTGTCATCTTGAGCCCTCTACCACATAAAACCACCCACGGAGCCAGGTTATTGCAGACAAGCCACAAGGGGTGGGAGGGTGAGGGGAGGTGTCACTCAATGGCTTTCTCCTGCCAGGGTGATCTGCCTCTTAACAACGGACAGATAGGTATAGGGGTGACATGGAGCCAACTTGGACCCACTCATCCCCAGTCACTGTTCCCTGGAGAGTAAGTTGTTTGGCACCTGCTGTTTTTGTTCTGAGCCCTTGAACCTTTGCCTGAAGTGGTAAGATGACAGGAAAAGTTGATAAACACCTGCCACAGCACGGGTGATGACAGCCACGGTCATGATGATGATAACACCATGTGATACTGAGTGCCACTTAAACGATCTACCAATGTGTCCTTGTTGGAGAGAAGTAGGTGACAGCCATCCATGGAGAAGTGTGTCTGTCTCAGGACGTGCTGTCGTCTCTCACAGTGGCCCTGTCTGAGGCCTCGTTTTACAGATGAAGAGCCCAAGACTCTGTAAAGACAAACCTTCTGTGCCTTCTCCAGGCCAGGAGGGCAACCAGAATGCATGCTATAGTGCCTGCCTCAGGGCCTGATCTCTGGCATCCATTGGTACTGCCTGCTTTGTGCTCTGAAGGTGAAAAACTCATTGCCTGCCCCTGCTCCAGCCACACACCCCCCACCCCCCAGGGTCATGGGGATTCATGGACTCTGTGAATGAACTGCTGACCCTCTGAGGTCCCTGTTGATGAAGAAAAGAGCAGCCCAGAGGCCTCCGGCAGCCATCGATTCCCTCACACTTTGGCAGACTGGAGCCTAGAAAGATACTCACAGGGCCATGTGACCTTGTTGGCTCTTGAAGAAGGATTTTTTTTCTCTACTCTTTCAGCTTCAAGTGCTTATTTGCCGGTCTGGACTTTCCTGCACTGTAGCTGTCATTTCTGGGACTGCCTCCTCCTCCCAGGACTCTTCCCTGTGCACCTCCCAGGCTCTCAGTTGTCCTGGTCTTAGGCCCACCTTAATCCACTCCGACCTCATAGTCACTAATTACACCGCAAAGTCCCTTGTGGTCATTTGAACGAGATGTCCCCAGAGTCCTAGACATTTAAACGATTGGTCTCAATTGATGGCACTGTTTGAGGAGGCTTAGTGGGAGTGGCCTTGTTGGATGAAGCATGTCACTGGGGATGGGCTTTGAGGTTTCAAAGCCCTAAATTATTCCCAGTGTACTCTCTGCTTCCTGCTTACCGATTAAGATGTGAGTCCCAAGCTTCCTGCTCCTCTGCAGTGCCTGCAGCTGGCTGCTATCTCTCCCTGCTCTTATCCCCTTGGAACAGTAAACCCAAATAAACTCCTTCTTCTCCTATTACCTTGGTCTTGGTGTTTTATTACAGTAATAATACTGTTCTGGCTGCAGATGAGGTCACATGTGTTGATTACAAGTGGCCATAGTTTTGTAAGGAGTACTATTTTGCACTAGCTGGCCACACCATTGATTGCTCAAAGAGGCTGACATGGCAACTTTCTGATGGCCCACTGCCCCTCAATCCTATCCTTCCTCTTGTCTGTGGTCCATGGTGAGAGTTAACTACATGCTGCTATGATAAGTCTACAGAAGTGTGTGCCCTCCTTTCATGTGAAGCAAGGTGCCCTGTGCGATACCCTCAGTCCAGAGGGAAGCAGGAAACCTAGGTCAGATGCCCCACCCTGTCTGGCCTCCACCTCCTCTCCCCTGGGCTTTGGGGCCTGGCAGCTCCCAAGAAAGTATTGCTCTGTGGTTCAGAAGGCAGGCAGCTCAGGAACAGAATTCTGAGACCTAGTGGACTCATGGTCACAGAGCCCAATGTAGGACCAGCCAAGGCTACCTGGAGCCAGGCTCAACCACAGGGCCAGCCTCCACGCCCTGCGTGTTTGAGGCCTGTGTGCTAATGTCCCAGCCCCGCAGGCCGCTGTCTCCTCCAGCCATCTCTGCTTTCTACTCCACCAGGAGGAACACTGAGTGCAGGACTGCCCAGGAAACTGGCTGCAGCCCAACCCTTGGCCACGTTCTTTGCTCCTTGGCCTACTGCCTGCTGGCCCAACAAGACATTCTGGAAAGCTGATGCAGGACCTCAGAACACAGACCTAGGAGACTTTTACAGGAGAGCTGAATATTGTCCTGAAGGCAGGGTTCCAAGAAACACTATAGGCAGCTGAGCGAGGACAGGGAAACTAGAGGGGACAGTGTGGCTCAGCACCATTCCCCAGGCGCTTACCTGGTATGTGGTGCAAATAGCCAGCAGCAACCTGAACTGATTCCCTGGCCTCTGCTCCTCCCCTCAGCCCTTCACCAGGCATCTCCCGGAATGTGCTAGCAGAGCAGACCTTGGGCTCGTTGAATAGGATATTCCACACTAGCCAGATGCCCCATCCGCTAGCCTGGGCTCCCACACCCCTGTTAACCCCTCGCATAAAGCTATTGTGCTTTGGAACCAAACTTCCAACCACAGCCCCATGGCTCCCGAGCTTGGCCTTGAAAGGACTTTTTTTTTTTTTTTTTTTTTTAGCAGTGCTGAAGATCCTCTGAGGGTCTCTAGGTCAGCTCCCCCCACTTTCTTACCTCTCCAGGCATCTGCTCTGGCCCTGATTGGATGGAGGCTCTTTCCTACCTACACTGTGTGAAAGCTACCATCCAGCCATTGGCAGGAGCTAAGCCGGGAGAAGGCATGCCTCTACTACTCAGCCTGTCCTCCGTGCCTCTTCACCTCGGTTTTCTTGACTATAGCAGGAGGGGACAAACTTCTGGTTTGTACCATGACAACACCTGTGTCTGGGACATTAAGAGAGTACCCAGACCAAGCCGGCCGTGCCTTTGTCCTTCCCTTCCCATTAACACATGAGAAGCAGGCAGTCCTGCGTCCATGGGGTCCATACACAGTGAGTGGGCGGAGCTGTCATGCACAGGACCAGCCCTTCTCCAGAAGCTTTCAGACTGGAGGAGGAGGAATGCCTTACATGCTTGGATTAAGATGTGCTCTCACCTCCTGGAGAGCGGCTTGTGTACCTGGGAGTCTCTGTGAGAGAGGGGTGGAGGTGGGGTGGCGCAAGGAAGGAGGGAGGAGGAGGGGGGGAAGATGATGGGAGAACAGGTGACAGCGATGACAACAGGAAGAGAATCCAGGGCTCTGCTCTCCAGGTACATGTGGCCCTAATGCTCTCTCTGGAGGCCCTGTCCCCTTGGGGCTCTGAGCACCATATGCCACCTGTTCAGTCCTCACCACACTGAATTATCATTGCCAGGTGAGAACAGTGAGGCCTAGAGAGGAGAAGGCTTGTGAGCCAGGGCCTCCTGTCTACTACCCTCAGAGCACACACACCTGCAACATCCTCTGACACACACATGGCCTCAGAAAGCCAGTCTGTGGTACTCTGGGAAGCCCTAGGCCTCCAGGCCATCCAAACCCCAGAAACCAGCCTTCCTGAATCCATTTACTAAATAACAGCCCTTTCCCTAGCCTCCGTGTATTTGTTCTAATGCTGATGCCCTAAAATATCCGGGCTTTGCTTCTGGAAGGTTAGGTGTATTTGGCCCCTTTATGCTTATTTCAAAGCAAGACAATCTCTCTCCCCCGGCCCAGCTCTCCGTGCTGAGTTCTGGCTTTGTTCAACTTCCATGGAATTTCAGTGCTAAGTTTTATGGCATTGCTGATCCCATTTCCTCAACCCCCATATCCAAGCTAGATCAACACTCCCAGGCTTGCCATATAGCGACCACTGTGACCCCACTGCAGGCCGTCACTGACTAGGGTATCCCTTTCCCTCCTCATCATGGGGCCTTCTTCACCCCATCCAAGAGTGAAAGTGGAGCCTGGCCCCTCTGGTTCTGTGGTCTTGAGAGCCAGGATGAGGATGGGCAGACAGGTCTCCCCATGTGGGGCTGGTGCCCATACTAGGAGTAGACTAGTTATCTCCAAAACCTGACCACCTGGGGTAGCTGGCTGACACCACCCACCCACTAGAAGGAACAGGGCTGGCTGCACATTGAGAGCAACACTCCAAGCTCCAAGCTCTCCCCAAGGAAGGCAGTACCAGTGTTCCCTGATAATAAGGACCTGGAGGCCCAGGAGTGCAGGCTCAGAGCAGGCTCTGAGGCTAGCCTCTGGTCAGGGACAACAGCTAATCTCTGCCTTGGCCCCTTCCCTGTGAACTTGTACCTACTATGTTACACCATGGGAGTCCTGCAGAGGGAAAAAGCGGCATGTGGAGAGAGCAGGCTCAGAGGTCCAGGGTGCTGCCTGCGTCCCTGGAGAAGAAAACTGCAGGGCATAGGCTTCTGGCTGCTGAGTCACAGGTCACCACAGGTGAAGCAGCATCAGATAACACTCGATAGCTTCCTGGGTCTCTGCTCTGCGTGTTCCCAGGCAGACAGGTTGTGGCTGGGTTGTGTTACCCTCAAGGATCCCTGGGGGGGAACTGCTGTCCAGACCTCCCAGTTTGAAGATAGAGTTCCTCTCATCGCAGCTGCGGGTCATGGGTGGACGACTCACTCGGAAGGCATGGATTTGACTACTGTCTTTCAGCTTTGCCTTGTCAATAGCTTCCTCTGACAGAGGTAGAAAATCATATGCCTCATGTCTGCGTCTCCTCAACTTCAGAACTGATGGACCTGTAACCTGCCATGTCTCAGGGACATTCATCTACTCAGACGTAGAATGGCATATACAGGTACAGCCCTGCCCATGCTTGGCTCAGTGCACTTCTGTAGAGGAGAGTGTGAAGGCAGAGTGGACCCCATGTCTAACCATCAGAAAGCTTTTGCCTGTCAGATGCATGGTCCATGCTCAGCTTTTCCTGTCACCCTGTGATTCTGGTGCTGTCTGTCGCTCAGCCCTGGATGTCACAATTGGATGTGCCCTGAGTGTTTTAAGATCTATAGATGCCTTTGTAGTATCCCTGGGCATTGTCATTCTTTTCTTTTTTCTTTTTTATACAAGAACGTGTAAATACAACCATGTCTGTGTTACCATAATCTCATCAGGAAATTGGACCTTAGCTCTCTCTCGAGGAAGCTGCCCCATGGCCCTTCTGAAACAAAGGGCTGTTTTGTAAAATCACGATGCAACACTCACAGCGTGAAAGTCATCGTCTTAACCATTCAGAGTGTTTTCACCGTGCTGTGAGGTCACCACCTGCATCCACCTCCAGAACTTTCCACCTTCCTGAACTGAACCTGTCCCCATGAACACCGACTCTACATTTCCTGCTTGGGCACCCATCATCCTTTCTGCCACCATGAATGTGATAACTTTTTTGGAATCTCTTGGTTTGTCCCAGCACCCTGACTGTGATGGCTGTGAGACATTCTGCCTTCTGGCTATTGTGATTATGGCAGTATGGGGGGGGGGGGGGGGCGGGGGGTGTGCAGAGGGTGGAGGGGAAGGGGCTGGTCTGGATCTCAGCACTTTGAGGTTGACATCCAGAAGTGACAGCACACAAATATGTGGCAGTTTTAGGTGTATTTACATTTTTTTTTTTAAAGAAAGTGTCAGTCTCAACAGCAGGTGAACCATTACATACCCCCACCTCCCCATCCCCACCTATTTCTACAGTGCACCGGCTCTCAATGCCTTGCATCCTGGCACTTACTTTCTGTTTTTCTTATTCGCTTGTTTATTCTTGACAGTAGATGGCCTCCTGAGGCTTCAGTTCCTACTTCCCTTAAGTTTAGCAATGCTGAGGAGATTTTAATGCGATTTGGAGTCAATGAATTATTTTTTAAAGTAAGAAAATTGAGACATAGAAAAATATTGCCCAGGACTTGGTGGTAGAGGGTTCACCAGGCTTGCAGAGGGCTGTAGGTTCCATTCCTAGCTCTGATGGAGGAAGAAAAGAAAGGAAGGAAAAGAAGGAGGGAGGGAGGGAGGGAGGGGGAGGGAGGGGGAAGGAGGAATACATTTTATCTTCCAAAAACATAAAAATGAAACAACAACTTATATCTGCCATTCCAAACTACTGAGAGAAGAGCAGAGTGGCCACAGGGGTTTTTGGTGTTGGTTGCTGGGGTCGGGTGACATGAGGAAACAAGGGCACAGTGCTGGCTAAAGGGGTGTGTAATTGGAAGCCGGTGGACACTGGGGCAGAACAGCTGGGGACATTTAGCTCATCTTGGGAGGGGAACACTTAGAACGTAAGTCATCCCCGGGCAAGATACGGACTCCAGGCACATGTATCTACAGGGGTGGTTGCACTCTCTAGAAATCAAAAAGAAAAGTATCTTTCCAGGCCAGGGAGTGGTCTGGCCGATAATAGCAGAATCTTGAGCCTCCAGGAAGCCCGTCTGTGGTTGGGTCTTCTCCTCCTCTCACTTGACACCCCAAGGAAGGCAGGCTTGGGGGCCATCTCTTTGGCATGGGGCAGACACTTGACCTTCTGCCAAAGAAGGCCAACACACCTTGAGATTGGGTGGACAAGCCATTAGGAAAATGGGGGAGGAGCTGAGCACAGGGACAGAGCTCCCATCATGAAAGCCCACCTCTCAGGCTTGGGATGTCAGCTGTGCTCTGCCATAGGTGAGCAGCTTCATGGCCCTCCTGTCCCTGTGGCTTCCATGCCAGAACAGTGACTACCCAGAACTAAACATTAGCAGTAGGTGGCCAAGACCAAAAGCAATGGGATGAAGGTAGGATCAGGCATGTGACAGTCTATCTACATTTGAGCCACGCATCATCGCTGGCCACAGGAGCTGCAGCAACCCCAGAAGGTGAAAGAAAATAACGTAGCCAGCCAGGAGCCTCTGAGTGTGACAGTCCCAGTCTGACTCTGATTGATAAGTGCAAGGTCAAGGCCACAGACCCAGAGCCAAAGCCTGGACAAGCAGGAAAAACTCTCAATACACAGCTTCAAGAAGGCCTCGGAACACTCCATCTCTTAAGCAGACTGTAAATGATGCACCTTAACATTTAGAATGACTGCCACAAAGTTCACAGTGAAAGAGAGCACAGTTTTAAGTGAACTCTCAGTGGATCGGCAGGGTCTGGGCCCAATCCAGTCATGGCGGGGGAAGACTTGCCTTTATCTAAGGTAATGATGTTACTTCCTTCAGGATGCTTCTATATTTGTTTCATTTTTTTCCCACTACATGAAAACATTACTTGTTTCTACCACAGTTTGATAAAATGTATGTATGTATCATATATATGTATGTATGTATATATACAGAAACTCACTATATAGCCCAGGATGGTCTACAGCTCTCCATCCTCCTGCCTCAGTCTTCTGAGTTCTAGAATGACAGGTGTATGCTATCATGCCTGCCTTGATCAGTGAATTTCTGATACATTTTGCAGCTCTGGTTTCTCTGGCTCAAGCCTGTGCTCTGGTCAGTTGAGTGACGTGGCAAGCACGATCACCTGGGTACTGGCTCCATGTGGCTCTGAAGAAAGGCCTTTGAGGAAAGTAGAGAAACAAATCTCAGTTATCCCGAGGCATGCGAACAGAGTACACTTGCCTTTCGTTGAAGACCCGCAGGAAGTCATTTTCTCTTGACTGCGGGTGTGTGTCAAGGAGCCCCAGGGAGCTAGGTGGAGGTGGGGGAGGGGCAGACAAACAAGCAGTGGCCTTGAAGGGGCTGGTCTCCATGGCCTTGTCAAATTGCTTCTCGTACCCTGGAGCCACCTGCCCTGCATGGTGTGATGTGCCTTGATGAACAACCTGTTTCAAAGTTTGTGCAAACATGACTTTCCAGGTCATATTCCCAGCCCCCACACCTTCCTGGCTGACTCACTTTGGGGGACTGTGGCCTCAATGAAGCAAGAGTCTGGCTCTGCTTAACTCCTCCTCCTTCATCAGCAGGGCTCTGTGGACAAGGGACACAGGATCCAGAGCATTAACCAGGCTTCAGAAGAGCTGGTCAGAGTTTTGCTGAGCCCTAGGAGTTCTGGGTCCCATGGGTGATGGCCATGAAGTCCTTAAGCATACATCCATAGGGGAGGACAACTTGTGGGAGTCAGTTCTCCCCATTCTGGGTCTGGGGGCTCACCTCAGCCCAGCAGGCTTGGCAGCAAGTGTCTTTGCCCACTGAGCCATCTTGCCAGCACCCCCAGCTAAGTTCCATACCCCACCCATGCCTCTCTACTGCTCTGGTCCTCTGTAGGAGCTGTGTGTATGAACGTGCCTTCCCGTCTAGACAAACAGGTGTCTGTCACAGGCTGCTGTAGTCTCCTGGGTCTTGAGCCAGCTCTTTGAGACAAACACTTTTTTGGCAAAAGAATCTTCATCTTTTCTTTCTTTGTCATAGAATACATTTATTATGCCAATTTAATCATTATCAGAAAATCGCTTGGGAACAACTGACAATAAAGTCAGCAGAAACAACTCGGGAGTGATAAATCACCCGAAATTGATAGCAGAAATGCTTTGTGACTTCTCAGGTGGCATTTGCCTTGTGACAGTTGCTCATCTCAGTCCAAAATGAAAGAATGAACATGAGACAACCTTTGTGTAAGGACGCATCAACAGGGTGCATGGGGACTCTGAGCAAGCTGCCACATAGTCACCACATGGTGCTATTCTGTGCTTCCTGCCTACGTGTTTAGGGCTCTGAGGCTGCCTGCCTGTGTGTTTAGGGCTCATCGGCCTG
>OU015747.1:32054527-32117976 GCA_907169655.1 Acomys percivali | reverse complement strand
TCTCTCTCTCTCTCTCTCTCTCTCTCTCTCTCTCTCTCTCTCTCCTCCCCCTCCTATTGCCCCCCATGCCCTTCTCCTCAGTGAGTGGTCCACCCCTGTACTGCACACCTTATCTGACTATGTAGGCTCTCAAAGGATCAGTGTCTGAAGCTAACAGTCCTGTGGGCACAAGGTCATGTTCCCTCTCCCTCTGTTCTATGACGTTGTCCAGGTCATTGTCAAAAATTCAGAATCCCTTGCTTACCAGGCTCAGCCGAGCTCCTTGCCTGGTGTGGAAGGAACCCCACAGTTTTATAAGAAACTGTACTCACAGGCAGCAAACGAGGGTGGGGGGTGGGGGACGGGGGGGAACCAGCACCAGGAGGGCTTCTGGGTAGCTGACATGACAGAAGCCCATTTCCTCTCAGGAGACATACAGGAAACACTGTGGAAGGCTCTGGGGGGAGTAGAGCAGAGGAGCCCAGGTTAGCTGTCACTCAGGGGCCCAGGGGCAGAAGTGGGGCCCTTGGAACTTACAGGGCATGGGCCCTGCAGTGTGATTCTGAGAGTCCTGCCCACCCCACACTGTCACATGAACCCAGGCAGCATGAGAACCCCCCCTATTTTGGCTACATTGAGACTGTACAGATTTAATGAATTAATTCTCCAAATTACTGAATCAATACCTAATTACAACCACAGGCAATCTGACAGCCTGAGAGCCAGACTCTGTAATCACTGCTTTTAGGCAAGAAACGGAGTTCAGAGAGGTGATGTCACTCCCCTAAGTGCGCAGCTACCAGCTTAGGGCAGGTGGCTGAGGAGGGGGTGCTGCCAGGCACTGTCACTGGGGAAGAGGATGGGGGTGGAGGGTAGGAGTTATATGGGGCTGTTAGCAATGAGCCTTTGCACCCTGCACTCCACACTGTGTTTCCTGCACCCCTGCACTGTGCACACTGCACCCCACACCCACTGAACCCTCCACCCCACACTGTGTGTTCTCCACCCCTGCACTCCTGCACTGTGCACTCTGCGCCCCACACTTATTACACACTCCACCAAGAACTGTGCACCATGTGCCTCACACTGTGCTCTGTGCCCTGTTACATACAAACGGCTCTGTGGACCTGGAAACGTGTCTTCTGCATTCTGTGCCCCTGGGCTGGTACCCTGCACCCTCCACCTTGCAGCTCTGCTGTAGGCAGTTTTCATTACTGTCCAAGCAAGAGGTCCAAATAGCTCCAGCTGTAAGCAGGAGGGTCAGGGTCAAAGGAAGGATGTGCTGCCCCCTGGTCTCTCAAGCATTTAAGGAAAGATTTGGTCCAGCCTGGCAGAGTGACTAAAGCAAATGTCATCCAGTGGCCACAGTCCTGCCTAATGGCCTAGCTAGCCTCAGCATTTGCCTGGTGACCAGCAGCCCCTCAAGGAAGGGACGCCCACGGAGACACCTGACTTGCTAAATGGCCGCTGGGCTCCTGGGCTCACTGGCAGAGCTGCAGGCCTGCTGTGTAGACTTAGACCTCCTTCCTCAGCTTCAGGCACTAGAGATGGAGACCAAACACGGGAGTCAGGTCTAGCGTTCTGTGACTGTTGGAAAAGCAGACTACATCTTTGCTTTCCTGGGTTGTATAATGGACCATGGGGTTAGAAAGCTCTGTTTCCCTCCTCTAGGCCTCCCAGGTATAGGATTAAGCAACACACATTCTCCTCCCCAGCTCTGAGGGTTTGGTGTACAGACTGGTTGGTCCCCATAGCCCTGCAGAGAGCCTGTCTTCCTTTGCCCACTGGACAGAGCTTAATGCAGAGGACCCACACATAGCACCCCCAAACAAGGCAGACGGGAGATATGGCTGGGTTTCGCTGTGCCTAGCTGCCTAGGCAATAAGGACCACCATTGTCTAAAAAAGGCATTAGGAGGATGGGGGGCTCTGGGACTTGACTCCTTTGGCTTCTGACCTCCATCTTCAGTCTTTCAGGCACTGTACAGAGGGACCCCTGAGCTGGCAGGGACTTCCAAATTGGACCGAGTTGGAGTTCTTGTAGGGGATGGCCATTCCTTTTAACACAGAGTTCAGAACTCACCTTGAAGGTGAGGGATCTGGAGGGAAGCAACCTGCTGAGAAGCAGAAGCCTAGCAGGAGGGCTGGAGAGGTAGCTCAGTGGTTAAGAGCACGTGCTGCCAATTTAATTCCCAGAGCCGGCATTGACCATCACCTGTAACTCCAATTCCGGGGGATCTGATGCCCTCTTATGGCCTCCACAAATACCCACACTAACTTCCATATGTCCACACACATACACAAATACATATAATTTAAAACAATAAAAAAAATTAAATTAAAAAACAAAAGCAAGCAGGGCCTGGAAGCCAATAATGAGAGGATCTGGGTGGGAGGACGGGAGTTGGAGGACACAGAGCTTTATACCACAGAGACTGAAGGTGGTAAGGTCGGGAGTGTACAGTGGTTACAGAGGACTTGCAGAGAGGACTCCTGACCAGCACAGGCTGGAGGAGACACAGAGGGCTGGAGAAGAAACTGACAGTGTTTCTTTGTGGTTCATTCAGGCTTCTCTGTGGGGCTCAGGATGCAGCCAGGAGCATGTTAAGCACACACTTTGCCACTGAGCCTGCATCCCAGCATTAGCCAGTGCAGTAGCTAGCAGTGCTCAGGACGTCATCAAGATACAGAGCCAGAAGAGGACCTGGGAAAGGCAGAGGGCACACCTGGACAGGCAGATAACTCCATGGAAGCTTCCCTCCCGACAGACATGTGGAGGTTTGCAAATAAAGCACAGAGGCCCATGCACTCTATAAAAGCAAGCAATGATAGAAGAGTCTGGAAAGAGATGAGAAAAAGGCAGGGGAGGGAGATTTGAAACCATGGCTTCTGCCATGGCCGCTGGGTCAGAACTCAGCCTGCTCCAGTTCTGCAGGCTAGAGCCTGCAATTAGAGAGAAGACCCCAGAGGAGGGAAGCTTGGAGGTTGACACAGCCCTGAGGAGACTCCAGGAGAAGGATATGGAAGGTATCCCACAACAGCTGGTGAGGCAGGGCCTCTACCCAAGGGGTAGTGACTGGAGATAAGAAGTTTCTGGGGGCTGGAGAGTTGGCTCAGTGGTCAAGAGCACTGTCTGCTCTTCCAAAGGTCCCGGGTTCAATTCCCAGCACCCACATGGCAGCTCACAACTGTCTGTAACTCCAAGATCTGACACCCTCACACCAATGCATATAAACTAAAATTAAATAAAGATATATCTTTAAAAAAAAAAAAAAGAAGTTTCTGTTGGGATAAGATAATGGGACAAGCAGGCAAAGGTCAAGGGTCCTGGAAACCTTGCTGGTGGTGGGCAACAGACACCAGAGGCCCCCCAGGAAGGTCTGGAAGGTGAAAATATGTGGCATCTGGGGTTCAGAAAGCCTTGGGATCAGAGTGAGGAAGAGGGGTGGTGTAGAAGCAACCATGATAAGGGATGCAGACAGCCCTACGGTTGGAAAACAAGTGGCAGAGAAGGGCAGGTTCTTCTGAATATCTACTTCATTGTGTACCACACGTACACACTCGGCCATGCATGCACACAGCAGACACAAGGCCTCCCTTGCACGATCATTTCCATTTCATAGAGAATGAAACAAGCCCTGCAGGCTGTTGGGAGGTCTAGCGTCTTGGCCACCTCTCTCAGGCTCCCTGGTCTCACTTGCAGCTGGCGGCCTTGCCTAACCATGGCCTAACAGAACTCAGCCTGATCTGGGAACTGATTAGCGGTATTGTTCAGGAGCAAGGCAGGCATTTCATTTCCTCTCTGCTGCGGGCCCTGCCTGCCCTCTGCAGCCTGCATCAGCCACGGCTCCTTGCCAGGGCTCTGGATATTAAACTGTCAGTGGCTGCTGGAAATCCGTCTGTAAGAACATTGCCTTTCACAGGCAGACTGACTGGCCTTGGGGCCTTCCCTGCTCTCAGACTCCACCCATGTGCCTGGATGTGCAGAGCTGTTGCTAGGTCTGAGTCCAGCTCTCTGGCAGCGTCAGGGGATCCAGGTCCAGGTGAGGACCTTCAGGGGCCCAGGAGTCCCATATCCCAAGCCCCTACCCTCCTGTTGTCAAAGCTGCCTGTGACTTTAGGAGCAAAGCCTGTCTACGGAGTGAAATGTTCACCTGAGCAAGCAGGAAGGACCCTGAAAATGGTTCCTTGCTCCCCAAAGGGACAGAAAAGATGTTCCCTCCTTTCACCTAGCCTGCTCTCACCTTCTTCAACATACCTGTCATGGAAGCCGCCTTAAAACCATGAGAGTGATATGCCCGAGACCAGTCTGTGTGCCCAGGTTCTGAGATGGGAGGAGGTGGTTGAGGCTCTGGGGTCTGGATGGTCAGAGTTCCCTGTGACTCAAAACCAGACTGAGTCCTTGTAGTTTATACTGGTTTCAGATGGGCCATCTGTCACTCACGGCTCCCATAATGATATGTCTTCAGAGTCTCCATCTACACACACGGAAAGCAATCTACATGTGATGTCCCCTCTCAACACAACATAAGGCCCAGAACCTCTCAACGTCATGATGACAGAAGACTATCATCTATGTATCTGTCTGCCTGCCTGTCTACAGTAAGTAGGTGATAGACAGCTAGGTGATGGGTAGTAGTCAGGTTGATAGGTATGTAAGTAGACAACTGCTTTTTTGTTTTGTTTGCTTGTTGTTTTTGTTTTGTTTTTCAAGACAGGATTGCTCTGTGTAAGAGCCCTGGCTGTGTTGGAACTCACTTTTAGACTAAACTGGCCTTGAACTCACAGAGATCCACCTGCCTCTGCCTCCTTAGTGCTGGGATGAAAGGCATGCACCACCACACCTGGCTAGATGATGGATTTTATAGATAGATGAGGAAGAGACAGATAATAGGTATCAGATGATAGATTTCATAGATAGATAGATAGATAGGTAGATAGATAGATAGATAGATAGACAGACAGGCAGGCAGACAGATAGGGAAGCCCATAACTCCAACACAAAGGGGCTCAGGCAGCGCCCTTGTTAGCAGAGGTCTCCATAAGCCTTCCCCAAAACACAGTGTTCAGAAGGGCTATACTGAGTAGTTAGCAGGCGCAGGCAAATGCTTGGCAGAAGCCAGCACCCTGTCTGTCCCTACCTGGCAGGTGGAGCCCATGTAGGTGTTATTTAGATGAGGCTCCAGGAACAGGTCAGGTAGAGTGAGGAGGCAAAGGGAAGGCAGGAGCAGGTAAGGGTCAAGACCTAAGTCTAATATAGCTTTGCCTGGAGGCATGTGGGGCCCCAGGAAGACTTATCTTCCAGAGCCTTAGCTCCCTGCTGTGACATGGTCCTGGACTTGTCTGGTCACACAGAGACAGTCTGTGTTGGAAGACATATCCATATAGGGTTCTTGCCAGAGCCATGACTGTTCTAGCTGCCCACTGCTCACAGCTCACAAACCACAGCTGACTCCACCCAGCCCGGTTCCGTGCATGCGCAGTGAAGCCATCTGCTCACAGGCTGTGGTGGTCAGTTGCTGGCTCTGAGATGGCAGCATCCATCTTCCTTTAATTAAATATCAAGCTCTCCAGGCCTCCAACCTCTGCAAAGAGGCTGTAAGTGAACAACCTGCCCCCAGTGCCCCATGAGGGTGGGTCTTATTGCCATCAGCAGCAGTTAGGGCACGGTGCGAGCTCGGCAGGCCAACTCTTGAAGCCGACTCCCTGGGAGCTGGAGGCCAGAGGGACCACAGCCTGTGCTCAGTCTCCCTGCCTCTACCTGCCCAAGCTCACACTTGTTGCACATCTGCAAGTTGTCCAAGCACAAAACACAGTGCCTCCAATCATGTGAATGTCCCACCATCCTGCGGACAAAGCCGTGGTCCAAGGCCCTAGTCCGAAGGACCTCTGTGACCATCATTTTCTGGGGCCCAAGGTGAGGTGCTGCAAAAGCCTTAAGGAATTCTTGGAGTAGCCACTTAGCCTGAGGAGGGAGACACTAGGGAGAAGACCCCTCTCAGGCACATGGCTTGCTCTGCCTTCTCTTTTTCTTCTTCCCCCCCCCCCCAGTTTATCTTCTGTGCTGTGTGCAGATACATGTGAGGAAGGCCTGTGTGTGAAGGTATAGGAATGTCAGAGGTCAGGCATCATCTTCTATTATATTTTGCCTTTTACTTTTAATTTGCATGTACACACAGAGAGAGAGAGAGACACACACACAAACACACACACAGACACACACACAGACACACACACACACACACACACACACACACACACACACACACACCCCATGGCGCACACGTGGAGGTCAGAGGACACATTTCAGGAGCTGGCTCTTGCCTTCTGCCTCGCTGAGGTAACATCTTTCTTGTTTCTGCCATGCTATTTACATCAGGCTATCTGGCCTGTGAGCTTCTGCGTGATGTCTTGTCTCCGGCTCCCTTTCCACTGCAGGTGTCTGGGTCACAGGCTCAGGAAGCCACTGCACCAGCTTCTTTTGTGCTCTCCAGAGATTGAACACGGGTCTCTGGGTCTTGAGGCTTGAGATTTTCCTACTGAGCCATTTTGTTTTTTGAGCCAGGGGTTCTCACTGAGCATGGAGCTCACCATTTGGGCTAGTCTAGCTACCCAGTGTGCCCTGGGATCCTCCAGCCTCTGTTCCCTCCAGCATTGGGATTACCAGGTACACACTGCCACTTCTGGCTTTTCAGGTGAGTCCAAGGGATCTGAGCTTGGGTTTCTTGCTTGACTGAGCAAGATCATTATTCACTGTGGAGTCTCCTTAGCTCCCTTCTGGGCTTCTTGACTCAGCCTCCAGAGAAGCTCTGGATCTAACTCACATCTCAACATCCATCCATTTACCCTGGCTGGACCACATCACTTTCCCAGAACACTACAGAGGACCTTCCTCTATCTCCCACCTCCCTGCTGACCGCAATGGAGGCAGTCTTTCTGATAGATACCCCTTGCTCAGCAGCTCCAGTAGCTCCTTGAAATCATGGAAGAGGAGCTTACCTTTTGACTGGACTGTCCCAGCCTAGGGGCTATCAATACTTACCCCAGTTCAGACCTGTGAGACTGCTCACTTGGCAATGAAGCCATTTTCCCAGAGTACAGAACTGGCCATGCTGGTTGCTAGGTCCCTCATGCCTCGGTACGCCCAGAGGTCCCTCTGCCATTGGCACATGTCCTTCCTGCTCTGGTACACACAACCCATCTATAGGAGCACAGAGAGAAAAGGGGAAGAGAAGAGAGAACTGCTCCACCCCAGTAGCTCAGCTCTAGTGCTGAGAGCCTTGTTCTTAGTGCAGTTCAACATGAATAATGA
Organism: Acomys percivali; assembly: GCA_907169655.1. Lineage (NCBI taxonomy): Eukaryota > Metazoa > Chordata > Mammalia > Rodentia > Muridae > Acomys > Acomys percivali. The sequence goes on along the minus strand of OU015747.1, from coordinate 32,110,686 downwards.
GGCCTCGTCTGCTGGGATCAATGGCTCGTTTCTGGTTAATCCATCATGGAGCAAGCTGTGCCCACAGCAGCCCTGCAACAGGTGAGAAAGTCACGCTTGCCAAGTATGGAGGCTTCTTTGCCCTCTGCTGTGAATAGACAGAAAGCCATAGATAGGAGGACCTTTGAGGCTGCCAGCGGCATTGAGCAAGGCCCAACCGGTAACACTTAGGGCTCCCTAGCTTCCTTGCTGCTCTGTGACCTTGGACAAGTCACTATACCCAAAGGTTTCCACTTGACAACCAAAGAGGGGAGGGGGAGAGCACAAAAGCCCCACTCAGTGTTCCAGGAGGAGCTGCAGCACCTCAGAGGTGAAAAGAAGGGGTTGTACCCTTCCGAGGTCATGGTTACCTCATGTTCCACCTCACTAAGGCAGGGACTCCCACTTGGCCTCTCCATTCTCTTTTCTTGCCTCTACAGTGGGAATAAACAAAATGCCATTTGTTTCCTCGTGTACAGTACAGGAGTCCAAGAGGAAGTATAAGCGACCAGTGGTGATGCTGGGAGCTAGTGGGCTATGCTCCTTTTCACCTGGGTCCCCTTGGGTACAAATAGTATAGCCCAGTTCAGAGTCACCACACAATTAAGTGGCAGGAAGAGCCCTGGGCTGTTAGATAGAGAACCTGGGCACCTGGACAGAGACAGATGAACAGGGGTGCAGCCTGGTGTGTGGTACGGGGAAAAACAAGATGAGCCAGACAAGCCAAGGGAGGGGAAACCCTGATCATAATGTCAGCCCCAGGTGCCATGTGTGTCCCCTGGGGCTCTGGGTTTTAGGGTGACCACTGTCGAGAAGAAGTTGCTCAAAGGATGTGTGGTCTTCAGGGCTTCCCTGCAGTGTGAAGGGCCCGCAATCAGCCACCCTGTCCTCCTCACTCTGACTCCCCCTTACCGTGCCTCTCTCCTCTGGATGAAATTATGGCCCCTGGCTCTGAAACTGGGGAACTAAGACCCTGGCCTCCGTCAAACGGTGCCAGATCTCAGGGCTCTCTTTCCCCATGATTGGCAGACATGACCCAGGAGGAGCTGTCCATCCCATTGGTGCCAGCTCAGCTCCAGGAAACTTCAGTTTCCACCATGGAGAATCTATCTCCACAGAATGAAAGGGGAGCATGCTAAGGCCATAAGGACTCGCTATGGCCATGGAAGCACACTTGACTGTGGGAGGATACTTAGCTGGGGTTCCACTGTGGCCACTATGGTCTCAGAGAAGCACTGTGAACTGGCCAAGCTATAACCTCTCAGTCCTAGGAGACAGGCCACACTCTCAGATTCCACCACAGGAACTCTGCTGCCCTCTAGTTACCTAGGTCTGGTTGTTACTTCAGAAGTCAACGCAGACCACGGTATCTGGACACTGGATCCTTCTCCTTCAGTCTTCATCTCCACTCCTCAGCCTGCTTCATATATACATCCATTCACAACCATTGGTCATCTATCTTAGAGTTTCTATTGCTTTGAAAAAACATCATGATCATAAGAAATGTGTGGAGGGGAGGAGTTATTTATTTCACTGACACTTCCATATCATAGTCCATCATCGAAAGAGATTGGGACAGGAACTCAAACAGGGAAGGATCTTAGAGGCAGGAACTGATGCAGAGGCCATGGAGGAGTGCTGCTGGCTTGCTCATCATGGCTTGTTCAGTCTGTATTCAGATAGAACCCAGAGCAACCAGTCCAGAGGTGACACCACCACCCACAGTGAACAGGGTCCTCCTACATCAGTAATCAAACAATAAAATGTACCACAGGTTTGCCCACAGGCAACACTGGTAAGGCTCATTTTTCCAGTTGAGGGTTCTTCTTCCCAAATGACCCTACCTGGTGTCGAGTTGACATAAAACTGTCTGGTACACCATCTATACATTCACACACCCGTTTATTAATCACCAACCTTTCTACCATCCACATAATCATCTATTCATTTACCAACTCATCCATTCAAACTCCTACCCACCTACTTACATGCCCACTCTGCCATCTATTCACACTCCCACTCACATGTCCATCCATCTACCCGCCATTTATCTATAAACCCACATACCTGTCCATCCATCAAGCCATCTACCAATCTACCTATTTATCCACATATTCATCTATTTACCCATACATCTGTTCATGCACCTACCAACCCATCCATCTATAAATCCACCCTTCATTTATCCATCCATCCACTCATCCATCCACCCACTGGCCCACCAATCCAACCCCACTCAATCTATCTGCCCACCCGCCCATCTCCATAACCATCAAATAAAAATATGCCCCTTTCCTTGCACATTCATCCTTAAGCCCCTGTTGGCAGCACTCCCTTCTGCACCTCCGTACAAAGCGCTTATGCACCACTTACTCCATTTCTTTTACTAGCTTTTCACACCAGCCCTGGGCATGCAGCAGAGACTAGGAGCTGCCTGTCAAAGTCCACACTCTTCTCACCTTCCTGAACACGGAGCTGGAGGGCATTTCCTGCTCTCCCTTGTGGTTAGTCTCAGCAACAAGGCTGAGCTCCAGCTGCAGGAGGGGTGGGGAAAAGGAGGGGCGTTCATGCTGGGCCTGCACTCTAAAGTAAGTGCATCTGCTCCACATTTTCCCTTGCTCTTCCCCTACCTAGGAGCAAATGGTGGCATGGCCCTTGGGGAAGAAAGCCATCAGGTGACAGTGAGGGCCTGAGAGTCATAGCTGGAGCATGCTGCCATCGCCAGGAAAATGTGTCAAGAAGGTTCCTTAACAAGAAGTGTATGCCCACCCTACCTGAAATGTTGCATATTTGAGGCCTTTTCTCTCGGTACAGGTGAGCCTTCTTTAGCTGACAGAAGTGGACATTGTCACACTCAGTGCACAGAAAGGAAGCTAGAGCCACAGGAGCAAGGACTGACCTCATCACACACCCTAGATGCCCAGTGAAGTCCGCCTGCTTTGTCAGCCTCAATGTGGCAGTGGAGCCCACAGAGCAGGACTCTCCCCACAAGGTAGGAAGGAGGAACTTCCCAAGGTGGGGAGTTGAGGCCAGGGGCCAAGAAGCCCCTTCCCAAGGGACAATCCTGCAAGCTGGGCAGGTGTGTTCGCAGCTCCCAGCAGCCATGCACGCAGGAAAGCCAGGATCAGGACTGGCAGGTGAGCTGCAGCTTGGATTTCAGAAAGGCCTCTGGATAGCTAAGCAGTACTTTGAAGGGTCATAAAACACAAAGCCATCGATGGAAGGAAAATATTGAGGACTCCATCAGCAGCTTCTCTGCCAATGTTAATTACATTAACGTTTTAATTATCATCGACTGCTCCAGACTCCCACCAGAGCAGGTGGAAGTTTCTGTTCTTAGAATGGAGCCTTTCACTCGATGGTCCAAGGGGCTGCAGGAGCAAGGTGCTGGGAGTGGCTCAGCACAGCATGGCAGGGGTGCCAGGGGATGCTGTGGGGGAGGGGCCTCCTTGCCTTCCAGGGACATGACAACCTTGCATACCATTCCTGAGGCATCTCTGGCCTCTCACTCCAACCTGCCTGAGGAAAATGATCACCTGTCCTCACCGATGTGACCATCGGTACCTGACTGACCCACCCACTCGGCACCTCTGTTTTCTCTTTCTGAGGCAGGATTGATGTTCTCAGCCTCAAAGGATTAACGGGCACTCGGTGCAGCTAGTCCATAAGCTGGTCCAGCCCGGGTCTGGCGCAGAGCAAGGTCCCCATGATTCTGACCTCCTGGTGCCACATCCCCATCTCAGTGCGATGCACATCCCTCAAGCACTCCAGGTCACCAGATCTCCTCTGCTGCTCCTACCGCTGGAAGTCCTCTGAGCTTGCCATCCCCTCCCAGGAGCTTGGCTGTGCTTTCAAGTCTGAGTACATCGGCTCTGCCTTCTTAGGCTGAGCCTGAGCCTCACCTGGTTCCTCATACATGGCGAGCTCTGGTCTCTAGGCCATGGGTGGTGAGATCTGCTTTAGAGACCGTGGTGTGTTCTGCAGAGGCCGCCCACTGGACGGGAAGTGAGTGACGTCTGTCTGTGATGAGAAGGAACCCGTCTACTGGACTGCCCAGCTGCGTGGAAAGTTTCAGTGGACAGGTTCCTGGGTCACCAAGGAGGATACCTTGCTGGGAGCCTCAAGTGGGCACCATTTTGGGTGTCCCAGTGCTGACTGGGGTTGAAGAGTTCAAGAGCCATCCCAAGGGAAGGTGGCCAATGTAACTCCGGGACAATCAGGAAGCTCCTTCTTGTCCTTCCTACATTATTATAAACAACAGGAGACCACTCTTTATGTGAGTCACCTGGGAGTCCTCTCCTATCCCTGTGCCAGGTCATTACATTCTAAACCAAGTCAGGCTGCAGCAGAGCCAGGCACACCCATCCTAGCATTGATGTGCAATTAATGCATCTGATTAGAAGATTCTCACAGAGGTCAGTTCAACAGCCCGTGTGTGTGCGGGAGAGGAGAATGCTGCTTGGAACGGTGCCTTTGGACAGGTCCTCCTCAGCCTGGGCAAGAGTCATCTGGGGGAAACAGCCACCATGTCCAGAAAACCAGAGGGGACAAGGAGAGTGACCTTGAGAGTCTGGATAGGCACTGACTGCAGAGAGGAGGGAGGGCTGGGAATGGAGGAGGCAAAAGGAGCATTGCTGTGGAAACGGACGGGAGATGGAGAGGGGTGCGAGGTGGATCTAGTCATTCGGAGTTTGGAGTGTCCAGGGAGGGGACCTGGGAAGCAGAAACAGAGCCCTAGAATGATACCCGATGTGGTTAGGGGACTCGAAGGCCACCTGGGTACCTTTCAGCCCGTGTTTGTGTTCCCCTCTCACCTCTGCCTGTAGTATGGTAGCAACCCTTGGGCATCAGCACTGGCCTGACCAGCCTCAGTGGAGTCCAGGTACAGACCCGGCACCTTGCTTCTAAGATTCCTGCGCCAGGATGCTTGAATTTGCCCCAGAAAAGAAGACATGAAGGCAGGAGTCCTTTCCTTTCTGGGAATGGACAGTTCATGTCCTATGTAGGTGTGGCCTTCTCAAGAGAGAGCCATGCCTAAGGGCTTTAGTCCTGGCCATGTGTGCAGCCTCAGCGGCCTCTGCACTTCATGTTACGGCTCCTGGGATCTTTTCTCCCTCCCTCTCTCTGGTGAATGAGATCATTGGGTGGCTCCTGGGTTACCTTGGATAGGTTTATCCTCTGATAAAGCAAAGCCATGTGTCACACCAGAGTTAACAAGTGTCTTCTACTGTAAATGGACATTCCAGGCTCACTTACAAGAGTTCCAGAAGGTTCAAGGTTTCCAGTTGGGAAAGGAGACAGTCATTCTTGTTCATACGCCCTCGGGCTTTGAGTGTGGATCATGTGCATTTGAAATCTCTCTGTGAAAGGAATAGCGGCCCTGCCTGTGCCTTCCTGTGAATGGTGTTTATCACACTGGAATTCTTGACTGGGCTGACAGGAGGCCTCAAGCCGACTCCTGTCCCACATTCCTATACTCTCCCCGCCTTTCCACCTGCCTCAGCACACAGCACACAGCTGACTTAAGGAACAAACTTGTTTTTGTTTGTTTGTTTGCTTGTTTGTTTTGTTTTTGGACATTTCTATATCTGCAGGAAAATTAGGTAGGCAGTCCCAAGAACCCTTCTGGCACCATGCCCCTACTGTGGCAGCTCACAGAAAGCCATATTGTCAGAGCTCAGAAACTAACATCCATGCTGACAAGGAACAAAAGTCTACAGGGCACCCAGAACCCATTTCTACCTCCTGCCTTCTGGCTCAAGGCCACACTTGGCACCGAGGCATCTGGTTTCCTGGGGCTCCTCCTCTTGAAGGTGACAGTCTCTTAGCAGAAACTGTCTTTGGTAGCTGGAGATGCTGGGCAGGGCTGGGAAGGTAGAACTTATCCAGCCTGTCCCCCCTGGTGGGATTGTGAGCTCCTGAGAGGAGGAGCAGAGGTGGCACACCACTGTCATCCCACTGGGGTCACCCCATCATCCTGACTCCTCACCGGTGCTGTGGACTCAGATGGCCTAGATGAATAGTGTGATGTCTCCCCCTTTTTTAGTCCTCTAGATGAAAGTTGCTATGTAAAACTCATGGCTAAGGGTGGAGGTCAAGTCCCCTCTTAAAGGCCAGGGCACTGGTGATGTTTATGTTGAATTCCTCTATATGGGAGGTGGCTTTGTCTTCTTTTTTTATTAATTCAGCCATTTGCTGTGGCCTGGGCTTGTGGCTCTTTCTCTGATATTCTGGGCCCCAGTCTGGTGCCATGTTGTTCTCTGTCATTCTGCCTCTGGCCATGGGGACTCTCAGCTTGCTCTAGTGATCTGGGATGTGCCTTGCTTAACCTTATTCCTGCTTTCTGCCCTACAAGGTGTCTGAGCATTAACTCGTATCTCCTGTCCCAAGCCTAGAGTCATCCACTTCCCCCAGAAACCCTAGCTTTCCCTGAGGAGAGGCATTAGCCACCGATATCCCGGCTCAGAATTAAGTTTAGGATGACTGTCACTTGGCACAAGGCTGGGCACATGAGCATCAGCACCTGCCGGTGGCAATGCTGTGTGAAGCCACCCCTGGTCTGCCTCACTTGGTCCCTGTTTGGCTGTAGCAGGGGTGACTTCAGGGCCACCTACCTGGGTTTTACTAGGCATTGAGGAAACTTGCACATTTGCTCAGGAAAGGGAGCAGGAGAGTGGAGCACCGTGAGCCTGAAGGTGAACAGCAGTATGAGACACAAGCCTCCACATGTGTGTGCAGTGGTCAGTACCCAGTAACAGTAAATGACCTCAGGCTAGCCCTTCTGCAGGTGTCCACAGCTGGCAAGGACATGAAAGGTAACAGCTAGCAAGAGTGGCCAGATCTACCCTTGACCAGCAGGGTGACTGCAGTCACTTGAATGAGAAATGTTCCCCATGGGGTCATGTGTTTGAACATGTGATTCCCCAGTTGGTGGCGCTCTTTGGAGAGCTTCTGGAGCCTTGAGGAGACAGAGTTGTGCTCAAAGAAGGACGTCACTGGGGGTAAGCTTTACCATTTTATAGCCTCGCCTGCTTCTCACTCTTTCTCTCTCTCTGCTTCTTGTGTGTGGATGAAAAGGCTCCGTTTTCTCTAAAACCACCATGTTAGAAGGTACAACGAAAAGAAATCAGCTCTCTAGCTCCCCCACCCTTGGCCTCCTACCCCAAGGCTGACCAATCTGGATTTATTTTATTATTTTATTATGTGTTGGGGTGCAGGTACCTGTGGAGAACAGAGGAGTCAGATCCCCCTGGAGCTGGAGTTACATGTGGCTGTGAGCTACCTCATGAGGGTGCTGAGAACCGGGCGCCAGTCCCTCTGTAAAAGCAGTACATGCTCTTAAGCTCTGATCTGCCTCTCCAGCCCCAAATCTGACTTGTACCAGTGAACTGGATTAGAGTTCCCCTGCCTTGTTAATGAATCAGGTCTCAGAATGCTGAACACCAAAGCAATGGCGATACTAACTATATTAAGTGGGATTCTCCAGAGAAGTACAAGTGATAGAAAGATAGACAGTAGATAGAAAAAAATACATATGTGATAAGTAGATAGATAGATGATAGATTCTATATATCTCTTAAGTTCTAATATGTGATTTTATATATCATATGTAGCTATAAAATACAGGCCTGCATCCCTCTGGCTGCCTGGTTTAGCTCCTACTGCACTCCCATGTACCCCTCCCCCAGGTGTTTCTCTGAGACCTGCACACTCATGCCACCCAGAGTCCGCTTTCTCTGGTGGCTGTTCATATTGGCTAAAGCTGATACCGTCCCTTGTTTGAGGGAGAGCTCTGCTGCCCCCTGCTGACTACTCTCAAGGGAAACCAGATTCATTTCCCTTTGCAAAGGTGAGGAGGGAAGAGGAGGAAAAGATTCTTAAAGGAAAATTGGGTAGCCCTGGGACAGAGTTGGGCTTGGAAGGTGTGAGCCTGGTTAACTCCTGGTCTTTTTCCTTTGCTTTCTGTCTCTGCTTTGGAAGAGAGCACATGCACGGTGCATCCACCCTGTGCAGGAGCTGAGGCAGTGGGGAGCTGACCCTGACCCTGCACAGAAGGGGTGCTGACCTCAGTCTCTTCACAAGAAAGGGGACTGCCCCTGGTCGCCCCATGGGAGGAAGGGGAGGGGATGACCCCATCCCTGACAGGAGGGAAGCTGATTCTGACCCCTGCCCAGGAAGGCTGACCCCTGACCTCGGCATAGAAGAGAGCAGAGAAACTGAGTAACTCCTGCGCAGGAAAGAGGGTTGACCCTGACCCCTGTAAAGGAGGGGAGCTGACCCTGACCCCTGCACAGGGAAGGGGACTGACCCTGACCTCTGCCCAGGAGGGAGGGGAGAAGACACATGTCCACTGGTGCCAGGTGCCCCCGCTCTGCTGTCCCAGAGGGTCTGCTTAGAGGTGCAAAGCCAGCGGCTTCTCCTTCTGCTACCTCAGACTGGGAAACAATGAAGAAGAGCCTTCGAGTTCCACCAAAAGTGAGTCCAGGCAAGAAAGGGCTGCTTTGGGTTTACAGAGACTTGTTGGCATCTGGAGTAGGGGAGGAGGAGCTTCAGCAAGACCCGACGCAGAAGGCCTGAAATAGAGGCCCCAGGTCACACCCCCCCCCCCCGCCATCCCACCTCCCCAGCTGCCCTTAGCACAACCATGTGGCAAGAACACATGTGAACACTGGGTCACTCTGCTTTCGGAATTCCAAATGAGTCCGCAGAGACACTGAGGGAGCTGGTTCTCAGCGTGGGAAGCCACCAGCTGCAATACCCAGGTCTGGTGAGTCCACACAGGGTGAAGGTGGAATGTGGGCCTCACCTGAATCCAGCACTACAAAACCAACCAACCAACCATAAAGCCCTGAGTGGCTGTAAAAAAGTAAATGACAGAAGCAGGACAGGACAGGGAGTTGCAGGGGGACCTGGGCTGTTGAGATCAATCATCTGTCCCCAGTGGCCCTCAGGGAATAGCTCAGGGCTGTTGCTGTACATCTTTCACTCTTGGTTAGCCTGTATCCCCTGGGCAGTGTAGAGAGAGGCCAGGCCCTAGAGGCAGACCCCTGGGAAAGTAGGTCCAGGATGACCTCAGAATGCAAGTTCCCTGCAAGCCTCCTCTGTAGTGTTTGAAATGCTCATCCAATGCCAGGCCCCCACTCACCCCACTTACCTCCAGGGATCCTGGTGCTGCATTCTGGCCTTGAGCCATTTCTAGGTCATTTCAGTAGTGTACCCCCTCAGGCCCAAGGCCATGAGCCTTGTGTAGGACAGAGGGACAGAAGAGCAAGGGCAGTGGAGAGAGATGGTGAGGTTGGTAAGAGGTTGGTGGAGGACCTCAATGGGAGGATGGAGTGGTCTACCCACCCTGTGAGCAGCCTGTGGTAAGAACCAGGCTGTCTGTGGGGAAAGAGGCTGGCTGGTAGATACCACCTTGCCATGCTGATGTGTAAGAGAGGGGCCTCTGGATTATGGCCAGGTTGCCCAAAGGCCCTTTCCATCCAAGTGTCCCAGAGACCAGGGGAAGGGGTCCCCAGCCCATACATCTAAACAGAGCAGAGAGTCCAGGCCCTAGGCAGCCCAGGCTGCTCTGGGAACAGGGCCCCCACTCAGTCCCTGTAAAGATCACTTTTTAAACTTTTATTCTTCTCTCTAACATTATATCCAGGTGGCAGTTTCCCCACCCCACCCTTCCGCCCCAGAAAAAATAAAAAGCAGGTTTTGTGGGAATATCCACCTAACTTGGCCTAACAAGCTACAATATGGGGGCAAACCCTCATATCACACTGGACATGGGAACCCAGTAGGAGGAAAGGGTCCTAACTGCAGGCAAGAGACAGAGACATCCCCCACTCCCACTGTCAGTAGTTCCACAAGAACAGCAAACTACACAACCATAAGCCATATACAAAGGTCCTAGCTCGGACACATCCAGGGTCCATGCTTGTCACTTCAGTTTCTGTGAGCCATTCTGTGGCCCACGTTCTCATAGTGTCCTCAACACCACCGACTCCTACAATCCCTCCTCTCCCTCTTCTGTGGGGTTCCTCTGGCTCCACCTAGTGTTTGGCTGTGTGGGTCTCTGTATCTGCTTCCATTCATTGTGAATGACACCCCTCTGATGACAGGCTAGGCACCTATTTATGAGGATAGCAGAATATCATTAGAAATCCTTTTGGGAGGCTGGAGAGATGGCTCAGAGATTAAGAGCACTGATTGCTCTTTCAGGGGTCCTGAGTTCAATCCTCGGCAACCACATGGTGGCTCACAACCATCTATAATGTGATCTGATCCCCCCTTCTGGCCTGTCGGTGTATCTGCAGGCAGAGCACTGTATACATAATAAATAAATAAATAAATAAATAAATAAATAAATAAATAAATAAATAAATATTTTTAAAAAAGAAATTCTTTCATTGACTTTAAAAAAATATTTATTTATTATGTATACAATGTTATGTTTGCATGTACAACTGCATACCAGAAGAGGGCACCAGATCTCATTATAGATGGTTGTGAGCCACCATGTTGCTGGGAATTGAACTGAGGATCTTTGGAAGAGCAGCCAGAGCTCTTAACCTCTAAGCTATCTCTCCAGCTCTCATTGACTTTTTTTTCCCCTACCAGTCATGTTTGGTTCTATTTCTGAAATGTCTTGCCTCTGGTTCCTGGCCATCCGGCAGTGTAATGTGTAGGTTCCCTCTCAGTGGTATGGGCCATAAGATGGACCAGCGGTTGGCCACTCCCACAAGTTCTGCACCACCACTGCCCCAGCACAGTCCTGCAAGCAGGACAGATTGTAGGTCAAAGGTTTTGGGTCTGGGTTGATGTTCCAGCCTGGTCATAGAAGGTGGCCAGTTCAGGTTCCATAGCCCTGTTATTAGGAGACTTCTTTGGGGTCACTCTCATGGATTCCAGGGAGTTTCCACAGCACCCAAGTGCCCCCCAATTTCTGTCGTCTCTCCCAGTACTCTTTCCCTTCATCTCTCCCACTTGCTACCTGATCTTTTCTGTTCCAGGCCCACCAATCCCCAGTTTACCTGCAAAATCTATTCTGTATCCCATTCCCAGAGAGATCCATGAGTTTCCCCCCTTTGAGCCCTTCCTGTTACTTAGTCTCTCTGGGTCTGTGGATTATAACATTGTTGTCCTTTGCTTAACAGCTAATGTCCACTTATAAGTGAGTACATACTATGTTTGTATTTCTGGGTCTGGGTTGCCTCACTCAGGATGATCTTTTCTAGTTCTATCCGTTTGTCGGAAATTTTCATGACGTCCTTGTTTTTAACACATTTACTACATTTTCTTTACCCATTTTTTTGGTTGAGGGACATCTAGGCTTTTCCCAGTTTCTGGCTATTATGAACAAAGCTACAATGAACATGGTTGAGCAAATATCCTTGTGGTAAGATAGGACATCCTTTGGGAATATGCCTAGGAGGGTATAGCTGGGTCTTGAGGTAGGTCAATTCTCAATTTTCTGAGGAACCACCATATTGATTTCCACAGTGGCTGTGCCAGTTTGCACTCCCACTAGCAATGGAGGAATATTTCCCTTGCTCCCCATTCTCAACAGCATAAACTTGAGTTTTTGATCTTAGCCATTCTGACTGGCATAAGATGTAATCTCACAGTCTTTTTGATTTGCATTTCCCTGATGGCTAAGATGTCGAACATTTCTTTAAGTGTTACTCAGCCATTTAAGATTCCTCTGTTGAGAGTTCTCTGTTTAGAAATGTACCCCATTATTAATTGGATTATTTGGTTTGTTAATGTCTAGTTTCTTGAGTTTTTTAAAAAGTATATTTTTTTGTTATTAGCCCTCTGTCAGATGTGGGGTTGGTGAAAATCTTTTCCCACTCTGTAAGTTGCTGTTTTGTCCTATTGATGGTGTCCTTTGCCTTAGAGAAGCTTTTGCATTTAATGAGGTCCCATTTATTGATGTTCTTGGTGCCTGAGTTATTGGTGTTCTAGTCAGGAAGTTGTCTCTAGTGCCAATGCATTCAGGGCTATTTTCCACTTTCTCTTCTATTATATTTAGTGTATCTGGTTTTTGGTTTTGTTTTGTTTTTTAAGTTTGTTTATTTTTAATTTATTCACTTTACATCCTGATTGTAGCCTCCTCCCAGTCCCAGATGATATTTTTGATGTGTTCTTGAATTTGTATTGTGAATATTTTATTGAGTGTTTTTTACGTCTATATTCATGAAGGAAATTAGTCTGTAATTCTCTTTCTTTGTTGAGTCTTTGTGTGGTTTGAGTGTTTAGCAGTGTTCTTTCTGTTTGTATTTTGTGTGACAATTTAAGGATGGATGGCATTAGTTCTTCTTTGAAAGTCCAGTAGAATTCTATACTAAAACTGCCTGGCCCTGGGCTTTTTGCAAGGGGAGGGTGTTGGGAAACTTCTAATGACTGCTTCTATTTCCTTAGAGGTTATATGTCTATTTATATTGTTTATCTGATCTTGATTTAACTTTGGTAAGTTGTATCTATGGAGAAAATTATCCATTTCTTTTAGATTTTCCAATTTTGTAGAGTAAAAGTTTTTGAAGTATGACCTAATGAATCTTTGAATTTCCTCAGTGTCTGTGGTTATGTCCCCCTTTTTGTATCTGATTTTGTTGTTTTGTTTCTCTCTGACTCTTAGTTAGTTGGAAAAGGATTTGTCTATCTTGCTGATTTTCTCAAAGAACTAACTCTTTGTTTCACTGATTCTTTGTATTGCTCTCTTTGTTTCAATTTTATTTATTTCATCTCTCAGATTGGTTATTTCCTGCAATCTACTCTTCTTGGGTGAGCTTATTTCTTTTTGTTCTAGAGCTTTTAGGTGTGCTGTTAAGTTGGTAGTGTGAGAGCTCTCCAGTTTCTTTACATAGGCCTTTATTGCTATGAACTTTCCTCTTAGCACCACTTTCATTGGGTCCCATAAGTTTGTGTGTGCTGTGTATTCATTTCCACTGGATTCTAGGAAGTCTTTAATTTCTCTCTTTATTTCTGCCTTGCCTCAGCAGTCATTGAATAGAGAGTTGCTCAGTTTCCATACGCTTGTAGTCTTTCTGTGGTTTCTGTTATTGTTAAAATCCAGTTTTAATCTATGGTGATATGTTAGAATGCAGGGGATTATTTCAACTTTATAGTATCTGTTGAGACTTGTTTTGTGACCAAGTATGCAGTCAGTTTTGGAGAAAGTTCCATGAGATGCTGGGAAGAGGGTATATTCTTTTGGGTTTGGGTGAAATGTTCTGTAGATATTGGTTAGGTCCATTTGATTCATGATATCTGTTAGCTCCAATAGTTCTCTGTCTAGTTTTTGTCTGAATGACCTGTCCATTGGGAAGAGTGAAGTACTGAAGTCTCCTATTCCTACGTTGTGAGGGTCGATGTGTGATTTAAGCTTTAGTATTGCTTCCTTCATAAATGTGGGTACCCTCAAATGTGGGGCATAGGTGTTAAGAATTGCAAAAGCATCTCTGTGGATCTTTCCTTTGATGAGTGAGTATCAAAAGTCCTTCCTTGTATCTTTTGACTAATTTTGGTTTGAAGTCTATTTTGTTAGATATTATAATGGCTACACAAGCTTGTTTCTTAGGACCATTTGCTTGAAATCTTTTTCTAACCCTTTACTCTGAGGTAATGTCTATCTTTGATGTTGTTTGTTTCTTGTATGCAGATGGATGGATCCTGTTTTCACATCCATTCTGTTAGTATGTGTCTTTTTATTGTGGGATTGACTTCATTAATATTAAAAAAAAATCAATGACCAATAATTGCTAAATTCCTATTATTTTGTTGGTGGTGGTGGTGATGGTAGTGGCAGTGGTGATGGTGGTGGTGGTGGTGGTGGTGGTGTGTGTGTGTGTGTGTGTGTGTGTGTGTGTGTGTGTGTGCCTCTTCTTTTGGTTTTGCTGGTGTAAGATTGTTTATTTCCTGCATTTTCATAGGTGCAGTTGACCTCCTTGGGTTGGAATTTTCCTTCTAATATCTTCTGCAGGTCTGTATTTGTGGTTGTATATTGTTTAAATTTGACTCTGTCATGAAATATCTTTTCTCCATCTATGTTATTGAAATTTTTTCTAGGTATAATAATCTGAGCTGACATCTGTGGTCTTTTAGAGTCTTCAAGACATCTTCCCAGGCCTTTCTGGAGTCTCTCTTGAGAAGTCAAGTGTAATTCTGGTAGGTCTGGTCTGCCTTTATATGTTACTTGGCCTTTTTCCCTTGCAGACTTTAATATTCTTTCTTTGTTCTGTATGCTTAGTGTTTTGACTATGATGGGATGAAGGGACTTTCTTTTCTGGTTCAATCTACTTGGTGTTCTGTGAGTTTCTTGTATCTTTATCGGCATGTCCTTCCTGAGGTTAGAAAATTTTTCTTCAATGATTTTTGTTAAAATATTTTCTGGGCCTCTAATCTGGGATTCTTCTCCTTCTTCTACTCCTATTATTCTTTGGTTTAATTTTTCCATAGTATCCCAGATTTCTTGAATGTTTTGGGTCAGAATTTTTTTAATTTCACATTTTAAAAAAGATTTATTTACTTATTATGTATATAGTACTCTGCCTGCATGCCAGATCTCATTGTAGATGGTTGTGAGCCACTATGTGGTTGCTGGGAATTGAACTCAGAACCTTTGGGAAAGGAACCAGTGCTCTTAACCTCTGAGCCATCTCTTCAGCCCTAGATTTTCTTGGACTAGTGTATCAGTTTCTTCTAGTGTATCTTCTACACTTGAAAGTTTCTCTTTTATCTGTTGTATTCTGTCGGTAATGTCTGTGCCCGTGCTCTTGTTTTCTCACCTAGATTTTCCAGCTACAGGATCCCCTCAGTGTGTGTTTCTATTAATTCTATTTAATTATAATCATAGTTTCAAAACTAATGGTGGACTGCTTCTAGTTCCATTTCCAGGTCTTAACCCATTTTATTTATTTTCTTCACCTGTTTGTTTTTCTTGGCTTTCTTGAAGGGATTTATTTCCTCTCATTGTTTGCCCCTGTTTTCCTGACTTTCTTTGAGGAAATCTATTTATTCCAATTGTTTGTGTTTTCCTAGGTTTCTTTAAGAGATGCATTCACGGGCGGGGCCTGGTGGCGCATGCCTTTAATCCCAGCACTCTGGAGGCAGAGACAGGTAGATCTCTCTGAGTTCAAGGCCAGCCTGGTCTACAAAGTGAGTCCAGGACAGCCAAGGCTACACAGAGAAACCTTGTCTCAGAGAGAGAGAGAGACAGACAGAGAGAGGGGCGGGGACAGAGACAGAGAGACAGAGACAGAGAGACAGAGAGATGCATTCATTTCCTCTTTAATAACATCTATTATCTTCATTAGTTGGCTTTACAGTCATTTTCACGTGCTTCCACTGTGTTGGGATATTCAGTGCGGGCTGTAGCAGGATAGCTGGAGACATACCCTGCCTATACCCCTGCCTCTGTCTGTGCTATGCCCACTTGCTCCTATCCCTAGGAATCTGAGATAGTAGCCATTTCTTGTCCCTCAGGTGCTCAGGACTCTGGTGTGTGGCATTTAATCATAATCATAGTTTCAAATCTAGTGGTGGGCTGCTGAGAGATGGGCTCAGTGGATAGAAATACCTGTCACCAAGGCGGACAACATGATTGGCTCCCTGGAATCCACATAGTGGAAGGAGAGAACCAACTCCTGCAAGTTGTCCTCTGACCTCTGTACATATGTGCACATATACATGTAAGTACATACACATAAAATAAATAAGTAAAAAAATTGTAAATTCAATAGCTAAGCTTAAATAGATGAAAATGGGGAACGGTCCTTTTGTGACTGAGTTTGGAAACAGCTGTCATCAAACTGAGGCTTAAAGATGAAAAACACCTGACAACTGTTCACTGTGGTGGTCAGCTTCAGTTTCCAAGGTGACACAACCCAGACTCACCTGAGAAGAGAGTCTCAGTGAGGGGTTGTCTGGATTGAGTTGTCTCATCCTGACTGCTAACTGACGTGGGAGCACACAGACCACTGTGGGCGCCGTTGTTCCCTAGGCTGAAGGGATCCTGAGCTATATCAGGAGAAATGGAGCTAAGTACAAGCAAACACGCACACATGTATGCAGCCACTCCCCTCTGCCCTTGGCTGTGAATGTGCTGTGACCCGCTGCTTCAAGCTCCTGCCACTCTGATTTCTCCAAAGTGATGGGCCATAGCCTAGAGCTGTGAGCTAAAATAAACCCTTTCTTCCTTGAGTTGCTTCTTGTCAGGGTGTTTTATCACAGCAACAGAAATGAAACCAGGACAGTCAAGGAGAGAGCTTGGAGAGCAAGGCAGTTCATTGGCACCCCCAGGTCAAGTCGGACCAGGTAGGAACAGCTCATGGCGTGTGGTGCCCCTTCCTTCTGTGGAACTAGCTTCCCTCAGGTGCCTTGGGCACTCAAAAGGAGCTTCCTGGAGTTCTCCTTCTCAGTCTATGGTGGGCTTACGCGTTAGGGATGCCCTGTAGGCATACTTTTCAGCTATTTTATTGGATTCTTACAACTACCAGCTTTCACCCCAACCCCTTTCCGTCCCCCAACGCTAGGCAAACAAGAAAGAAGGTTAGAGGGGAGAGGGCGATGTCGATCTTTTTGAACTACTTCCTGGTGATGGGGGGGTGGAGGGACCAAGTCCAGTGTTGTCAGAATATCCAGCAATTCAGTGACAGCAAATGCAGCAGCAGCGGGGGCAGCAGCGGGGATAGCAGCGGGGGCAGCAGCAGGGGTAGCAGCAGCCACCTCTTCAGAGCCTCTCTGGCCCCTTTCAGGGCTCTAGTATTTATAAAAGTCCTCAGAATTCCAAATGCAAACTATCTTCAGCTGGCAAAATCACACCCCTGTCAGACCACGAGACACATTAGAGTCAGCTGCTCTGGACAGTCTGAAGCCGCCCCATATCCCACACCTGGGATTAAAACCAAAACGTATTCCTTTAATATAACTGGGTTCTTAAAGAAACCAAAATTCTCACAACAGTGTCCCACACATAGAACCATCAACACTTCCTTATGGGTGAGTGCTAAGTTTTAAACCCTGGACAAATGGCTGAGGCGCCTATTTAACATACCAAAGTGGACCTGGCTGCCAAGTTCTCCCAGGATCCCTCAGTCCCTACTCTGCTCTCAACCTTGAACTCTCCAGCCCAGGGTCTGGGCTGCCCTTCTCCTGGAGGTTCTTCCCTATATAGTGCAGACATTTTGGATAGCCACTCTTTTTGTAACTTTGCACTTCTGGCTGCTGCACCTGGCTCCCCCTCTCCTAGCTCCCGTTTCCAACATGGCTCAACTCAACCTGGTCATGTCCACTCTGGACTCTCCCAAATGTCCCTGCCTCTACTAGCACTCTTCCTTTCATTTATAATAAACTTTCCCCTCCACCTTACCTAGGAGCAGTCATGTTCTTTCCTTTCCTTTCCTTTCCTTTCCTTTCCTTTCCTTTCCTTTCCTTTCCTTTCCTTTCCTTTCCTTTCCTTTCAGAGGGACTCAAGTGTTCACAGTGAAATTTTCATGCTAACAGAAGCTGGGAATGTGATAGAGACATTCTAGCAAAAGGCACAGCAGGTGCAAAGGCCCTGAGGCAGCAGGGCTGAACTCCACAATTGCAGGGGCGGAGCCAGGAGCCTGCCTTCGGGGCACTCCCATCAGAAGCACAAGCAACAAGTCCTGAGGCAGAGCAACCAGCCATCAACAACTTACCAAATAACCATACTTTCCTTGAGAGTCTAGCTGAGGCCAGCAGAGCTTCTTTTATCCCGATCTGAGTTACTGGTATCTCTTGCATCACAGAGCACACGGCAAGCACGTCTCTATGCATACGTGTGTGTGTGTGGTAGAATGATACAGAGCTCAGGATTTCAGAGTTGCGCTGACAGAAATGTAAACAGACTCTGTAGGGATGAGATAAGGTACCAAACCAGCTGCAGAGAAGGTGCTGCCGTGAATGGGGCCGGGGGGGGGGGGCGTTGTCCACTTGAGGGAGCTGCAGTGGCAAAGGGACAGAACTGGGGTCCAGATGGAGAAGTAGGAAGACAGAAGGGCCACAGGTCAAACAGACGGACAGAAGAATGGGCTGGCAGCCTGTAAGTGAGCCACATCAATATTCATGACCAAGACAAGCTGAACAGCCCTATGAGATGACTGGCTGTGTGTGGGAGAGGGGCATTGTCATAGCAGTGTTGGGACCTAGGTCATTGGTCTGGTGTGTGCAGTAATAACTTGGTCCTGGCTCCTTTATGTGATTTTAATATATCCTTGTGCACCCACAGTCTCAGTTCATCCCAGTGAATGTATAAGGTGGCTCCCTTTCCACTCAGGAGGAAGTCATTTGTCGGCCTGTGCTGGTACACGGGGTGCTGCTCATGTGCCCACTCAGACACGCCATTACCCTCTGTTCTCACAACAGACCTAAAAGTTGCTTGTAAAGTGGAGTCTCACAGAGCAGGGCACACCCTCTCCCTGACCAAACAAGCAAGCAAACAATACTGTTTCATATGATAGGAGTAACTCAGAGCGGGCCCACTCTCTTCTCAACAGAGACCTAACACCTCCAGGAGCCTGCGACCTGTGGATGTCTTGACCTCAGCAAAAGGGACTCTTGGGTGCTGGTCAGCTGTCCCTACCAAGCCCTGTTTTAGTCAGTGGGCCTGATGGTGAGAGGCCAGTGTCCGGGGCGTGAGGGAGACAGAGGACAGCTGCTATCAAGGGACACAGCAGTCTCCGCACTAGAAAGGGCACCAGCCTGGCCACACACTGGCTTTCACCCAGTAGGATTGTAATGTTGGGGATCTCTGCAGCCGACTTCCCTTAATGATGTCACACAGCCCAAGCTTGCATCTCCAAGCCCAGCTCTCCCCGATATGCAGCTTTCAATACCACGGCTACTTTGCCAGCCCTCTGTGAGGTGTGTCTGAGAGCACCTCTCACTCTGCCTGCCCCAGGCACCCCTATCTGCACTCTGTCAGACTCGCCTAGGCATCACTGACTCCAATACAATGCCCCAGCTGTTCCACTCGGCCCACCCATAGCCTCTCCCAGAAATCTCTCCTCGGAGTCTCGCTCTTTCTGCTCCAGATACTTGAACTGTCACCTGGTCACTGATGATGCTCCCAGTGCTCTCAGTGGAGACCTTCTAACTTCTCTCTCCCCAGTCCAGCCCCAGCCATGGCCTCTCAGCACACAGGCCAGATGGTCAGCTTCCTTGGCTGGTCTGCATTCTTTCCAGAGAATTCTAGTGGGGAGGAGGTTCCCATGTTGGAACTCACAGCATTCCTCCCTCTAGAAGATGGTCACTTCCTCTATCTCCCCACAATGGACTCTGGATACTGAGCCGAGGTGTGGGCCTCGTGCCTCTCCATCTGAGGTGACCATGTGTGATGGTTAATGTCAGCTGTCAACTTGACAGGATCTGAAATCACCTAGGAGACAGGCCTCCAGCCATGCCTGCCAGGGATCCATTGGGTTAGGTTAGCATCCAAGCATGTTTGTGGGGTTATCTTGATTAGATTGAGGTGAGGAGACCCGCCCTGGAGGTGGGTGGCACCATTCCCTGAGCTTGAGTGGTGTAAAAACAAGGAAAAGAGCTGAGGAACAGTAAGCATCCCTCTGTCCCCTGACTGTGACTGTGATGTGACCAGCTGCCCCCCAAAATGTCCCCAAAGTGACAGATTGTACCCAAAACCAACACTCCCTTAAGTTGCTCTAGTGTAGTATTTCATTACAGAACAGGAAAGGTAACTAAGACAGAGCCTGTGGTTTTATTTACTAAATGTGGCTGTTTCAGGACATGCAGGTCACAGGTGCTGGCCCTTCATCCAGCTCATACCCTGCAAAGGCCACGAGCAAGCTGGTCTATGTGTCTGCTGACCAACAGGGGGCGCCTACCCACTTCTGACAGGTTTCCTGCCCATAGCCCCATGGATGCACTTTGAAGGTGGCCACTGGGTGGCACCATTATGCCACATATGCCTCCTGAAAGAGGCCTGTTGACTGATGGACAGAGGGCAAGTCTAGAATCCAAGGCCCTTATCTGGTGTTAGTCTACTGTGGGCAACTCGGCCCATGATTGTTGGGCAGACAACCCAAAGGATGATAACAGAATGCTGGAGCCCTCCTGGAGCCAACTATCCCCCTGCCTACCATGTCATGTGGAACCCCATAGTGCTGAGGAGACGGGAAGAGACACCTTTTGTCCATCTTGCTCCCTGTCTATTGCCTGGGGTCTCAGTCCCTGGCTCAATGTCATTCACTGGTGCCTATGGCTGGGGGGATCCTTGGACTCTTACCTTTGAAGAACTTGAGATCCACTGAGGGGGCTACTGAGTGAATCTGGGGTGTCCAAGCTCAGCCCTGGGACAGAGCCTAAATAAGGCAAACAGCCCACAGCATTCCTGGGAGGTTGGATCTGAGCCCACTAGGCACAGAGGACCAGTAACTAAGTTGGTAAGTGAGTGGGCACTGTCTTCCATCTTAGTGTGGGCATGCAGAAGGCCAAATACAGGCCTGGCCCCTGACTGGAGGTCATGGGATAATGGTCATTCAAGGTTTCCTCTCAGCAAAGCCAGTCTGGCCTTCCACATACTGTGAAGTGCTATGCATGGGAGCTGGCTCCATGGGCCTCTCACTGTATATGACCTCCCAAGTGCCACCCAGGCCCAAAGCGGGGTGGGGCTCCTTGTATATCTCGGACATGGGGCCCCATTCAGGATACACTCAAGCCCACTTTCCCTTGTGCCCAAATAGGAGGTCTTGATTCCCACCTCTCCTGTCCCCAGAGTCATCCCAAAGTGCCTGGTCATCTTCCAGCCAGCCCAAGCCACAGTGGCCTTAACTACCCGCATTCACTAGCCATTTTTATTTTATTGAGGTAGGGCTTCCCTGTGTGGCCCCGGCTGTCCTGGAACTAGCTCTGCAGACCAGGCTGGTCTCAAGTCTGTGATACTTCTTCTTCTCGAATACTGGGATTAAAGGTGTGTGCCACCACATCCAGCTTTACCCATTTTCTTAAAGGTAAACTGAGGCTGGGACTTCTGGAGCTGGCATGAATAATGTAAGCAGTCTCCCACAAACTGCGGTGTGTGTGTGTATGTGTGTGTGTGTGTGTGTGTGTGTGTGTGTGTGTGTGTGTGTGTGTCTTGTTTTCATTCATGTTCTAAGTAGGGCAGAAGGGGTGGGTCTGGAACCCAGGGCAGTGGCAATCCAAGATCAAGAAGCTTGGCTTTTATACCCCAACACAGCAGGGCTGGCACCTTTCCCACAGCCTGCAGATGACGCACAATGCAAATGGATGCTGAGGGCTAGGTCCTGACTCTTGTAGCAGGACATGCAGCTCCTTGTCCCTCTCACCCAGCTACAGCTCTGGGTCCCCTGGAATCTGCTTATCCCAGCATAAAAGCCAGGCTGCTGTTGACCCACCCTGTCAGGCCCCAGCCTGGGCAGAAGTCATTACAGTGAGGAGAGACTAAAACAGCTCAAGGTGAGTGTCCAGTATGAGGCAGGCTCGCTCTCCATCCTACAGTATTCTAAGCATCCCCCTGCCTTATTCTGGGCTGAAGGTGGACTTCCAAGATGGAGTCGCCCAGGGGCCCTGTGCATTCGCCGTTCTGTACAGTGCCTCCAGGCCAGCTCTTCTACTTCTATTTTCTCTGTGTTCCCAGAGCTTTTCCAGGCTTGCACATCTCAATCCCATTTCTGGGCATAGCCATGAAAGCCTAGCAAGCCCCTAGCTTCCTAATCATAGCTTCTCCCACATTCTATATGACCCTTCCATCTGCCTCCTCGGTAAGGCTCCTGCTAAGGTCTGTGTCCCTGCCACTCCTGAGGGGACAACATGAAGCACCTTGGGGCCCAGCATCCTCCTCTTCCCATCTTTTCTTTTCCTGGGGTCGTCTTTCTCACCACAGCACACTCTGAGAGGCTGCAAAGAGATAATACACAAAGCCACATGGCACCAGTGACAGTTCTGTCCCTCTTACCCTGCCTCAGCTGGCTCTAGTGCGTTGCTTCCTTGAACTTGTCTGGGGTCTGCTGTTCTCTGTCTACGCTCTGCCTATGGTCCTGTCTCTGATCTGCCAGACCCCAGCTGTCAATTCTTTGTCCTGTCTTGTCCCTTGTCCTGTCTGGAATCTGCTGGGCGCCACCATCTACACTCCTCTTCTGGTCCTGTCTAGGATCTGAGATGAGTCCAATGTCCTCACCTGACAGTTTAGGTGTCAGTCAGTTTGGCCAGTCAGGTGTCAGGTGGCTTGTTGGAAGTCACAGGACTGGCAAGTGGCAGACCTGGCTTTTGGCTTGATGGCTCACCTGATCCTGGACACTCACTGTTGACCACAACACCACCTGTTCCTATCCCTTGGCTCTTTGGGGACCTCAAAGTCCATCCCCTCCCAGGACACCCCTGCAGATAGATGTCAAATGAGGTGAGGCCTGGTTTCCATTAACTGCTGTAAACCATGAATCATCCCAGGATATAAACCCAAAGGCTGTTTTGTAATAAACACTGTGGCAGCTGAGGGTGGGGAGGCGCCAGCACATAGACCCACCCACCGCCTGGAGAAACCCAGGGTTCTCGGAACAAGTGGGATTTGAAGCCAGGAAGGAGATCAAAACTTCCTGGAGGCCTCAGAGCAGGCATGACACCAGCACACACAGGAAGGATGTGTTCATAGAAGGCAGTAGGACAGGGGAATCCCACAGAGCCTCAGAGAGGGATGGGGACCCTGTTTTTGGAAAGATAAGGTACTGATCATGAGGACAAGCTGTGAGAACAGCTGTTTTGAGGGTTCACAGCTATGCATACTGTCACCACACAGGTAATTAGTAAAGACCCCAGCCATTAGACGCCCTGGATCAACTGTGGGGACCTGTCCGTGTTCTAAGTGAAGGGAACAGATGTCACACTGTAGCACAGAGGGGCATTTGTCAGTCTCCTGATATTGCATGCTCTGGACCCCTGTTCAGGGGCCACTGCTTGCACTGATGGGGTTGCCACATGGCTGTCGTTATGGGTGGCTGTTAGGAAAGAGGGTTCCCAGAAGGTGTATTATCCGACAGCTCAAAGGTCCTCTTCTGTCAGACAAGTTGTCATGTGTGTATCCCAACACAGCTGACCTCTGAGAGCCCAGCCGCCTTCACCTTTCCACGAGGGTCTCAGTATACAGCAGCAGCCACGGGGAATAACACTTTCAGGCACTGGGCACCTGCGTCCAAATGCTGCTCAAAGAGGGCCTCAGGCGCTGAGCTCGAAGCTGCCCATGCTTCTGCCCATGTGAAGCGCTGCTGCTTTACGAAATCCATGCAAAGTGGTCTCCGCTTATATCTGACTACTCTGTTAATGCTAGTTACTCAGCTTCCTGGAGCAAGTAGACCAGGTGATCTGGCACCCATGGTCACAGTATGGGTGAAGCCTGGCTCCCTGGCTGCATGTGTGCATGTGCGTGCATGCGTGCATGCATGAGTACCTGCACGTGTGTGTGTGTGTGTGTATGTGTGCCAGTTATGTTGGGCCACCCTGCTCTAGCATGACTGCACCTAAGATATGACACCTGCCACAGGAACCCTGTTTTCAGACATTTTTGTGCGCTGGTGGGGGAGGGTGAGTTGAGCACTAGCGTACCGAGGATAGTCCTCTCTTGTGACCTGGTTTGGGCAAGGCAAGGCTTTCTTTGGTGGCTTCTGCCAGTGATGGGAGGTGGCTTACTAATGGCCAGGAGAGAAGGTCTTGGCAGGAAAAGCTGCCTATTCCGTGCAGTGGGCGAGGTTTCTTCTGGGGAGAGAGGGGTAGGGTAGAGGGAATCGATGCCCCACAAGCATGTGGCTTTCTCTCCTGTGCACAGGGCAGGTCCAGCAAACCACTTAAAACCCCATCACGCTGACAGCCATGCTCAGAAATAGAAAAGTGATTCTTTTATGGCATTTACTGCTCAGATGTATCCACTTAGCCGAATAAACAAGACCCCACAAAGGAACCTTTCCGATTCTCGGGGTGCAGTGTCTGAGTTATGTCCACAATGGGTGACTGCATGGCACACAGTAGGATGCCAGTCAGGTGATATGAAGATGGTGTTCATGACTGTTGTAGGCCTACTCAGGCACTGTGGGGCTATCCCGTCCACCCAGCACCCTTTACTCCTTGGGGTGGAGGATCTTCGAACACTGGAAAGAACAGCAGAAAGGGCCAGCACTCTCTTGTCTGATGCCAGGTCTCCACTCAAAGTGCTGACATTTACTTGTGTTTCCAACAACATGGGTGGAACTAGAGAGTAGTGGGAGAGAAGGATAATCAAGAGCCATAAGCGCAGGCTGGCGCGCACAGTCCCAGAGCACAGCTAAGGCTGCTGTGTGGGCATCAGGTAAGGCACAGCTGCCTGCCCACCTGCTGAAGGAGCGTCTTCAGGAGGTAGTGACATCCAAGCAGGGCCGGACTCAATGCCCATTGGGAACGCTGTGAGAAGCACTGTTGGGGGCTGAGATTGCTGGGTGCACAGACACAGTATGGGTCACTGAAATGTACCCTAAGCTCTGAAGGGGTGCTTAGCCCTGTCGGCCACCCGAGGTTCATGTTCTTTTCAGAACTTCTGTTTTAAGGCAGAGCCACGGTTTAGTGCCCCCATTGCTCCTGTCTCACCGGAGGTCAGAAGACCTAGGTGGGAATTTGGGAGGTCTAGGGATTGTGGGTGTGGCCTCCCAGCTGGGTCCTTGGCCTGTATTGCCAGAAGCTTGGCAAGGAGGCAGCTGGTGACCATCCTGGCAGGGGAGTGGGTACCGCAGGGTCCTGGCACCGCAGACTGCTGAAGCCTGAGCTGGGCCAGGGCCCTGCTTCTCCTGCAGGATGCTCCCCTAGAGTTCCCTCTTGTCCTCTGTAGACCTGTGTAGACCAAGGGTCAGGGCTTTCGATAGGTCCTCAGAGCTGGTGAAATCAGGGGCTGCTTCTGTGTGCCCCTGCATCTGCCTCAAATATAATGGGGAGCAGAGACTCGTGAAGACTGCGTGGGACTAACAGAGAGCAGGAAGGAGCACCAGTTTCAAAGCAGGTCAATTCTATTCCCTGATAGAACTATCTGTGTGCCAAGCTTTCTGCACAGCCTGGAGCTGTATCACTTAAAAAAAAAACCCATCTATTTATGTGTATTATATGTGCAGATGTGTGCCCTAGTGCATGCACCTGCACCTGCACCTGCACCTGCCACTGTGCACATGTGGAAGTCAGAGGACAACTTTTGGAAGTCGGTTTTCTCTTTTTGGGTCCTGAGGATTGGACTCAGGTCATTAAGCTTGGAGTGTTATATTACCTGCTGAGCCGACTCAAGGATCCAGACTTGTCACTTCTGACCTCCACGGTGGCTTTAAGAGGGGAAATGCCACATCCCAATTATAGACATAGGGCTTGATATTCAGGTTGGTCTGAGTCTGGGCAGAGCACAAGCTCAGGGAACAATGCCAAACCAACTCACCTTGCAGGGTCAAAGGCCAGAGCCAGCCACACTCCTGACTGCTGAACACTCCCCCTGCCCTCCCACCCCCCAATGACACACTTGCTAAAATGTAAAACTTGAGCTTGAACTGCTGTCTGGTGGCACAGGGTGTTTGGTGGCCCAGAGGAACTTTTTAAACTCTCAGGGGTATCTCAGAACCTGTCTACCTCTCCTTTTCCTCCTCTTCCAGATCACAGCAACGTTGTCTGTGCATATCTAAAAAGCAGAGGCTGCATCCCTGGGACCATGACAGAACCTTCCCAGGTTGGTTTAGAGCAGGACAGGATAGCATGAGCCACCATGAAAGGAGACATAGCAAGAAAAAAAAAGTGCACAGGTGATGGACGGACGGATGGGATGGAGGACTCCAAGCAAAGCTATAGTGGGAAAGGGGGAGGGGATGCAGGAGGCATGGGAGGAGGAAGTACACACTTTAAAAGGGGTCATTGTGGAGAAAGATAAACCCAAAGGCACCGTGGTTTCATGTCATGTGACCCTGAGCCATGTGTCTCAGGCAGAGGGGACCTGTGCAAAGGCTCCACGGTGAGAGTGTCCCTGGGTGCAAAAATGTATGTGTATGTGTGTGCACGTGTGTGTTTGTGTGTGTGTGTCTGGGCAGCATGCGCTCTCCTCTGAGCACAGATGATGATGATGCATGCAGTTCCTGTAGCAGAGCCACTGATGTCTCATCGTCCCTGAAGCCAGAGGCTTGGCATCACCTCCCTGGCTAGTCAAGGGGGCAAAATTGAAATGTAGGCCAGATCGCCCTCTCCAGAAAGGTGTTTGCTCCAGTTCCTGGTGGCCCCAGGCCTCAGCCTAAACACAGCTTTCCTCATGTGTATGACCTGCCTCAGGCTTCCTGTGACCAAGACACTCGTCACTATGCTTAGGGCCACTTGGGCTACTGTGAACCTCAGACCCCAGACTTCACTCTGCGCACACACAAAAGCTTTTCTTCCCTAACCAGGCAGTATCTGTGGGCTCCTGGGATTAGGCTATAGATCTTGGGGGGTTTGGGGGGACAATTTTCAGACGAACAGCCCCAGAAATAGTGGCCATGTTTTGGGGTCAAGTCCCATGTGGTTGAGGCAGGTACCCAGAGAAATTTGGGGAAGTTCTCATGACCCATCGTGGTACCCCACCTGTAGCAAGCGCATAGGACCTTACAGTGGGGTCCTCTGATCGCTCACCCCTGTTGTCACTATGCCGACGCTGGGACACTGCCTGCCCTGTGTCCAGGGACCTCTGTCCACAGCACACAGCACCTGCAGATGTCCTAAGTCAGTCTGCAGACACCCGATGCCTGGCCTCACTCAGAGGCACATGGGGTCCCTTTAAGTGGGGAAAACATGGCGGGATGAGTGAAAGCTGAGAAGAAAGGTGAGTATTTGCTTACAAGCAGAGAGAATCACAGAATTGACACATTCCTCACAATTGACAAATAGCACGGATATTGGGGTATTGGGGGGGGGTAGAAAACCCGGAAAAAATAACATGTGCTTTTTATTAGCAGTCTGACAGGTAATAAAAATGAGACTCGTACTTTCTTTGCTGCATTTTTGTCTGTCTGATCATAAGCTGCCTTTTCCCGTGACGAGCCTACGATATCATTTTCTATACAGAGACAAGCAAGATTGCCTCGCTTCCCTCTGGAGCCTGATGTAAATTTGGGTTTCATTATTGTTTTTTTTTTTTTTTAAGAAAAGAAAAGAAAAGCAATTTGTTTTGTTTTACTTTGCTTTTAGCTTCAGAAGTCATCACAATGACAAAAAGAAACAGAAAAAAATGCAGTTTGCGTTTTCTCATCACACTCTCTGGACCCATTGCCCACTGTTAACTGGGCTATCAATCCAAGAGCCACTCCTCATGTCGTTTGTATGACACTTCTACTCTGAAAGGACGGCTGGAGTAGATCTGAGACCTATTTTCCTCGCTCCTTGTGAAGGCTGTTCTTGGCTGCATCCTTCAGTTACTGGCTTTCTTGCACATTCCAGCCATTTTATCTAATTTTTTTTCCCCTCTCGGCTCTTTTTAAGAGATAAATTTGAAGTTGACAGTGTGGTATCTTTGATGTGAGTCAAGCCAGGAGTCTGTGTTTTCTCACTTGCTTTATTGAAGCACTCTGAACTGTCTGAGCAAATTACAGTTCTCACGGCACCTTGGAGCCCTGTCAAGTCTCTGAAGAGCGTCCAGTTCTTCCAGGCCTCTGTGTTCACACTCAGTCCTGCAGCCTGAGCAGTCCTGTGAACAGGGCTCCATCCCTTGGCTCTGTAGCCCAACATAACAAAACCCCTCAATTCTGCTCAACATCCACATGCTAATGTCTCTAAGAAGGCTTCCATCTTTGCCCTTGATTCCCTAACATTAATGGTTCCACACCAACCATCTGTCCCCAAACTGCTTTGCTAAGTAAATCATGACTGTTTCTCTCATTGGCAAAACATAGGTCCTTGTCTCCTTCCTGCATGATGGGAGTCACTGTCACTATCCCATCTGCATAGTTCCAATCCGGGGCACCCAGTGACCTGATACTCAACTCTTCAAGCCCTTTCCCCATCCTAGATATGGGCAGACCAGGTCTGTGCCTCGGGGAAGAGGCTGAGTCCTGGTGAAGCCCCTTGTGGGAGGAAATGGCCTAACCAGACTTCTCTAAGCAGGAAGGTAGAAACTTTAGGCATAATGTAATACCACCCTGGTGAGCAACCCAACGCATGTTACTTAACTTCTTTGTTGGTTCTGGTGAAGCAAAGCTAAGAGCTGCACCTGGGAAGGCAGAACCCCAGAGATTCTGGCATCACTGAGTAAATCGTGGTGGGATGCTGGGTCAGAGGAAGGGAGGGAAGCATTGGCTGTAAAGTGGAGGCTATTGTCCGGAGTTCTAAAGTCATTGTGTGGAGAACGGAGCACCAGCTGGCTAGTCTAACTCAAGTCAGAGGCACAGGCAGATGCTCCTTCCTGGGGCTTGGTGGGTCAGGACCAGCTGCACGCCATCCCTCAGCAGTAATCACTTGAAGATGCCGCTGTCAGTGGCTCTGCTCAGTTTCCTGTGAGCTGTAAAGGCACCTGGCCAATGCCCATCATCTCACCCTCTCCAGCCAGGGATGTCTCTGCACATCAGAGTGGGGCTGGGCTGTATCCTAGACTAGAAGGTGTCTAGCAGCCTGGCAAGATCTTGTCGCTTGAACACTTGGCTCTCATGAGCATCCCTGGTGCATAGCTAGGCTCCCAGCATGGGAAAGAGGTGGGGAAACAGCCCTCTCACCCACTCAAACACCTGTGTGTTTACCTGTGGCAGCTAAATCACACCTGGCCTGCAACTGTGTGTACATCCTTTGCCACAGCAAAGGGGAGCTTTGTGGAAATGAAGTTTAGGCTGGTGGTGTCGTACTGTCCTAGGGTGGGGGCAGGTAGTCCTGGGGTGTTATCGGGGGTGGGGCCCAGAATGACCTGTTCACAGGGATGTTAGGACAGAGGGACCATAGCCTTGGCATGCTGGCACAGCTGGAAGTGAGGAAAGGTAAAGGCACACTCTCCCTGGGCCATGAAGCAGAAGCAGTGGCAGGGAGGTTTTCTGGAGGTTGGGACCACCAATCAGATAAGTTGAGGGAAAGCTAGAGGAGAGAAACACTCAAGGACACCCCATAGTGGTGGTGGCCCCGCAATGGGCCTCACTTTCCTTATGTGTCTTCAGCTTAGAGATTGAACAGTGCCTATTTGACCATATAAAGCAGGAAACAGTTTGTCACACCACAACAGGAAGAAGTAAATTGGGGGGAAGAGGTGCATGGCGCCTTGGGAAGGGTTTCCAGAGCAGAACTGACTGGAGCCAGCCCATATAGACATTCAGCAGGTGTCTGTTCCGGGAGGAGGCAGTACTGCCCGGTGTAGACCTGCCTGCCCAGTGCTAGCAGGCTCCTTTGGAGCCACTGTGGGCTGATTGTTCTGGTATGGATCACAAGGATGTGGGACCAATTAGCAAGCAGCTCCTAGGTGTTCAGCATAGGGTGGGCGGCCCCAGAGCCTCACCCAAAGCCCCTTTCAGTATGAGATAAAGAACAAACAGCTCATTAGAAACAGACTCCAGACCCCAGGTGCTTCAGAGCATGCCAGCTTAGGCCTTGACCTCACTGAGGATGGAGGCCTTCAAACACAGGGAGTGCCTGCAGGCCAGCCAGGCACATGTGGGTGCAAGATGGCCCATCTGGGTTGCAGGACTGGGCATACTGGAGGGTGTCCATCCTCCCCCATCCATGGGCCATACTTCCTGCAGAAGTATATCTGCCCTCTGGTTGCCTGAGGTAAATACTTGAAGGGAAAAAAATGGCTGTGGGGCTCAGGCCTGCCAGGGCTTGCTTAGCCATTGTGGTCCCTGGATTTCAGAACAGTAGCCTGCCTAATGTCAAACCCTCTGTTTTAGTCACTATTGTATTGTTGTGAGGAGACATCATGACCAAGGTACTCTCATAAAAGAAATCACCTGATAGAGGCTTACTTACAGTTTCAGAAGTTTAGTCCAGTATCAACATGGCAGAAAGCATGGCAGCATGCAGGCGGACATGGTGCTGAGAGTTCTACATTCTGATTGGCAGGCAGCAGGAAAAAAGAAAGAAAGAAAGAAAGAAAGAAAGAAAGAAAGAAAGAAAGAAAGAAAGAAAGAAAGAAGGAAGGAAGGAAAAGAAATGAGCCTGGACCTGGAATGGGCTTTTGAAACCTCAAAGCCCACCCCAAGTGACACACTTCACCCAACAAGGCCACGCCTCCCAATCCTTTTACTCCTCCTCAAATAGTACCACTCCTTGATGACTAAGCATTCAAACATATGAACCTATGAGGGACATTCTTATTAAAAACAACCCACGCTCTCTACTTGTCCAAAAAGGATATGCTAGCCTCAGTGTTCCTGATTAGGAGGCTCTCTGGAGCCAAGGACAAGGTGACAGTTGTACCTGTTGAGTGTGGGTTACTTGGGGAAAGGTAAGTCCTTTGTTTGTGCTGCTAATTCTGGGGGTTCTGGGAGTTCTTTCTAGTAGGTGATGCCTGGTTGGAAGAAGTAGATGACTGGTCCTCGGAAGTGTCTTGTCCCCCGCTCTTTCCCATTTCTCTTTCTGCTTCCTGCCCTCCACTAGATGAGAAGTTGAGAAGTTTCTTTGCCATACACTTATACCACCATTGTCCTCTGCACAAGGGCAGGGGGCCAAGGGACCATGGATGAAACCTTCTGAAGCCTCCCACTAACTAAATTGTTCCTGTCAGGTTTGGTCAAAGCAATGGGAAAAGTTCTCATGATAACTATCTGGCTATAAAATTGGAATCCTCATGGCCCCCACACATGAGTTGCTTCCTTAAGATACCGTGTGTGTGTGTGTGTGTGTGTGTGTGTGTGTGTGTGTGTGTGTGTACATGCCCATGTGCATTTGTGAGAGTGTTGTCTAGCCCCAGATCTGCTGGGCAAACACCCAAAGTAACAATATCAAAGCCACACACTCAATCTCATCCTTGGTCTTGTCTTTGCATGACCCTACTCCTTAAAAGGAAGCAGAATTTCTATCCAGAGAACTTTCTGGTCCTAACAGCATAGAAAGGAGCCAAGGTGCCTGCAGCCAGATAGCCGGAGTGTAGGGATGTGGACAAGGAATGAGAGGGACCTGTCACCGGGACCCAGAGGCCACCATAAGAGAAGAGGGTGTAATTTTAATTTAGCGTGAAGATAAACAATGGTTCTCATGGATTAACCCACTGAGCAGAACAGGAACCTCATTTTATAAATCAGTAAACAACTCAGAAGCAAGAGGACCAATGGGGTACTCATGGGACCACAGTGGGGTATTTGTGTACACCAAAGTATCTCTCTGAAAAATCCTTGTTAATTACACAAATGAGATAGAGATTTGAAGCTGGGTGTGGTCAGGCACACGTGTAATCTGATCACTTGGGAGACAGAAGGAAGCAGATCTCTGTGAATTCAAGACCAGCCTGGTCTACCCAGTGACTTCCAGAACAGCCGGAGCTACATAGTGAGACCCTGTCTTTAAAAAAAAAAAAAAAAAAAAAAAAGGATGGACACTTCCCAACCTTGGACCTCATGGTAGGATGTGACACAGTATCCACATGTAACTTTCTGGTCAAAGACAGCAATCCCAGTGCCAGCACATGCAGGATGGCCTGATGACTGGCCCTGAGCACCTGATGCCAGGGTGTCTTTAGGGAGGATTTCTGACAACAACAAGAAAAGAGAGGGAAGTGTCCACACTGCTGACAACAGTCAGCAACACACTTAAAAGCCCAGGGACTGGCCAGATGGCTCAGCTGGTAGAGGCATGTGTTGTACCCAAGCCTGATGACCCAGGTTTGATCCCTGGGATTCACATGGCAGAAGGAGAGGACGGACCCCCTAAAGTTGTCCTCTGACTCACACAGATGTGCACACATACCCACATGCGTGTATGTGTGTGTGCATACAGTCAAATGGTTATTTTTTTAATTTAAAAAAAAATTAAAAAAAATTTTATGTATATGGGTGCTCTATCTACATGTATACCTGCAGGCCAGAAGAGAGGATTAGATGGTTGTGACCCACCATGTGGTTGCTGGGAATTGAACTCAGAACCTCTGGAAGAGCAGTCAGTGCTCTTAACTGCTGAGCCATCTCTCCAGCCCCAAAAATGGTTATTTTTTTAAGCCTACCAAGTGCAAGTCACTGACATCTGGAGCTTTCAGTAGTATGTTCTCTCTGCCAAGCCCTCTTCTTTTGGTCTGTGGAACAGGTAAATGAGATCTGGGTGTGGGCCTGTTGCACTCTGTGTGTGATGACATTGTACCCTGTCTTCCTCCTCCTGTTCTTCTGCTGGGACTTGCATCCTAAGTGGCTCAGGACCTTGCCACTCAGACTCTCTTACCCAGCTACACCAGTCTGGAATCCGGGTCCCAGAAGGTGCTCTGACAACCTGCGTTGGTTGATTCATCAAGGGGTGGAGGAATTGTAGGCAGAGTTCCATTCTCCTGACTCAAGCCTTGGTCTGACTCCCAGCTGTTGGGGTCCTGTTGGCCTTCTGCACAGTGCCATCCACTGGCCCTTCTTCTGGGCCATGTCACTGAAAGCAGAACCCTGGAGCTGATGTTCATGATGCCAACCAGGCCTGTATAGCTGTCCTTTCCAGCAAAGGGTCCTCTGCTCCTGGTAGCCCTATGTGTCCTTCTACCCTAGACATCCCAGAGTCTACAACACATCAAACATGTCTCCTCTCTCCTTCTCCATTCTACATTCCACTCTGCTCACACTCTTTCCAGGCAAGGACTCAGCTGCCTGGCTCCATGCTCTGGATGAGGGCTAGTGCACACTGGGGTGAATGCAGCAAGTGGGACTGAGGGACCTGTGATCCAAGGGGAATTTGTCCCAAGGAAGTCAAAGATTGTTAGCTCCCATGATGCTTGAAAGGGTTGCCTAACCATGGGTGGCCTTCCCAGGGTAAGGGAAGGCTTGTTGGCGAAGGGCAAAACTGTAGGTGTCAAAAGCATCAAAGCATGAACCAGTTCTGTCCAGATATGGATCTGTAAATGTAAGAAGCACCAAGGGTGTCTTATGAGGGTCATTACTGTTGTGACAAGACACCATGACTAAAAGCATCTTGGGGAAGAAAGGGCTTATTTCTGCTCACAACTCTCAGGTCACAGTCCATCACTGAAGGAAGTCATGGTAGGAACTCAAGGTAGGAGCCTGGAGGCAGGAACTTCTCACAGGCCATGGAGGAGTGCTGCTTACTAGCTTGCTCCCCTATGGCTTGCTCAGCCTGCTTTCTTAGACCATCCAGGACCACCTGCCCAGGGGTTGTACCACCCACAATGATCTGGGCCCTCCAACATCAATCATTAATCAAGTTAATATCCCACAGGCTTGCCTACAGGCTAGTCTTACAGAGAAAATTTCTCAATTAAGGTCCACTCTTCCTCTATACATGTAGGTTTCTGTCAAGTTGACAAAAGCCAACCAGCACAGAGGGAAAGTCCTAGGTGGTGCCACTGACAGACTGATGGCTTACCTGTTTGCTGGGCAGCCTCAGGAAAGTTGCTATACCTCTCTGGGACTCAGCTTCTATACTTCTCAACTGAAGATAGAGTGTTGGCCTCATATGCTGTCTGGGTGAGCAAGTGACACAGCACCCTCCTGGTAAAGGTCCTGACATCTGACTCACTGTCCTGTAACTAGAAACTAGTCAAAGAACTCAGTCAAGATTCCTGGAGGGGAGGGATGATGAAAGGGGGGGGTAAGGGAAGAGGGGGAGAGAGGAAGGAAGAGGACAAGAAGGAACGGAATGTCTGCTCAGGCCTGGGGAACACAGCATGTCCTAGACACTATCCTCCTGAACATCCAAGGCTTCAGCTGCTGCATGGGCCATCCTCAAAAGTGAGCATCCAGAGAACCAGAGTTCTGGGAAGCATACAGTGATCTTAGGAACTCCCTGTGACACTTAAATTCCCTTCCGGATAGAAAGCGAGTGCCTAGAGACCAGCCTCTCCCAAAGCTGAGACCCAGGTGACAAGCCATGGAAGATAATCCAGAAGGACAGCCCAGGTGATGGTCAATGGGGAATGGTCCAGAGGGACAGCCCAGGGGATGGTCGATGGGGAATGGTCCAGAGGGACATCTCATGGGATGGTCAATGGGAGATGGTCTAGAGGGACATCCCAGGGGATGGTCCAGAGGAACAGCCTGGGGGATGGTCAATGGGGGATGGTCCAGAGAGACAGCCCAGAGGATGGTCAATGGGGGATTGCCCAGAGGGACAGCCCAGGGGATGGTCAATGGGGGATGGTCCAGTGAGACAGTCCAGGGGATAGTCAATGGGGGATTGTCCAGAGGGACATCTCAGGGGATGGTCAATGGGGGATTGTCCAGAGGGACATCTCAGGGGATGGTCAATGGGGGATTGTCCAGAGGGAGAGCCCAGGGGATGGTCAATGGGGGATGGTCCAGAGGGACAGCCTGGAGGAGGGATGGTCAATGGGAGATGGTCTTGAGGGACAGCCCCAGGGATGGTCAGTGGGAGATGGTCCTGAGGGACAAACCAGGGGCTGTTCTATGGGAGTCAGTCTGCAGCTTTGCCTTGCTGCCAGAACACTGTCCTCATCATTCCTCAAGTGACTGGCAGCCTGAGATGCGCTTTTCCGGGGCATTGAACTTGGGATGGTGTTGACGTGTTTTTCCCGGACTTATTTCTATTTAAACCAGCTGACCTTCAGAGCCAAGCCTTCCATAATGCAAGAGCTCTTGAAGAGAAATCAATCAGAGTATGATGAAAATGGATTTGTGTGCTCATCCTCAGAGGCGGGCATTTCTCTAAAACGGTCCACGTTTTAATCACTGGTCATATGGCTGTGAATGCGCACACATGTGTGTGAAGAGGCTGGATGGCCCAGGGTGTTCAGTGTCCTGGACTCAAATTCTACCTCTTCTTGTGGCTGTGTGACTTTAAATGGGTTCCCTAATCTCTATGGACTTGTTTCCTCTTCGGCCAAGGGAGGTGGCCTGCTACCACAGCCAGGTATTAGGATAATTCATTGTACTATGGGGATTTTTCTCTACAGCTCCTATTTGCTGTTGCAGCTCCACCTTCAGGTACAGAGTGAGAAGAAAGCAGCCAATTCACACATAGACACAGGTCCCCAGGATCCTCCATCTCTTGAACCAGACATATGCTTTGTGAGGTGGAGAACCATATGACCCTAGCTGCTCCAGGATCCAGATTGAGGCTCCTGTCCCACACTCTGCAACCAGGATCCCGGTGGCTCTGGGTCTCAGAGGAGCCCAATGAGCCAGGACTGGGCAGGACGGCAGCCTGGGCCAAGCCGACTCTACAACTAGCCACTTGTCAGAGTGGACAACATGTGTGCTGCAACCATCACAGGCCCATAGGCCCTTTCAGTAGCTGCATAATCCTAGCTGGTTTATGGATGCAGTCTAGTCATACATGCATGAGGTAGGGACCCAGGGAGACACACTACCCATCTTTCCTCAAAGGTCTCAGAACTTCATCTCTCAAGAATGCTTTAGCTGGTACCTGCCCAACCCAAGCTATAAGAAAGCCATGGTCTGGCTCATCCACCCATGTACAGGTAGGAAAATGGCATAGCCACCCAAACAGAGTGTGGGTCTCTCCTGGTTAAGTGATCCCCAAGCAAACGCAGAGATCCAAGATAGGCCTGCTTCCCCCCTGGCCCGTGTGTGTGTGTGTGTGTGTGTGTGTGTGTGTGTGTGTGTGTGTGTGTGTGTGCTGTGAGGGAAGAAGGTGTAGCTGTTTCTCCAGCTCTGCAAAGGGCTTATAACCAAGAACGGGAACACCAAGTCTACAGCAAGAGTTGACCTGAGGTACTCAAAGGCTAGCCTAGGTCCTCCCAGGGCTGAGGCCACTGTTTCTCTCCCCATTGATCCAGCCTGAAGGCTTGCTCTTAGCCTCAGCCTGGAGGGCTGGGCGCCCTCTGCAGGTTATGAGTAGGGACAGCAGGAAGAGGGTGGTTCCCAGCCACAGGGACAAAGTGCAACCCAGGCTCAGGACAAAGAGGCATCAATGTCCAGAGGCCAGACTCTCGGAACCAGTCCTCGAAGACAGTCCTCACTGGGTTCTCCAATCCCACTTGTGCCTCCTGCTTGCTTCTACTGCTGTAGTCCTCCTCGTTTTATTGTTTGTTTTGTTTTTTGCTTTGTATTTGTTTTAACAAGGATAGCCGGGGGATGGTCAATGGGGGATGGTCCATATGGGCATCCCAGAGGATGGTCAATTTTCATTTGCGTTTGGCCATCCAAAGTGTTGGGTACCTCTTGGACCTGGCCACCTGAGGCAGATAGGTTGGGACTTGGTCCTCAGATTTTAAAACCAAGAGAGTCTGACTCCTTGGCTGTCCCTGGAACTTGAGCACAGACTCTGCAGTGGGAGGGAGTGGAGCCTCCAGTTCTGGTCTTTTGGTGCCACCCACTGGGACTCGGGGGTCAGGGAAAGTTAGGAGGTAATACCCCACCACACACAACAGAATCCATAGCCATGTTTGCCTGGATCCTCAGGGCCCAGTGTGGAGGAGTGCAGAAGGGAAGCACCACTGGCCAGGAAAAGCTGAGATCAGGACCAGAACCTGGTCCAGGGCTGTGGACTGGGGTGGTGTCTGCATCGGACTGAGCAGGGCTAAGGCCACCAGCCCAAATTAGAGCCCAGGTGCTCCAGCCCTTTTCTCCAGTTGCCATGGAGACTGTGGCCTCTTGGGAGAAGAGAGATAAAGACTAGAGAAGCAAAGAGGCCCTGGGTGCAGAGACTCAACCCTGATGTCACCAGCAGGAGCACACTGTGGGAACCTGAAAGTCCCTCCACCCCATGAAGGGCTGGGAACCTGATGGTGGAGTCCCTGCCAACATGGGAAATCTTCAGATCCCTCTATTAAGACTCCTTTCTCTCTCTAGGAGACTAAGGTGGTCAGGGCAGAGCCCCAGGGGCCCAGAGGCTGCATCTGAAAGTTGTGTTGTCCTTAGAGGGGAGTGGAAGAGCAAGAGACTTGCATTCTTGTGACAAGGTGAGGAGCCATACTTTCTGGGGAAGATCTGCAAATCCCTATGTAGAAGACTAGCTTTTAACCCCTGCAACCCTATGGGTCTAGGCCCTGGGTACAGGTGTCACTCCCTGTTCTGGCTAGTGTGCCTGGAAGGCACCCAGGAGAAATGAGGCTGGCCTAGACATCAGTAGTAAGGGCCAGGCCAGACCCTCAGCCCTGCATGGCACACTTGCCAACTAACGCCTCACAGAGCTGGAATTCAGTCAATTCCCTGGAGATTGTACTGCGTGGGGGGGGGGGCGCAAGGTGGGAACCCAATTCCTGCCCTGGCCAGGTGGTCCAGGGGTAGGTCCTCAGGAATTTGCCAATGGGACTCTGGGACTCCCTGAGGGTGGAGGGTGGGTGGAACCCATTTGCTAATGGCCCAGGCACCACTGGCTAGCTGCTGCGGTACTGTAGGGAACAGAAAGAGGCACTTCTCAAGTCTCTCATAGATGGCTCCATCATTCTGAGAGGGGAGGAGAGGCATGGGACAGGGCAGGCTGGCTGGGATGGGTTGAGGGGCAGCCCAGGTGTCTTCCACTCATCAAAACTCAGAGAAACCTGCGAAAGAAACTCAGATACCCGAAGACCCAGTGGTGGCCCCAGAGTCAGGAACCCCCAGGAGCCAGGGCTGTGAGACGCTGCACCTCCTTGCTCCCTCATTAGCACTTGCTGTCCCTGGAGCTGCTTTTGTCCCCTCTCCCCCTCCCCCAACCACCACCACCCCACAAGTGCTTGCCTGTTTACTGTTTACTGGACTCTGGTAGAAAAAGCTGCTAGGAAGTGGTCAGCCTTGCTGCTCCACTGATTTAGTGCCAGACATCACCTTGCACTGTGTGCCAGGCAACCTTGAGCCCCGTGAATGCCAGAAGCCTCTTTTTCTGCCTTAGTAAAAAAAAAGTGCCAATCCATGCAGGGACTCTGGACCCTGGATATGCCTACTTGCAGTATTGGGAGGGACAGACAGACAGACAGAAGCAAACTTTTTTAACAGCTTTGTGTCTGGGTGCCTAGGTCCTGGTTCCCACCCACAGCCTGGCTGGGCTCTTTGATAAACAGTTCTGCTATGAAACAGCTGGGGGTGGGAAGGGGGGCAGACCGATTGCCTGGGCCAGATAACACTGCAAATCTGGAGTTCCTATGAAGTGCAGGGGTGCCCTGAAAGGGGTCCCCTTCCATCTGTCTCCCTCCCTGAGCTCACCTCTTTTCTCAAGCTGAACAGGGCAAGGCTCTCTCATTTTCAGGCATCAGAGGAGCAGTATCTGGGGAAAGTGTTTGTCCCGCATCACAGGGTCAGCCCAGTGCTCTCAGTTCCTGGTCCCAGCTCAGGGTCAGCGCTCCCTCAGCTTCTTTTGCTTACTCCTTCTAGGATTGAGAGGGTGGGGCTCCCTCATTAGGAAACACCTCCACGAAGTCTAATAAGGCAGTGTAGCCTCCAGGTATAGGAACCTGCACTGCTGGAGCAGAAGTGTACCTGTGAGCGGGGACCTCCTGGGACCACGTCCCAGTCCCAGCCTCTGGTTATTACCTTCATTGTTGTTGTTGTTGTTGTTGTTGTTTAAAGAAAACTGAAGCTTGGACAGAGGCCCGAGTTCAGACATGGTGTTCATGTCCCCACTCCTGGTTGAGATGTGACAGTGAGCAGGGCCATCCCCCAAGGACTCCCTGAAGGAGCTTCTTCCCTCTCATCTAAAATGTGGGATGCAAGGAAACGCTTATTTCCGTAGCAATACCTAGAAGTTATCAGGTCAGTTCCATAAGCCTCCTGCAGGTGGCACCTGTGGGCTCTGGTTCCTACTTTGGCTTCTCAAAGTCTTTAGGGGGAAAAAATCCGGTTTCTGAAGGCTTCCCTCTACTACGTAGAAGGAGGGGGGCCTGTGTGGGGGGTGGGGGGTATAGGGGGATGGGGGACATCCAGAGACAGCTGACTCACGAATAAATGTTTGGAAGATTCTGATCCAAGATATTGTTTTTGAGTTAGTGAATCCTCCTCTGGTCCCAAGAAGGCAACACTGGGCGATTTCCAGGCTCTTTTGTGGATATGTTTATTCAAGAGTTAGTAAAGCTGCTATTGGGTCCCATCTCTATCTCAGTGCTGAGAGCCAGGCTCCATCTCACAAACTGTCCCCCGTGTTTTTTCCCTTCCTCCAACCAAACCTACTTAAGTTTTCTGAGGCACTGAGAGTACATCGGGATGCAAAATGAAACCCCACCCGTCACCACACAGAGTAAACACAGTGACACACACTGGGTAGAGACCTGCCACTTGACAACTCTTCCCCTGACGAACTCTACCCTGGTGGGAGTGAAGCTCACTGGTCAGTGCAGGTCTGGGGCCTTTGTGGAGGGGGAAGTATGGCTGTGCAGTGATCTTCTTAGGGGAGCATGCCACCAAGGAACTGGTTGCTCTGGATTCTGGGAGCACAACTTTCCATGTCCCCATTGCTCTTCTGAGTGTGGGCTGTTCAGAAAGGCTGGCGCCAGACTTGGGGGAGCACGTTTGAAGATTGGAACTCATCTCCCCACTAAGGGAATCTTACCTTTCCTGACCCTGCCAGGTCCTAAAAGCATTCTCAGAGGCTCTAATCAGCCTCCAAATGAGGCATGATGCAATCACTGTCACCTCAGGTAGCTTCAGGGGCTGCATTAAGGTTCTATTTGATGCTTGTGTTAAAGGCTTGGCCCCTAGATGGTAGGTCCAGATATTGCTGAATCCCAGACATTTTGGAGTACCTGGATTGTGGGGGCTCTGAGCTGTGCATTCATTGTGAATGATACTATTGGGGGGTGGGGGAAGCTTGGCAGTGGAGCCTACCTGGAGGAAGTAGGTAACTGGAGGCTGTGTCTTGCCTTGGCCCCTTTCTCTCTTGCTTCCTGGTTATCATGAAGTGAGCTCTGTGTTCCAGCTGGTCCACCATGTCCTTCTGTGGTATAGTCTCTCTTATTATAACTTAAACCCAATGGAGCCAGCCAATCATAGACTGAAAACTCTAGAGCCCTGAGCAAAAATGAACCCAGTCTCGATTCCCTTGCTCCTTTTGGGTATTATGTCATAGCACTGAAAGAGTAATGAACACACTGTCTCAGTCCTCGGAAGCTGCATTTGAAAAGAAATGGCACATCGGGCTGGGTGCTTCCTAAGGAATAGAGATTTACTTCTGCAGATTGAGATGCCAGCAGGGTCAGGGGTGGTGATGGTTGCCCTCTCTCTCTAAGATGGTGCCTTCTTGGTGACTTCACTTAGGGGAAGAGAGGAATGTGAAACTACTCTTTCAAGCAATTTTATGAGGTGCTAACCCCATCCTTGAGGGCAGATGAATGCATGAATAGATGCATGAATGGGTGGATGGATGGATGGATGGATGGATGGATGGTTGATACATGGATACATACATGGGTGAATGCATGGTGCATGAGCACAGGGTGTGACTAAGCCATCGCTGCATCTCTCCCACAGCTTTGTGGAACTCTTGAGTACTCACCAGCAACTGTCGAACTCTTAGAAATCGAGGGGATGATTGCTCCATACCAATCCCTCACCACCCTGGCCATCCAGAGGGATGATAACTAAGCCTTCAGGTTCTCCCAAGATGGCATGACTCCCTGCTCAGATGCCACAGGCAGCCTCTCCAGGGCAGAGCACAGAGCTGCCCACACCTTCAGGATCCCTTGCTGTTCCGTTACCAGTTTTGCTTCCCAGAAGGCTCCATCTGTCTGAGTGCTTAGGAAAAGTTTTCCTGCCCTTTGTTCCAACCTCCTTCCTCAACCTCAAGTCACTTCCAATCAGGGTCATGGGCAGCCAGAGCTGTTTGGTGATCCCCTGGGATTCAGATAACTCCAGCAGAAATCTGTGCTCCATTGTGGAGCCCAAGCCTCCTCCTATTTCGAGGTGCTCTTCACATTAAAACCAGACATCCCGCCAGTGTTAAAATGACCACAGCTGGGGGAAGATGGGGATCCAGAGAGCTGGACTAGGCAGGCAGCGCCCCAGCAGGTTCTAGGAGAAAGGAGGCCTCCCGCCAAGCCTCCGTCCATCTGGCTGTCCGTCATCCATCTCAGATTATTTCTTCTTGCAGCCCTTTCTCTTCTGGCCCCAGATCTCCTGAAGCCACCCCAGCCACAAGCCCTCGGAGCCTAATGACCGCCTGCAGAGGGAGGAGGATGTGTGTGGAGTCTAGGTTGGTCAGCAGGCAGAGCTGTGACTGAAATGGACGCTTTCTAGCTTTCCGTGATAGAATGCCTTGTCTCCAGGAAAACTGCCAAAGCATCAGGGCATCCCAGACTCTAACAGTAGATTGCCCTGGGGCCTGCTGTTCCGGGGGTGGTGGTGGTGTCAGAAAGGCAGCAGTTGGCTGGAAGGTGAAATGGATGGGTCAGTGGACTGACTAGCCAGGAGAACCTGTGCTAAGGGAGATGGTCTTCAATTTACTTTTGAAGGTTCTCCTGGCCCCAGGGGACACAGTCACAAGCCTAGGCAGGGTGAGCACAAGGTGTGACCCATCAGGGTCTATCTACTCCTGTAGCAGAGGGCTCTGAAAGTTCCTGGACTAAGGTGAGTCCAAGTCACTAAGGCGCTGCTTTGTTTCAGCCATAGCTTTGTCCTGGCTAGAGTGCCCACTCAGAGCACAGGTGCTATCGTCCCGGGAGCAGGTAGGACAATTGTTCCTCCCTAGAGACTGGGCTGGGCAGCGTGGCTTTTCTGCAGTCTTTGGGAAGGGTTCCAGCTGCACATGTGCACACGTAAATGTGGGTAAATGTGGAGGGGTCAGAAAAGTGAAACAAAGCCAGAGAGCTGAGAGGACCCTGGAGAAAGGCAGAGGATAATACCCACCCAGCTTGTTAGCTCTGCAGAGCAGGTGAGGACCCAGGGCTATGTTTTTCCAAGCTCTCTCCCTCCAGCTCCTTGCCCTGGCCCCTGGCCCACCTCAGCTTCCACACCCCAGCTCCCTGTCTACTTCCCCTGCTGCTCTTCTTCCTGTCCTTTTCCCTCCTGTTCTTTTCCTTACCCTCCTTCTCCCCCCCCTACCCCTTCCTTTCCCTTAACACTTCTCCATCCCTCCCTTTCTCTTTCAGCCTCCTGATCCCTAAGTGCAGAGAAATCTCCCCTTCCTCTTTCGGGTTTTAAAGGGAAACTTTCACAGGGTTAGATGCGCCCAAGGGCTCCTTTGGTAGAGGACCTGCCTAACACACCAGCATTTGACTCCTAACACTAGCAATGCAATCAGTGGCACCAGACTGCAATCCCAGCAGTTGGGAAGCAGAGGCCGGTGGGGGTAGAGGTGCCCAGCAGTTCAAGGCCATCCTCAGCTATATAGTGAGTTTGGGGACCAGCCTGGGTTATGTGAGACTCAATCTTAAAAACAACAAATGAACAAACAAACAAAACTTTACCCCCAACATTGCATTTTTAAAAAAAGAGAGTATTTTAAATATACAACATAGGTTTGTCCACATTGTGGACTACACAGAATCCTACTCCCTGGATGGTGGATGTCTTAAGTTCCCTTTGCAGTTGAAGATGCTGAGGTGGCCAGTGTAGACACAGGAGCCTGCCTCAAACCTACCAACTCTTAGGATGAAACTCTTTCCTCCTGGCTGTGATATGGGAGAGGTTGTGTGGCTGTCAACAGGATTGCAGAGACTGGCTGCTGACCACCTTGAGCCAAGAGGATAGAGGAGAAAAGACACAGCTAGACAGTTGCTGCAGGTGTGTCACTGCAGCCAAAGCTGGCTGGGCCTGGGGCGTGTCAGCCGCCCAGGAAGAGCCACTACCCTTCACTGCAAGTCCTAGGCACAGCAGGCAGCCCCGCGT
This sequence comes from Acomys percivali, assembly GCA_907169655.1. Taxonomy (NCBI): domain Eukaryota; kingdom Metazoa; phylum Chordata; class Mammalia; order Rodentia; family Muridae; genus Acomys; species Acomys percivali. The sequence continues at coordinate 32,067,838 of OU015747.1, read as the reverse complement.
TTGGTTACTCTGGCTTTCAGATTACTCTTCCAGGTTGTGTGTGTGTGTGTGAGTGTGAGTGTGAGTGTGTGTGTATGTGTGTGTGTGTGTGTGTGTTTTCAGTTAGTTGGTTGATTGGGGTTCATTGGTTTTTTCAGACAGGGTTTTTCTGTGTAGCCCTAGCTATCCTGGAACTCACTCTGTAGACCAGTGATCCACCTGCCTCTGCCTCCAAGTGCTGGCTGAGATCAAAGGCATGCACACCCACCCCCCCAGCACTCTTCACTTTTAGTAGCTTTACATCTCTAGGCTAACAACCTTCAGTGGCTCCCCATTGCTTTTCAAATTAAGAGCCTTATTGTTTTTCCAGCCCTGCAGAGGACCTGCTGGCCCCTCTTTGCTAGCAGCTGTCTTTCCAAGACCTGACTCTAGCTCCCCAAGTCATTCAGTCCCAGGTTTCTTTTCTTTTTCAGTGGACATAGACCTCTTAACCTCTGACAACCAGAAATGAAATAAGATGAACTCCCTACTGGGAGGAGGTGAGGCCTGGGAAAACACAGCTGCCCGAAGTGACTTGAAAGTACTAGTGTTGTCTGCCCACCCCCAGTATCTATGATAGGAGAGACAGAGGCAGCCCAAGTCCCCCCAGGAGGCATAGCCACTGCAGGGAAGGGAGCGACCCCTTCAGCATGCATCTTTTCCTGACCACAGCATCAGCCTACCTTACTGTCCAACTGCCTCTGCAGAAGGGTGGGGCTGATCCCCTACCCTTGAACTCGCTTGGAACTATCTCTGCTCCCCTCTGTAGAACAATGGATGCGACTGCCAGGCTAGATTCTGCCCATCACCCTGAGTTCCTCAGTAAAGAGGCTCTGTAGGGGATCCTTCAGATGTCCCAGACACTGTTTGCATGAATGGGGATACCAGGTCCTCTCACTTGTACTTGAGGATAAGCCACACATGAGCCACAGAGTCTGAGTGCTCTGGCGAATGTGTGTGCCATTTGGCTCAGGTTTGGGAAATCTCATTTGGCCACAGTAACAGAATTTTTGGCATAGGGATGGCAAGTTAGCACATAGTATGTAAAAATGAAATAGCAGGACAGAGTTCTTTAGGCTCTGTGTATGTCTCCCTAGCACACCAGTGCCCTCAACCCCATTTTAAAAAGGTAAAAATACACCGAGTGGTGGTGGTGGTGGTGGTGGTGGCGGCGGCGGCAGTGGCAGCATGGCGGCACATGCCTTTGGGCGGAATTGCTGTGAGTTTGAGGCCAGCCTGGTCTACAAAGTTAGTCCAGGACAGCCAAGGCTACACAGAGAAACCCTGTCTCAAAATAAATAAATAAATAAAATAAAATAAAATAAATAAATAAAAATTAAAAGTCTGGGTGGGTGGTTCAATGGTGGTGTCGTCCCAGATACACACAACCTCCTGAAACACGGGACTGGAAAACAAACCAAACAAAAAACCACATTGTTGTGTTTACCAGGTTGGGTGTGTGGATGTGGGGCAGTTGGCCCTCTTTACATCCAGATTCCCCATCCTCACATTCAACCAGGCAAAGGTCAAAATATCTTTTAATGGGTTTTAAAATCACAAAAATGAAAATTCAAAGGAAAACTCCCATCTATCCTGTGTCCCCCTAAAGCTTCAGACTGGCAATTACTAGGCCTATCAGCTATCTAGAGAGGTTTGAGGCACAGGATGATGTGGGTGCAAATGCTACTTTAGTTTTCTTTAAGAAGTAACCAGATGCAAGCTTGAAATGCCAGCACTGGGAGGTGGGGGTGGGGGCACTATCTAGAACTCAAGGCCAACCTGAGCTATTGGACACCTGCAGATTTGGGTTTCTAAGGGGGGGAGGGTCCTGGATTCAATCCCTCCACATACATAGGAGTGATTATCTTTGAAAACAAGAAGCAGTGAAAGTATACACAGATTGCCTTTTGTCAATCAAAACCCAAGAGCAGGCAGGCACTGGGTTGTGTAGGAGATGGTGCGGGAAGAAGTAAGGTTGGGTGAGGGATGAAGGGAGCAAAGATGCTGTAAGGTTTTAAATTTAAGATGGGCATCTAGTAGACTTTTTCCAGATGAAAAGTTTTGTTGAAGGGACACCACCCATGGCCCTTCAGCTGGTTCCTCTGATCTTGGAGTTGCTCCCACAGATCCAATCACTCCAATTTAGAGGACATCTGTGATCAACAGCCTCTGGGCCAGGCAGACTCTGCTCAGAGCTGGCAGGTTTCCTGACAGATCCCAGCGCATAGGAGAGGTGAGATGACTAAGGCACCAAGACAAAGTGGATGGGGAAGCCACAGCCTAGGCAGCAGCAGCTGCTGTGTGTGTGTGTGTGTGTGTGTGTGTGTGTGTGTGTGTGTGTGTTAACATGGGTGGGTGTGGCTTGGGGGGAAGGGACAGTCCCCCAGTCCTAGAACTCTGCTGGGAATATAAAGGGAACCAGGGGCATTTGGGGGGCTGGCAAGGCAGCAGCACAAGTTGCTGCTCAGGGTAGTGCTTAGCTACCTTACTTCGTCAGCTGAACTGGCCTTGGACTGGGACAAATTAGCCTTTCTGGTTTATATGCTGGGTGGCCTCAGAGCTGACCCTCTGAGGCAAGTATGACTCAAGCAGCTCTCTGTTCTTCTACATGTAGGCTGAGTTTGTTGGCCCCAGGACCTGGGTGAACACCCAATGGGCTGGCTTGGGTATTCCTAACACATACACCCCAGTTCCTGACACATACACACCCTGTTCCTGAGTGGCAACCAACATCCCACTTACAGTCAGCAGATTCAGGTGCCAGCTAGTCGCTCCCAAGCCTGAGCCAAGAAAGGTAGGTGCCCTTTTTCCAGTCCGGAACACACAGCCCCTCTCTGGTCTAGTGTTGAGGCACAGCTCCCATGTGTGCCTCCAGAGGGAATGATGGATCAGCAGCAACGCACAGGGTAGGTACCAAGCCAGGTAGGTCACATAGCTGCAGCAGCACTGATCCACCGTGTACCAGCAAGGGGCCAAGTTAAGAGCCACACAACCTTTACCGGCTTTACAGGGAAGAAGGTACTGCCCGCAGGGGAGCCTGGAACTTGCAGAGCTTGGAAGGTTTCTCCCCAACTTGCAGAGCTTGGAAGGTTCTCCCCATCGCCGTTTTTAGTAGGGCTCCCCTCTGGTCTCAGTTTCTTCATCCGTTAAAAAACAAAAAAACAAAAAGCACACACACAAATTCGATTGGCCGCCCAGGATTTGTGCCTGATTTCTGCAAACGAATTTCGCTGCTACTCTACACAGGTCTTTCTGAGCCCCGGGACACCAAGGAAGTAGAAGCACCTGGGGGACTGAGACTCTCCCCAAGACACCTAACTTTGGCTTGGAGCCCTCATCTACCAGATGTGTCTGCTTGCCACGGATCCTTCTTGCCTTGCAGAGACTATGGATCCCAAATGGAGTCCTAGTGTGCACAAAGCCCACTTCCCACCCGGGTTTCCAGCCATCCGCACCAGGCAGTGGGCATCAGAGGCTGCGGCAGGGTGCAGACCCCAAAGGTTCCACAGCCAGGAAGCTCACTCATCCTTCCTCCTGGGGCAAGCACTGGGCTCCAAGCTTCGAGAAACACTTACCGTGGGAAGGGGAAGGGCTTCTCTTTTCACCTTAGCTTCCCCCTTTGAGGTATAGGGTGATGTTCCCTCTACCACGCTTGTTGGGAAGATTAAGAAAGCAGGCAGAAGCTCTGGGCCTGCAGTCTCCATCCTGGAAAGTGGGACACCCTTTGTTGGGCACTGGCTGGGGACCCCCACGGAGCAGCTGTATGTGCTTTTCCGTAATAACCCGCGTCCAGTGAAACGACTCTGCTCAGTGACTCAGCTGTCCCCTGCTCTTGTCGGAAGTGGGTCACAGCTCCGAGGGCCTCAGCGAAGTCTGGGTTACCCTCTGCAGCCTTGCTCCTGAAGTGGGAGAAGACAACTCACTCTGTGCAGGGCAAGAAATTGAGGCAGGAAGAATTGTCCCTCAAGACCTCCCGTCCCGCGCTGTGGCTGGGCCTGAAGCTTTCACCAACCTGAAAGAGAACCAGGCAATGGAGGTGCTAGGGCGGATGGAACTGGTTCCCACCCAGCGCGACACCATAGAGCAGGGACCCGGCCCTTCGGGCTTGGGCCTCTTTACACGCTGAGACTGCGCCAGAGAAACGAAAGCATCCCATCACGCGGCGATGGCACCGAAAGCGTATTTCGTTATGCGCGAGTGTTAAAACGTGCCGCTTTTCTGCAACATTGTTTTGACAGATTTCCCTTTTTAAATTACACACGGGGTCTTTAAAAAAAAGACTACGGCCAAGTCGGTTGTAATTATGACACGCGCGCAAACACACAGTCACAAGGACTCACGCACAAACCGCGCGTTCTGCGGGTTCCGACACGCTCTAAGTAGGCGAGTCCTGCTCTCTTCCAACGCGATTGGCCAGCATGGACTTCACAGCGACCCTGTAGCCAATGATCGGCCTCCAAGACGAGGCCCCGCCCTCTTTCACTCCCTGGCGCGGGTGCGGGGGACAGCCGGAATGTATCACGCGGGGTAGCCCCCGCGCGACTACCGGGCAGCCTGCCTTGGGCCGCGTCGCTGCCTGCGCTCAGGGTTCAGCCGGGCGGCGCCTTCTGCAGTGGCCTCTCTCTGGGCCGGAGAAGGTCCTCCAGGCTTACGGTGCCCACGCTGCCCCGCCCCCGGCCCCGCCCCCTCTCCGCCTCCGTGAGGCCAGCAGGGGCGGCGACCCGAACCGCAACGAGAAAGGCTAGCCCGGCGGCTGCGGGAACGTCGGTCCGCGCGCACCCGCTCCAGCCCAGCCCAGCGCAGCGCAGAAGCCGACGCTCGCCTTGTGGAGCCCGACGCCTTCGCTCCCCGCAGCGGCTGTCCAGGGCCAGCCCGCGCGTACGCTGGGCAGCGGGGCGCCACAATCCCAGAGGGGTTGTGGAGCGGCTGCACCCCGGGCACCAGAGAGACCCCCTCCCACCTCCAAGATCCCAGCATTGCCCGACGGGTCCGGGACCGAGATGCCTGATGAGCTGACCGAGCCCGGGCGCGCCACGCCAGCCCGCGCCTCCTCCTTCCTCATCGAGAACCTGCTGGCAGCCGAGGCCAAGGGTGCGGGGCGCGCAGCCCAAGGCGATGGTGTCCGCGAGGAGGAAGAGGAGGAGGACGACGACGACCCCGAGGACGAGGACCCGGAGCAGATGAGGCGACAGCGACTACAGCGGCGACGACAGCTACGCGCGGGCAGAGGGCTGGGCGGGGAGGCGAGGACCCGGGCGCTGGGCCTAGGGCCCCGGCCACCTCCCGGGCCCGGGCCGCCCTTCGCGCTTAGCTGCGGAGGCGCAACGCGGTGGTACCCACGGGCGCACGGCGGCTACGGAAGTGCTCTGAGTCCTGACAGTGAGTGAGGGTGCGGGAAGGAGTGGGCAATGAGCAGGGCCCTGCTTCCTCCGTGTGCATTATTTTGGTGACTTCGGGCTTGGTAAGCCAAGCTAGTAGTCTTCTGTGTACTGAGGTCTGGGTGGTACGAGACCCCTTTGGAACGCCAGCTTGGGCAATTGTTGGAGACCGGGGATAGTGCTGCAAGCAGGAATGTACTAAGGCCAGGATTAAGACCCCTGAGAACACGAAATTGCTGACAGAGAGAGCTAGAGAGAGGAGAGTGAAATAGGCCGCGGGAAGACAGGAGAGGGAAAGGGAGCGCGTTGAGACAGTGAAATTGAAAAGGAAGTGAAGGAATAGGAAGGGTAGCAGAGGAGGGGAGACCCCAAGGTTAAGCACTGAAATAAAAGGGGGCTGAGCAGAGGGGCCACAGTTATGGGGGTTGGATGGGAGACCTTCAGTAGTAACTGTGGCCCCTAAAAATATCATTTGCTTTTCTGGCTGCAGCCAGAGTCTGAGCTGGGCCTGGGCCTAGGCCTGGGCCTTCCTTTGGGTCTTCTCAGGACCTAAGGCTGAGGCTGGTGGGAAGCCACTCTGAAGAATCCATTCCACCCGTCTCTCTTTTTTGCCCCTCCCCCTCCTTGGCCTTTGTTTCCTGCAGAGAGCTCAGAGAATGGGGGTGGGGGGGGGCTTCTCAGCCCCAGAACCCACTTACCCCTCTGGCCTGGACATCCTGACTCTGCCAGTCTCCAGAGGATGCTTACCTCTCTTAGGGCCTGCTGTTTAGAGAGCAACCCTTGAGAAGACTCCGATAGAGATTTCAACCTCCCCCACCCCACTCCCTCTTTGCCAGACTGCCCCTCAATACACACAGACTTCTATATAGCTAAAGATTCTCCAGTGAGACTCTGAGACCCATCAGTGAGGAGGTCCAGGGGCTTTGGGGTGGCCTGGGGCCACTCTTTTCCATTAAATATCCACCTCTTTCCTACTTTGTTGTAAAAGAACAGGTCTCCCAGCCCAGGTTTGGGATGCCTGCCTTCTTTACATAAACTTAAACAGGGCCCCATAGTATTCTAAAAATGATGAGACTCTTGCAGGACACATTTTATTCTTCCTTCTGGTTGGGCCATCCTCACCTGCAACCCAGAGGCCAGCCCTGGCAGAGGCGGTTCCTCCTTATTTCGTGCCATGCGGGTTAGAATTCCCCATCCCTATCAGAGCTCTCAGATTTGCACCCGTGGGAGCACATAGACCTCTGTGAGTGTAGGGGCTCTGGGTATCTTTGTAGGGATGCTGGAAGCCCTAGGTCTGGCTGTGTACACACCATCCTGCTACGTGACTTTGTAGTGGACACTGAGTTAGGAATCAGTATGCTTCCAAGGAAACCAGGCCGACTTTAGCCATGGACACAAGCCCACCATGTTGAGGCATAACCTGGACCAAAACCCACCTTGGCCTCTAATCCATTAGAGAGACAGAAGACAGGCTGGCCTGAAGCTGGTTTCATGGGCCCAGAAATCTAGAGACGAACCAGCCGCCCCCTGCCCCCCCCCCCTGTTTGAACTTCTTTAACCTGGTGACTTCCGTTGACAGACCTGATCTTAGGACTTGGAGCATGAGCCCTGAGGTCCTCTGTAGGCAGGATCCCAAGCAAGTGTAAGAGATGCTTTGGGTAGGGCAGGGATGCGATGGTCTGCAGAAAAACCTTCCTCTGTGCTTTTCTAGAGCATGTGTTTTTTGTTTTTTGTTTTGTTTGTTTGTTTGTTTTTGGTTTTTTTGCTGCTGCAGAGGGCCTGCCTCTGAGGGTATATGTGTCAGGGTTGTGCCAGTGGAGTTTCCTTGGGGTAATGTGCATTCGTTTGTTTCTCTGGTGTCTGTTCCCCGTGAGTATTGGGAGGCTTTGGCCCCTGGCTACTAGCTTGTATGTCAGTCTCTGTGTATGCATAGCTTTGAAGGACATCGTTCAAAGTTTTGAAAGACATCGGTCAAAAAAGGGCCTCCGCCTGCCTTTTTCTGCGATTGCCAGAAGTCTCAGAAGTCTGCTTGCCTTTTGGATTTGCCTTTTTTTCCTTCTTTCTTCTCTCTCTCCTTCTCTTGGGTGTGTGCCGCCAGGTGTTTGCTACAACCTAGGGCTTCACCTTCTGTGTTGGCCACTTTCCTACCCTCCAGACCCCACCCCCAACAGTGCTGGAATCCCCAACCCCTGCACAAAGAATATTTCCCAGTTTGTGGCATAGTAGTCGTTGGGGATTTGAAGGTGGGAGGAAGCCAATCTCAGCGACTACTATAGGGCAGCCGTTAGAACCTACCACTATACCGGTTTCTCCCCTGCAGCAAGCGACCGGGACTCTCCGGAGACCGGCGAGGAGATGGGCCGCGCAGACAGCGCCTGGCCTCGGTGCCCAGGGCCAGGAGCCGTGCCGCGGGAGGTGACGACGCAAGGCCCGGCGGCAGGCGGGGAGGAGGCTGCGGAGTTGGCCGAGGCCCCAGCGGCAGTGGCCGCGGCTGCGGCAGGGGAGGCACGCGGCGGCCGCAAGAAGAAGACACGCACGGTCTTCTCGCGCAGCCAGGTCTTCCAGCTTGAGTCCACTTTCGACCTGAAGCGCTACCTGAGCAGCGCGGAGCGCGCAGGCCTCGCCGCCTCGTTGCAGCTTACCGAGACGCAGGTCAAGATCTGGTTCCAGAACCGCCGCAACAAGTGGAAGCGGCAGCTGGCGGCGGAGCTGGAGGCAGCCAGCTTGTCCCCGCCGGGAGCGCAGCGCTTGGTCCGCGTGCCTGTGCTCTACCACGAGAGTCCCCCGGCCGCCTCCGGGCCCGCGCTGCCCTTCCCGCTGGCGCCTCCGGCATCCGCGCCGCCACCGCCGCTGCTCGGTTTCTCGGGCGCGCTGGCCTACCCGCTGGCCGCCTTCCCGGCCGCCGCCTCGGTGCCCTTTCTTCGTGCGCAGATGCCGGGGCTAGTGTGAGCCGGCGCCCTCAGTGCAGGGGCGCCCGGAGGAGGCGGTGGAAGGTACCGCGCGTACCTCGCAGTCCTTCCGGTGGGCCGTCTCTGTGGGCAGCTGCTCCAGAGAGTACCGGTCGGCCGGCGGCAGCGGGAACTCGAAGCCAGCTGCAGGGCTGGAGCCTGGCTCGAAGCAAAGCGGTGCTGAGCAGATGGGTGCTCCTCGGCAGCAAACGGACACTTGGAAAGGGCTGGCCAAGGAACCGCATGGTGACTGTCCCTAGGCATCCTGCCCCTAACTCAGAATGTCCTTTTCTCGGGACTTAGCAGGAATCTAGACAGCAGGGCCCCCTTCCAAGGGACAGCGCAGAGAGCCTCAGGCATTGGGACAACCCATCTTGGGCCTCTCTTCCGAAGAGGGCTTCTCTCCTGGGCTGCCTTGGTTCTCTTGGCTTGTCGAAGACTTTTTTTTCCCCTGTGATTAATCTACTTCTTTGCATATGGAATAAAAAGGGACGTTTTCTGGATGGACTCACTGCTATGTGGTCGCTGGGGCAGAGACGCTTCTGGTAGCAGGCCTGAGTGAGTGGGTGCTTCCCTCCCAAAACTGGCCAGGGACTCAGGCTACCCTGGGGTAGGTGGGCGGGCAGGCTGGAGTCATCCTAAATTTCACTCAACTGCTCCAGACAAGGAGGCCCAGCTGCATCTCTGTAGAAGGCTTAAAAGTTCAGAGTAAGAAGTAAGGATGTAAAGATGATAGTGTGTGATAGAGTTCTGAGGGCTGAAATCAAAGGCTTGGCGGAGAGGGCTCTCTGACCCTTTATCACAAGAGTCCATGAGGCCCTGTGGCCACTGCCCTTACCTGCACTTGGAACAGATAAAAGCATGTGTGTAGACATTCTTTGAATCAAAACAAAGCTCTGGCTCTTCAGCAAGGTACTCGGATGCTGGCTCCATTGGTGGTAGTCTCCATGCGGGCTCACAGGGGAAGTTGCTTGAACAGTGTAGACCACCAGGGTCACCCATCTCCATTACCCTGAAACCGACTGTTGTTCCTACCAACAGGTGGACCATACTTTATTTGGTGTACATTTGAGCCCAGTTGAGAGGGGGCATTTCAAAGTTGAAGGGGTCAGGTCACTCCCAGTCTTAACAGAGGACCTTGGAAAACCAGTCTTCCTCCCGCTGCACCCAGAAGCAGACACCCCATTGCTGAGATGTGCAGTCCACCAGGCCACATTGGCCTGGGGCGCCCAAGGTGGCGCCAGACAGCCTAGGAGAAGGCGCCAGGGGCCTGGGGGAGTCGGTGCCTGTGTGTTTTCTCACCCCCACCCTAGTACAAAGAGCTGGTTTCCAGTATGGAGACCCCCGGAGCATTAGTGCTCCGTGGAGCACTTCCTTTTTCTTTTGCTGTCCCCGGTTCCCATGCCCTGAGGATGTGGGTATTTTGGAATTCATGTGGAAGGGACCTTGGTCCTTGACCAGCAGTCCGATCTCTGGGTCAGCCTTCCACATCAGCCAATCAGAGTTTGGGGCCTGGGCACTTGTGACTTGGGATACTCTGAACTGCTTTGCTTTGAGTAAGCCAGCTTTTACTGGCTTTGTCTGGGACAGACTATAATACACTTCAATGAACTTGGAGTTTTCAAAGGCCTTGGACCCCTGTCAGCAGCCACACAGGGTACAGGCTGTCTCCAGATGGAATGGGCAAGCCTACCTCTCCCCTTCTTCTTCTCACCTCTCCACTGTGCCTTCACCAGCACCGGTACCCCTCTGTCCCTACACATTCTCCACCCCCCAGTGCTCCAGGTGGGAATTCTGGCCCCACTGTCAGGGTCTCAGGGGGCCCAGGTCACTCCTTGGCTTAAAAAAAAAAATTATAGTTAGATCCCGGACAAGGCAAGCATTGTGAGAGCACTGTTTTATTCCAGTTTCTACCTGATACCTTGTACTGAGGTCACATGCTGACCACAAGGTGTCTCTGAGCTGTTCAGGAGCGAATATGTCCTCATCAGAATGTTTTACCAAGCAACAGTAAAATACCCTAGGAAAGTCACTTGCCAAAGGGGGGGGGAGGAGGCAAACGGGAGAAGATCCTAAGGGCACCTGCAATGGAACCTCATTCCATCATTTGGTGAAGATGAATATATATATATATTCTAACGTGTGTGTTAGAATTATCAACACTGGGCAGGAGAGCTTCCCACCTCCCTAACTACCCTCCCCAGGCCCCCAGGGAGGTCTTGGAGTCCTTCAGCAGGAAAGTGGTATCTCCTGGAGCTAGGAACTGGACCTGACCATGCAGGGGACAGCTCCTTAACTAGTTCAGCTCACAAGGCTCAGACAAGCTCACCATCCTCCATAAGTGTCCACCAGGTTCTGGGGTGCAGCATTGAAGGTAGCACATAGTAGAAAGAAATGGTCCAAATAGAACACACAACACTCAAGCCCTTATTATTCAAGTCCTAGAAGGTGCCAGAAGCAGCTGGAGACTTTAGTGAGTCTCAGTCTTGGCATTGATTGCCGGCACACCTCGTGGCATTGACTGTTGCTGGCATAAGATGAATGGCTTCGATTTGTCTCTGCCAGGTGGACTCTCACAGGTTCCCCCATTTAGCCTCACTCGTTGTTAAGTGAGATCCAGCTGCAAATCACTCTGAATTACAGAGCCTCCTGGCTCATGAGAGTCAAATAGTCCACCTTAACACATGACCTCCGAATGGACCCTGTCCTACTGGCAAGAGGAGACCCATTGGCAAGCCTTCTTTTTTGAGGTCCTAGTTTCCCCATCACAAACCATTTGGCATGTAATTTGTACCCTCTCTGTATTCTTCATGTGAAACCAGCCATGTCTATGCTCACGCGGGGCAGGGCAGGCACAGTTAACAATCAGTCAGAAATCATAGTCCAGCTGAGTTTCTACCAAGAGTATGGAAGTAGTAGTAGCCTAGGCCATCTCTCTAGGTACAAGGTAGGGTGGGGTGGGGTGGTCACTTTTGGCCCTGGCTCAGAGAGCAAGGCTATCCTGGAAGACTCCTTCCTGCTTCGTCCCCAACCAGAGCAACCAACAGTAGGCATTGAGAAAACCAATAGCCTTTCCAAGAGCTGCACCTCCACCCTACCATAGGCAGGAGAGCCACAATACAGACAACTCACACAGACAACACACAAATATTCACACAATCGGCTTCTGGAGGGAGCTCCCCAGAGCCTAGGCTCTGCCCTCACCCATAAAACAGCCCAGGTAGGTTGAGACCGAGGAGTTGGGGGTTGGTCAGGTGAGCTAAGCCAGGAGCCTGCTTTTCTGCTTTTCTCCCTAGCAACGAGGTGGAAAGCAGTGCTTCCCAGGACCTGGGAAGTCATTAGGAGGCCAGAGACCAGTGGTCTCTGTTCCTGGAGGTTCTCCCTCTGACTGGGAAGTGCAGTGCAGGTGAGCCTGGGGTAGGAGCGGGAATCCCTTTGCTTCAGTGAACTGGCTCAGCAGGCATTCACCAAAATGCTGTGGGGGAAGTTGGGGAAGTGGAGTCCCCAACCTCAGCAACTCCAGCTAGTCAGCTAACCTGGAGCCCCTTCCGGGGTGTCTGATTGTGCTGGAAGGAAAAGAAGGGATGGCTGGCCTCTTGGCAGTGGACTGGAGTGAGGACACGTCTATCCTCCCAGTGCCACAGGCACCAGGAGGGAGGGAAAATGGGGGCAGGCTAGGACTTTTACTGTGGATTCTGAAGGGGAGCAGCTGGTTGTGTTTGTTTTGTTGTGTTATGTTTTCATTTTCAAAATGGTGTTCGTGCATATTATTATTTCCTGGGCAATTCAGTAGAATCAGAACAGAAAAACAAACAAACCAAAAACAAAACAAAACAACAAAAATCTTGTGCCCTTTCGCCATCAAAGCCAACTGAGTGTTAAACCAGACTGAGAATTTATTGGGATTATAGTGTTTTTTAAGTCAGACTGTTAGCTTTAAAAATGCAATTTTAAATTAAATTGCATAAGTTCAGAAATGCATGAGTTTACCAGTGAAACAGACGTGACATTGGTTTGTTTAAAATATGCAATAAACTTAAAAGGCAGGATGGAAGTGAGGAGCTTGGTTAGGAATCTATACTTGAGGAAGGGCGAGGGGCAGAGAGACCTTATTTCAACTTCCCTATTTGATTTTATATCTGAAAATAAACCTAAATCAACCTGTTTAACGAGGCTGTGGAAACATGAGGACGTGTGCTGGGGGTTGCTGTACTGTCCAAATTTATTTTCACCCAATCTGGGTCTTACCTGGGTCCACTTAAAACCCTGCTTTAAAAAAAAAAAAAACACTGTTGCCTTCCGGCTTGGCCAGAATCTGACCGTTAAAGCTCATACATTTTAACTTGAGAGCTATTTTTGTGTCATACGTTGCTTCCCAGCCCCCCGCCCCCCGTGCTTCACGCAGCTTTCCGCGTTTTCTCTCTCCCATTCTGGTCAGCCGGGACTCCCCACCCTGGCTATGGGCGTCTGCTATGCATGATTGTGCAAAAGAGGGCTTAAGGGTCGCGCGACCTAGGCGATCCTGCCAAGCAGTGTGCCCGGGTTCGTGGTGCCCAGTGCGGTCTCTCTGGTCTGGGATCCAAGTCTTTTGTTTCTGGCGCACCGTGGGTCTGTGGCACTGAGTGCGGAAGCGAGGCTGGGCACCCATAAGCGACACGTGCGAAGGGCGAAGGGCAGCTAGAGAAGGACTGTGTCCGGATCGCTGCGGAGTCCGGGGGGTCGAGACATCTGAGCAGACCGAACGTAGGCGGGCTCTGCGCATTCCGGGATTGCGCGGGCTCTGCGGGCCCGGGCCACGGTTCTGCCGCTAGCTTGGGAAGGTCTCACCTCTCGGCCCTTAGTCGGCTGGTTCTCTTCGCTCTCCCCGGGGCCTGGCGCTGCTTTTCTCTGTTTGCTGCTGTCCTTCACACGTGTCCCGCCTTCCGGGACGTTGACTCCTTTCCTGTGACGAGACCTCTGGTTTTTTT
>OU015747.1:32028689-32045550 GCA_907169655.1 Acomys percivali | reverse complement strand
CACACACACACACACACACACACACACACACACACACACACACACACGGAAAGGGATAAAACACAGCTCTCAATGAGAGATGAAATGTGGAAGGGTTTGAGCAGTCACAGCTCAGGAAAAAGCACTTGTGTGCAAATTGACAGTCAAGGTGGCTTACCCTGGGTAAGGGGCAACACTGAATTTCCATAGCTAGCTGGATGCAGCTCTCCATGCTGGCCTTCTGCACTCCAGCCCAGCTTGCCTGTATGCTTTTTACCATACAAATCAGAACCATTTTTGACAAGATTTTTGAGTTTTGTCAGATGTGAATTGTTAAGATTTAATTGAAAAAATGAACAGAACGCAGCGGCTGTTTGGAAGGGAGTGACCCAGAACCAATTAGAATTTAGTAACAATCAACCATTCAGCCCGGATGGCCACGGCTAGCATCAGATTAAAGCGACGCTAGCTCGCCATCACTCCGAACTCAGACGCCATTAGTGGGAGATGGTTCTGAATTTCCTTCCAATCAGTACTCCTCATTCTAAGGGTGAGGTTCAACGGGGGGACTGTCCTGAGGAAGATGATGGCTGGTCACCTCTTGGCTGAAGACATCCTTAAGTCCCTCAAAAGCAGGTCAGGGCCGCAGCCTCCCTCATCAAATTGCTGTTGACAGCCCAAACAGGACAGAGAGCAGCCACCGAAAGCGCCTTTCATCTCAGCACAGCAGCATATAATTGGTCCTTCTCTCCTTCTTTGGCCTCTCCTTCTCAGCTGGGGGAACATTCCAGAACTAAGCTGGGGCTTCCTGAGGCAACTTCTTAATCTTTTCTGGCAGGTGCTCCAGGGGAGGTGTCAGCTGAGAACAAGCAGCCGGGTGATGCAGGACCTCTAGTGAGCATAGTGCCTAGTGCATAGTAGGTGCTTATTAAAGCATAGTCTGTGAATGACTGATGTCCACGTTTGCAGTCTGCTGTGGGCTGTTCGCCCTTGTGGTCATAGGTCAAGTCACAGCAAATGGCTTCTTCCAGTTTATTTCTGATCTTCTCTCAGACTTCAGTCACCCTATCAGCATGAGCTGGAGGGGGGGGGGGATGTCCTTACATTCTGTCTGTTGAGCACATTTGAGGTGGCAGAGGCCTCTGTGACCTTGTTCTAAAATTTCTGCCATGTCCCTAGGAGGAAACTGAGGCTCCTGAAAACCATGAGGCTGCCTCAGGTCCCACACCTGGACTCCGGGTCCATCTGTGACCCTGGGTGTGACCTGGTCCCCAGGACTCATGGTCCTTGCTGCCACATTAGGCAGAAGCCAACACTCCAGGTCACCCCTCTCTCTGGTTCCAGGGAGTCGGAAGCCAGATTGGAGCAAGTCCTGGGATGGACTTCAATAGGGGTCACAGACACTCACACCAAGGAGTATGGCTGAGTTTGTTGTTGTTGTTGTTGTTGTTGTTGTTGTTTTGTGGTTTTAAATGCCACCTTGAAGAAATGTCCTCGAACCAGCTACAGTCCCATCACCACTGTTGGTTGTCTCCAAACTGTTTGGGTAGGGTTCTTTCCACCTTGAGCAAATGAGGAAGACCCTCCCCAGAGTGTTTGCTACAGTGTGTAAATCAAACCAATGTAAGGTTCTGCTACAGGTGTAGGGGAAGCTGGGCAGATCCTCCTGTGGCTTCAGGTCCCAGCAACAGAGGCTGAGATGAAGGGATGGAAACCCACACAGGAAAACAGGGGGGAGGGGAGCAGACTCAGGAGGGCATGAGTCAGTGCGAGGCAATCAGGGCTGTGGGCACCTGGGGCTTTGTGAGGAGCTGTGGGGACTGTGCTGTACTGGCTTCGCATCCAGGCCTGTCCTTCCTGGGTCAAGGTTTGCTTCCTGGTAGAGCCCTAAAGTCCATAGTGTTTGTGGCTGCCTATCTTGAATGTACACAAAGCCGGACACCAGAAATAAAAAGTCCCTAGGCACAAGTTCCTGGCTGTTTGTGGTTGGGGTGTTTAAACTGCTGTTACAGCAGGAGCATCCTGAATCCCATCGGCCGTTATAGAGTATGAGTCCATTTACTCTTCCAGTCCAAGTGGGAACTCAAGAAGCCTAGTCCCCATACCTCAGCCAGATGAGAGGCAGAGAGCTACCCACCTGCTCCATGTGCCTTGGCCATTCATTGGCTCTTTCTGAGCTGGTTCCTCACGGGTATAGTAGGAACAACTGTTCACCTGCCCAGTGAGGGTGGAGGGACCAACCTCTCCAGCAGCTCATAAGCCCAGTGCATGGCTGGAGGTGGGGAAAACGGGGGAGGGATGAGGTCAGAATTGGACCTGGCCTACCATCCTATAGAGAGTGGCAGCTCACCCTCCTCTGGATGCCTCAAAGTGACTCAAAGTTGAGAGTGATTCTGTGGTACCTGGATTGATCCTTCAAATGGAGTGAGACAATGTCAAGAGCCACGCTGTGTTCTCTAAGGAAAAGGAAATCACACCCTGGGGCCACACACACACACACACACACACACACACACACACACACACACATCTTGGTAGGTTGGAGGTGACAGCACACATGATAATGCTGTGAGGCAGCGAGCTCCCCACTCAGGAAGGAGGATTCTGGGTGGTATGGCGGCTCCTGTTCTGGATGGTAGCAGCAGTGTGGGGGCATGGATGGTAAGAAGTTTTGAAACTCATCCAGAGAGTCTACAGTTTCTTTCGTCTGCCAAGGCCCAGTGCTGGGAGCAAGCCCCTCATTTGATGCAGCCTTCATGACTGCTTGGGGCTTTCCAGTGAGTTTAGCACTTAGGCCTGCTCTGAATTATGGGCCAAACCTGACTCTAGCCTGCATGCTCTGCTGAGCAGGAACCTGACCTTTCATGAACAGTACCATTGGTCCCCAGACCAGGCAGTGGGGTGCCCACCTGCTCTTGGGGCTCCAGAGACTCTAGCCAAGTCATAGGGGTCCTGGGCACAAATAACTGCAGCATAAGTTCAAGCAAAGAAGCCATGCAAGACCCAGCTAGTCACAGGCACCATGGCCATTCAAGCTACATGCCTGGGTGGATCACGTCCCAGCTCTAGCTTTATTGTTGTTGTTATACAGTGTCCCTTGTATCCCAGGCTGTCCTTGAACTCACCTCATAACAGACAATTACCTTGATCTTCTGATCTATCCGCCTCCAGCTCCCCAGTGCTGGCCTTACCTGCACACAGTCCCATGCCTAGTTTTATGCTGGGGCAACAGCTAGGCAAACACACCTGGCTAACTGAGCTATGTCCCCAGTCCCAGTCCATCTGGTTGTAGCAAGTGATGTAGAGTGATGACATCATTGGCTCCTCCTCCCCTGGGTGGGGCTCTTGGCAGGATGGTGATCCTGAGCAGTGGCTTCATTTGAAGGCATGCCTTACCTGTTGGCTTTGAGACCCCTAGAACCACGATCCACACAACACTCCATCCTATTTGTCTTTATTTCCTTTCTCTTACTTTTTTTGGTTGTGCTTGAGGGGAAAGCCAAGGCCCTTTGTGTTAGGCTAGTACCTTACCACAGAGCTATACCGGAGCCCTCAGTTAAATAACTTTTTAATGGGGCTGGAGAGATGGCTCAGTGGTTAAGAGCACTGACTGCTCTTCTAGAGGTCCGGAGTTCAAGTCCCAGCAACCACATGGTGCCTCACAAACATCTATAATGAGATCTGGTGCCCTCTTCTGGCAGAGCACTGTATATATAATAAATAGATAAATAAATATTAAAAAAAATAAATACCTTTTCAACTATTTAATACATTTATAGAATGAAACTTAGTCATTGTCAACCGTCCCTTCTCCCAGTGGAGCCCTTCTTCCCAGTAGGCTCCCTTCCAACCGTCGTCTCATCTTTTTGTATGTGACCCTCTGAGTTTAGTTAGAGTCACTTCCCTGGCATAGGTGGGAGGTTATCATCTGAAGCAAGTACATCTTGCCAGTGGCCCCACCACTAAGGAAAACAATACCCTTTCTGACAGCCATAAGCTGCCACTAGTCCCTCAGGTAGGAGTGGCCCCCTCACAGCCCCTTCCTTACCCACGGTGGAATGTTGAGAGCCCTACCCCTGACCCCAAGCTTGTACAGGTCTTGGGCAGGTAACACCAGTCCTGTGAGTTCAATGCAGTGGCACAGCGTGTCCAAAAGACACGTCTTCTGGCTCTTAGGTTCTTTTTACCCTCCTCATCCACAGTGTCCTCTTAGAGCCTTAGAGCAGGTGACGTAGCTGTCCCATTTAGAGCCAAGCACTCCACTGCCACCACTTCTCAGCATTTAGGCCAGCTGTGGGTTTCTGCACTAAGCACTGCCCACTGCGGTGAGAGGCTTCTAATGAAGGCTGATCACAGCACTAATCTTTGGGGATAAACATGGGTTGTTAGAAGCCAGTTTGACAACATGCCCAATTAGCAAAGCAACAGTAGTAAGTTCTCCCTGGGTCTATGACATCCCTAG
The DNA here is from genome assembly GCA_907169655.1 of Acomys percivali. NCBI lineage: Eukaryota > Metazoa > Chordata > Mammalia > Rodentia > Muridae > Acomys > Acomys percivali. The sequence goes on along the minus strand of OU015747.1, from coordinate 32,041,109 downwards.
TCATTGGCTTTTGACCAGGTTTATATTACCAGCCCCGAGTTCCCTCCTGTGGAGCAGGCTCCAAACCCAGTCAGAAACTGTCTGGTTACCCCATAACAGTCATGCACATATTGCCTGGGAGGTAATTACTGTGACTCACAGGATTCACAGTACAGACCTCAGTTTGTTTTTTAGATGGGGTCTTGATATGTATCCCAGGCTACCCTTGAACTTGAGATCCTCCTGCCGCACAAAACCCCAGTACCCATGGAGACCAGAAGAAGGTGTTGGATTCCCAGGACCAGAGTTTCACATGGTTGTTAGCCACCATGTTGGTGCTGGAAGTTGAACCCAAATGGCCTGAAAGAGCAGCCAGAACTCTTAACCTCTGAGCCACCTCTCCAGCCCTTGCGTTTGAACATCTTTCTAGACCACTGTGAGAAATTTGAGATAGGTGGGTGGCTGTGCTTTAAGCCCATGCCTAGGGCTAGACCTAGGCACCAGGAAGGCCACTGATGGCCCTCTGTTTCCCTCCCGCCAGCTCAGAAGGAGAGCCCAGTGCATTTATCTACAGAGAGCTGGTGTTTCTTAGTGGGGTCTGTGGCGGGGTCAGGATTCCTCACACTGAGGGTCACCTACTGGCTGATCAATGTTACATGTTGCCATCACTTGAAACCAACATACACCTGCCTTCTGTGGCCCCCAGTACCTTGTCCAACTCTCTGGGTCTTAGTATTTTGTTGCTGCTGCCGCCGCCACCTCTGTTGTATCATCTATGAAGTAAAAAGAAGTTTCTTCTAGGGATATTGGAAAATTGGTTAAGTTAATCATGCAACAAAGAGAACTGATCCAGCCTGGTTATCAGGTCTCACATGTGCCAGGTTCACAAGGCTGACAGAAGTGAGTCAAAACCCAATTCTCCAGAGCCTCCTGAGTGCCAGCTCTCACTACCCCGCACATCCCTGGACAATGCACGCATGAGGGCGAATCCCTGAGGGGCGAGGCCAGGCAGGCTCTGCCCCACACTGACAGCCTCCCATCCTGGAGAAGGAGGCCCGGGGCTGCCTCCTTGGGATTGGCGAGGGGCACGGAGAAGAAAGGCTTAGACTTGAAACCGGATCCTCCCCGCCTTGGGGTCAGCATGTCAGACCCCACGTTTTCTCCACCGTCAAAAGCCCTGTAGGATTTTCTTGAAGTTTGGTTTCACATCATATGGCTGAACATTTGGAACTTTTTAAACGGAAATTGTAGAAAAATGAAAAGTATTTTCCTCTTGGAACACAATACCCTCCTGGCAGGGAGCCGAGGGAGAGAACGCCAAGCCGAGAAGCCGAGAAGCAATTGAGATAATTGTGGATATGGATTAATCCAGGTCCTCTTCCGCTTAGCGTCAGTGTCAGTGAGCAGGCTATTCGGGCGGGCGGGCGGGCAGGCGGGCGGAAGGCTCAGCTCCGAACCTTGCCCTTCCAGGCTCTGGTTTCACACTCTGGGAGGCAAATCTACCTGTTTTCTTAATCCAGATCTCACTTTCATGAACCCCAGACAGGGAGGAGGGGGACCCCCACTATAATGTGTTTGCCACACGGCACCAGGAACCTGGGCAAATTGAGGACAAGGCTCAGAACACCTTGTTACTCTTTGGGAAGGTGACCTCCGAGCCACCAGGCCTGAGTTTGTGGTTCTTCACATCCAACTGCTTGTGCTGAGGCAGCTGGCAGCACTCAGAGCCGGGCTAGGGGAGGCAGGTGGAGTCTCGGAGATAGGATGAGGATATCCTTCCTGGTCCTGGTCTTGAGTCCTGAGACCTGGGTGGGGGGTGGGGGGTGGGCGAGAAATTGTCTTCCCAGCCCCAGGTCTCATCTGCAAAACCCTGCCTGGCTGCCATGGTGACAGGAACAGTGGTGGCCTTGAGGAGACCACGACTACCCCATGTTTACTGGATAAGAAGAGTTTGGTGGCACTCTGGAGGATGCTCCCCCACGGGATGACACTGTAACCCAGCACAGTGGTTGGGTGGGTCTCTGTCATCCCTGTTTTCTCTTCCCATAGACCTTCCTCCCACTCACTTTTCCTACACTCCTATTGGGCCAGTGGTCTGGGAGGAGGGGTGGAGTGTCTGCAGCCTCAGGGTTGGCAGTAGGGGGGATGGCAAATAGCCAGGCTGAGGAGGTGGGGGGCTTTAAGGCCACATTATTGGGAAGGCTCAGAAGCAGTCACCTGAATTCACCACAGAGGCAGGGGACAGTTTGCAGTGTTGTCAGGTGCCCTGTTGAGGTAGAAGGGGATTGTATCTGAGAGACACCTGAGGTCCTATCAGCTTCACCACGCCTCAGCTGCTCTGCCCAGAGCTGCTAGGCTGGCAATACTCAGACCTTGAAGCTCTGAGACGTGAGCAGCTCCGTTCTCTCCCTCTCCCTGCAGTGGGCGGCCCTTCCCTGACCTGACCAAAGCTGAGCCTGCTAGTGGCAGCAGCAGCTTCTGGCTTCTGTGGAGCTTGTAAGAAGCCAGCCAGATTCTAAACCCTTATTTCACTGCTTGCTTCTGTGCCCTTTAGGGTAGGCCTTGCACCTACTACCGCCCAAGCTCATGGTTGACCTGCACACGATGACCAGAAAACTATAGTGGGGGACAGTGTTGTTGCAGCCTAGAGATGGGAGATCAACTGTTTTGGTGCTGCTGGGAAGGCTTCCAGGAGGAGGCATCACTACAGATACTCCAAATTGTAAATTGGAGCTTGCTAGATGCATAGCCTGGAGCAATGGGAGCTGGAACTAAATCCCTATGTCCCTCAGGATGGTGGTCTAAGAACCCAGTGGGAGAAGAGGATTGTGGGGGCCTCCGAGGCCCAGTTCCAAAAGGCTGGGGCAAGCAGGAGTGATGAAAAGGTAGGGATCTGCTTCTTCCCTCTTGCGCAGCTCTCTACCAGAATTTGAAGGCTGAGGGGTTGAGCCGAGGGACAGGCGATGAGGAAAAAGTCAGGGACAGCAGTAGCTGCAGATGTAGGGGAGTGGTGATGAGTACTTGGGAGGGGACCTGGGCCAGCAAGCATGATGGCTTCCATGATTCTGCTATGGCCAAGCAGTAGAAAGTGCAGGAACCAGCAAAGGGACTTCCAGAAAGGTGACAGCACCAAGTTGTGCATGGCATGTGTGCATGGCTCCCAGGTCAGTGGGACCCTTTTGGCTTGTAAGCCCCCATGGTGGCCCCTGAAAAGTATCTCAACGTCTTCAGCCAGGACCCTGCACCTCGAAAGGCCTTCCTGTCACGTACATGCTTCTAGCACTGTTCATCCATTTAGGAAACCCTTTGCTGAGGCTCAAGTCCACATCTGAGCTCAGAGAGGCTGGTGCAACCTCACAGCTGTCAAAGAAAAACCTCCTTGTGTCAGTCCAGGGAGCTGTTCTTGCAGACACTGGCCGTATCAGAAGGGGCTCCCTACTCCTTCCTTTGACCTTGGTGCCCAGGTTATTCTCCCCAACAGGTAGATGCCAGGAACAGACGAACACAGTGTGGCCAAGTACTTTCATATCCTCCATTGTCTTAGCTTCTGGTTCTACAGAGCACTGGCTCCTGCCTTGAGCTCAGTCACATCAAAAAGTTTGGGAAGTAAATGCAAAATAAGAGCAAGGAGGGTGGTGTTCCTGGGAGGAGTCTCCTGGCTATATGGGGTACCCTTGGCTGTCCTCCACTACTGCCGGGTCACAGAACCTTCACTGTGAGCAGAGGCTACGTGATCCAGGCGGCTTCTGGTCGCTTGGCTAGGCTTTGTTCAAACATGCTTCCTCATCACAAGGTAGAAGCACAGAAAGAATCCAATCCTCCATCTTTCCCTTTAGGGGAAACCTTGGCCTTGTGACTTTGCAGGAGCCTCATCCCTGCCTGGGGTTGGTTTCCCACCTGTAGGTTGAAGGCCTGTGATTTGCCAACAGGCTATGGCAGGGCTGATGGAGCATGCAGCCTCCCTAGGTACTGTCGTTTTTTAAAAGCATAGTTAAGCTGGGCGTGGTGGCGCATGTCTTTAGTCCCAGCACTTGGGAGGCAGAGGCAGGTAGAGCGTTGTGAGTTCAAGGCCAGCCTGGTCTACAAGAGCAAATCCAGGATAGCCAAGACTGTTACACAGAGAAACCCTGTCTCAAAAAAAAAAAAAAAGCATAGTTAAGAGTCCTTCAGTAGCCATTCTGGCTTTTGTTCTTGGTGTAAACTTTATAATCTGTTGTTGGCATCCATGAAATAGCTTTCTAGGGTTTTGATCGAGATTGAATTAGGTCTGTAGGTCCTCATCTATAGAGATGACAACTCTATGAGCCTTCCTGTCCACGAACAGTGAACATCTCTGTAGGTATTCCCTCACCTCTCTGTACATGGCTCCTCTCTGTATCCCTCCCTCCCTTCCTCCCCCCCTCCCTCCCTCCCTCCATCCCTCCTTCTCTCCCTCCCTCCCTCCCTCTTTTCCTCTCCACCTTTTTTATTTGAGGCAGGGTCTCACTATGTTGCTCAAGTCATAGCCAAAGAAGAAAAGGTTTTAATGTAGACATAAGCACAGACGTCAAGGGAGAGGAGTGCAGACGTGGAGAACACACACAAGACCCTGATGGGGCTTCTTGAGAGAGACTCACTAGGGCCAGTTTTTGTAATGAAATCTCAGTGTTCAGAGTTTCTCTTTTAAAAAACATTTATTTTATTACACAGGGTCATATAAGATCATTATTATGCAGGTGTATAACACACTTCGAGCACATCCCACCCTGTACCTGCCCCCTCCCTTCTCTTTCTTTTCTCGCAATCTCTCTCATTTCCTGCAAGTCCTCCTACTGTGAGATCATAAAGGTCTCATTTTATTTTATTTTATTGAAGCTTTTTTTCTCCCACTGTGAATTGACCTCTGTGTACTGTATGAGGTAGGTGTTCAATTTCTCTTTCTAGTATAGAGAATCAGCTGCCCAGGTACCGTGGACAAAGACTTCTTCTCCCTGGTGGTTGTGTCCCTGCTGCCATCAAGGTCCAATTTTCACATGTCCCATTCCTTTGTCTCTCTAGCTCTTCTGGCCCACTCACATAGACTTAATTGATATATTTCTCTTGGTTCATAGACTGTATTGTTTAATACACTTTAGGCTCACAGCTAAACAGAGCAGAAGGTATCAACCGAAACTGCCCCTCTCCTTACCAGCCCCAACTCCTCTCCTCTTTATTGACACCCTGTAGAGCATCATTCCCGTGACAGTGGGTGCCCTGTGGGGGTGCAAACATCTCCCCAGAATCTGTGGTTCACCTTTAAGCTCGCTCTCAGTATTGAGTCTCTCTGGGCTCAGACAAAAGTGTGATGAGTGGCATGCAAAGTGTCACATAGTAGAGTCCTGTGTGTCACCTTCCCTTCTACCCCTGAGACCCTCGCAACCACTGCTGCTTGGCTGTCGCCTTTCCAGACACCAAGTGGTTGAAATCACAGTCAGTAGCTAGTCCAGGCTGGCTTCTTACAGCACTCCTCTATATCCTCCAGCCCTTACATGCTTTTTCCCCCCTTCAATGTTCCCTGGGCCTTGGCTGGGATGTGTGTCTTGCACATCTTCCTTTCAGTGTGCTAAAGTGTATTCTATGGCTGAGAATGGGTTCTATCTTGGTGATGGTCCCTGTGAGAAAAACATATTCTGCTGCTGTTGACTGAAGCAATCTGTAGATAGTCCAGTTCTAGAGGGCATGCTCGACACCCCTCTGGGTGGCTTGCTCCTCGATGCCTCTGCCTCCCTCCCCAGTGCCTAGCATCTCCTCTCCCAGCAGTCAGTTACTGTAGTTAGGAAAGGAGTTACCATCTACCTAATCGGCCTCTCCCCATGATGTTCCTGTCAGAACCTGTACCCCTCTGGGGTTTCTCCTCATCTTCTGGACACTCAGTCCAGCTCCTCCCAGTTGCCTCTTTGGACCCCCCACTGGCTTAGGGGCCACTCCACCTCTCCACGGCACCCAGAGATCCCCTGGCCATATCTTTGATGGTACTGCATGGTCATCACTGTTTCCTTTATCATCAAGGACAGCGCTCACACATTTCTGACCCCAGCTGATCCCTGGTCAGTTGTGTCTGAGTTTTTGAGTTAAGTCTCTGGGTGAGGAGGCCAGAACATTTTCTTTTGCTCTTGGTCCCTGTCTTGGTCCCCGGATGGAGAGCTCCTGCCTGCTGACCAAGGTCAATGCCCTTACTAACAGCCCTTCATTAGTGAGGATGCATGTGCCTGAGTCAGCGGGGACCTCTTCATAGTGCTGTTCAGGGTCACTAGGTCTCTGAAATACATGGCCCAGGGCAGCTGGATGACAACAGGGGCCATTGTCCTTTCCTGGTATGGACAGAGGCAGCCCAGGCCCATCTGGACAGGGCAAGGGTCCCGACCTCAGCACTCCTGACAGATCCCACGAGTCCTTGGTGCGGCCATGCTGGTGAGGTGGGATCTCAGATGTCACTGTTGTGGAGGGGAGGGCCTCTGGGACCTGTTGAGGGTTCAAGGGGCAGCATTGTCTCCAGCTGTCACCACCAGAACCCATGAAACACCCTTCCTCAACCACACTAGGGTGAAGTCTAGCCACATGTTAGTTCCAGGGACCTGGTCAACTCCACTAGTCTCTCTTATTTGGACACTTGCTATTCGAACTGAGCTGGTGGCCCCATGAATCTCCTGCTGCTACCCAACATTCCCCTCCCTTCCCTGCACCTGCTCCCCATAGACAGAGACTGTGGCTCCAGCAGTGTGCCCAACCACTCGATCCTCAAACACGGAGTCATCTCATGAGAGTGAGCATGCAGGATGTATCCTTGGAGGACCCTGTAGGCAGATGCCCTGGATGACCCAGCAGAGGATGTGGAGCCCATGACAAATGCTATGGCGAAGGCCTGGCCACAGCAAGTGCCTCCAAAGGTGAAAGACTTCCCTGCTAGGAGCCTCCATCTGTTGCTGTTCCTGCTTATGAGGACACTGCCATGTGGCGGTGGCTGGTCTGGCCATGTGTTTCTGGTGCTTCAAAAATAAAGCTTCCCAATGTTGGAGTGGTGGCGAACATCAGTAATCCCATACTTGGGAGGTGGGGGCAGGAGGATCAGGAGTTCAGCGTTAACTGGAACATAGGAGATTTTTCTCTCAAGACTAATTGACTAACTAACTACTTAATTAATTAAAATAAAACTATCTCACCCCTGTAATTCCAGCCCTTAGGAGGTTGAGGCAGAAGGATTACCACGAGTCTCAGGGCAGCCTTGGTTTACAGTGTGAAACCCCATTTCAAAAAGACAAAAACATGGTTGAAGAGGTGGCTCAGCAGTTAAGAGCATGTACTGCTCTTTGAGAGGATCTGAGTCCAGTTCCGAACGCCTACATCGGATAGCTCACAGCTGCCCATAGGTCTAACTACAAGGGGCCTAACACCCTCTTCTGCCTCCACAGGCACCCATACACATTTGGTTTATATATTTACATACATGTATACATACATACATATACATGCAAATAAATGAAAATAAAAGTAAATCTTTATTTCTTCAGTTAAAATAAAGACAAAACAAAACCAACCAAACAAAACCCCAAATACCTACTAACAGCATGAAACCTTTCTAGGCTCTGTGAAACCCACCCTGCCCCAGCCCTCATGCCTGGAGGCCGTCCTCTCCTGCATCTATCTGGCACGACTACAGTGAGTGATCTGGGAGTTCAGAACACAGGGCCATGGGCCTTGCATGGCCTCTTGCCATCACTCTTCCTGACACTGGGCTGTGGTTCAGAGTGGCCCCTGGGCCATGGAAGTTCAGTTTTAGGGTGTGGGGCTCATGGTTAGAATTGGTACCGGAGAAGAGGCACACACAGAGGCAGCTCCACTGTATGGATGAGAAATGGGCTCAAGGACCTGGGGCTGGTACATAATGTACTAGGTGTCTGATGTAGGTCTCCAGCCAGGGCTGGCTGCAATTTGGCCTTCGTCTTCTAGGCTGCCAGCAGGAACTCCTGTGAGAGAGGTAATGACAAGAGTTTGGTTCTCTGTGGGACACCTTTGAGGGATGGGAGCTCAGTGAAGAAGTGTAGGTTATAAGACGTGTTTAGACTGTGGATAACAGGGTAACATTTCTCCATGTTGCAGGTATACAGAGAGGCCACTAAGAGCTGCCAGGCAAGCTACCAGCTTGTCTCACAGATGTGTGGGAAGCCTAGATTTCCGGCTCAGACTCACCAGACAAGTTATGGGATGTTTGGGGGTGGGGGAGGGGGTCTGCTGCTCCGGAAAAGTCACTAATTAAGATGTCTCTTGGCTTGGTGGCTTAGATCTTGCCCTGTCATGATTATGTTACAGCAAGGGACAGCCTGAGGGTGCTGCCTCTGGGTGATCAGGGAGATGGGGGTGGAAGCAGAAAGAGGACAGATTGCCATCTGACAGGGGCTGCTTCTGGAGACAACCTAGGGCAGACAGCAAAGAATCTGTGGTGACTCTATGTTCTGAATGTGTCTGCTGGTCGTGTAGCATGAGCACTGGTTAGGGAGCCTTCATGCATTGGCCAGGTTGGCTTCCAGCCTGTGGGTACCAGCATTTAGCACATTGTCCAGGCTGCAGGCCCTGAAGTCTGCACGTATTTTGGTATTAGAAAGAAGCCATCAGTTCAAAATGAGAGAAAGGCTGGTATTCATCCCTGTACCTACCAGGTCTCTGGTCCCATACTGGACCCTGGGACACAGCACAAAGGCAGTATGCTCCTGCTTCTGCACACTGTTCATGTGCAGTGGGAGGGGGGAAAAGTCCCTCAGAGCAGCACCAGACCCCCAGCTAGAGCCATGTATACCTAGGCAGGTAGACCCGGGTTCAACCCAGGCTTGGTTTCCTGCTGTGTATAGCTACTTTACCCTGCTCTGCTTCAGGTCCCTGTTTATCAGATGGTGTCAAGGTGCCTGAGGCAAATGAAGGAAGGAGTGAGGAAGGGGGCAGAGTCCCTGTTCGGGGGGCACAACCATTGTCCCATTCAGTGGGAACATCTAGGCCACTGCCAAGGGTTGACTCCTTACTCAGAGATGGAACCCAAGCACCACAGACAGTTGGTGAAGATTACAGTACAAAGAGGCAGGTAGAGATGGGTGCGTGATGCATTGCTGGTATTGAGTACCTTCTATGGATCCATGTCCCTTGATGGACCCCAGAAAGGCATGCTGCCATTGTCTACTTCTGAGGATCAGTTGGATGGAGGGACAGGTTAGACAGTCCCTAGTCTTTGAGAGATGAATCCCGGCAAGCCCCAAAGCACCTCATTCCTTTACTTAGCCTGCCTCTGAGGAGTACTTGCTTTGTATGGAATATTGGCCGGAGTCCAGATAAGGCCTGGGACTGGGCACAGTTTGGGACCTGATGCTCTCCTAAGGAAGAACTGGTTAGGATACACTGAAGAACCCGCATAGCCACTGAAGGGGACCAGCAGGCTCTGGGGTTGCAGTAGCAGAATGTGTCTAGAGAGGAGAAGCATCAAGAAGCAAAGGGATCAAGGCCTTGGAGAATAGCCTCTCAGCCTAGGGGCAAATAGGCTAAGCCTCAGGTAGCTGAGTGTGTGGCCTGAGGCCTGATGGGCCAGCTGGGTGAAACACAGAGGGACTTGAGGAAAGCCACTAGCAGGGACTGGTGGGGACAGAGTCCTCTTAGCATGGAAGAAGATCCTAAAGAGGAACGGCTGTGAACATGCTGTGGGAGGGCTGGACCATTGTAGGTGACTGTCAGGGAGAAATCAAATGATGCTGTACTTGGAGGCGTGAAGTTCAGAGAGGGCCTAGGCCTGTAGAGAGTGGTTTGTCCCAAGTGATAAAAGTATGGCATTTTGAAAAAAAAAATAAGATGAAGAACTGGAGAGGAAACTAGGCGTGAGCTCACTAGTGTAACCCCATCTCGGGGGCGGGGGCTGAAGCAGGAGGATTATGAGTTGGAAGTCAGCCAGAGCTTCACGCACAACAAGATCCTGTCTCAAAAATAAAGATAAGGAGGAAAGAGAATTGGAGTATTAGGAAGCTGAGCTGGTCTGATCCATGAGTGTGACCTTACTTGCAGGGCGTGAAGGGAAGTGTCAGATACAGGCCCAGGGGGTGAGTCTGAGCGGGAATTTGGCGATTGGAATCAGAAAATAAGGAGAAGGAGAAGGCAGTTTGGGCAGGGGCACAGGGACCTGGGATGCCTGGGGAAGAGGTCATGAGACACAGAGGTAGCGATGGAGTGATGCAGCTATAAGCTTGAGGATGCAATGGTTCTGGAGCATGTTAAGGTGTGAGGCAGCACCAGTGGGAGGTCAATGGAAAAGAGAAACAAACTCTGCCTTGTTTGTGGGGCTGGAACAAGACAAGGAGCTGGGCAGGGTGAAAGTCAACAGGCAGGTGCTCCAGGGGGCGGCAGGGGTCCTCCCCACTAGGAGATACAGCAGTGAGATGGGGGAAGGAGACCGGCCTTGTGGAGTCTAGCAGTGGCCTCAACCTGACCTGGACACAAGGACACTCAGAGCCACTGGAGAGACAGCCTAGGCTGGCTTGATGGTGATTATGCAGCTGTTAGCTGGGGCTGGCATCCAGAGTCCCAGCCAGCTGATTCCTGGGGCAAGAACTGTTGGTTTCAGGATCAACAGCTTTATCACTTGGTTGGTAAACTTCCTGGGCCAGTTTGAGCTGTTCTGGCAGAGTAGGAAGGGTTGTATGTCAGGAGGAAAATGTGGCACCTCACAGGATGTCTCTAGGACAAACCATGTGAGTGGGGTAGCCTGCAATGGACTTGCAAGAAGAACATGGGAGGAGCTGAAGGCTGGGGAACCCCAAGAATACTGTGGTCAGAGATTAATGGGCCATTCTGGTGACAGGACAGAGCAGGTGCTGACAGAAACGCAGACTGTGAAGGCTGGGTTCATGAGAATGCAGAAGGGAGTAAAGATTCTATCCAAAATTGGACTAGGGGACCTTTGTGTTGCACTGTGCCAAAACATCTGGCTGCCCATTAAGGCTGAATCCAAACTCTATTGCTAGTTTATTTGGTGCAGGAAAGTCCAGATGGCATAAGATCCAGGCTGTGGGGTGATTATTACTGGCTACTTTTAGGCAAGTTATGGGTAAAGTGGGAAGAAAAAAGCAGAGACAAAAGATATGAAAAATACAGGTTTGGGATGTGAATGTGTTTAAAGTTATAGACAAAGAAAATTACGTGGGCAGAGAAGAGATCATTTTTAAAAAGAATAAAGGCACTAAACAGAACCAACCATGAACACGGTATGGGGCAACAAGAAAGATGCCTTGACGGGTAGACCCCTCCCACAGAAAGATCCGAGATATCAAAGAGCGAGCTCAGTTGAGTTTTTCCCTTTAAAAGGGAGCTCAGGAGTGTCTGCACAGAATGCTTGAACACAAAGATGATCCTCTAGGGCATGATGCTCAAACAAGGCCACCTGGGGGCGGGGATGTCTTTCCTGGCACTGGAAGGATGCAGCAGCCACCGTCCAAGGATACTCAGCTATTTCTTGAGCATACCGCAGAACGTGGCACCGCCTACACCGTGCTGTTTCTGAGGCGCATGCGCAGAATGGGAAGGGGTGCTTGATGTTTGCACTCACGTTCCTCAAAAAAAAATCCCATGAGGCCAAGAGGTGTGTGGTAGGGTCAGGCTCTCTGCAAGGATGTTCTGAGAGGATAGTGAGTGAGGTGGTAAGGGCGAAGCCCCGGGATGTTTATTTTGAGGGGGGTGGAGGTTGTCTGCTAAGGCAAGCCCCAAGTAGAGCTGGATCAAAAAAGGAGTGGTGCAGCTCGGGGAGATTGCAGAGCCTTTGTAGCATGAGGCCTAGATAGCAATGGTGGGTCACTGGGATCAGGCCTTGGAGGCTACAACCACTTCTGTTTTGACCTGAGCGCTTGCCCTCCCTCTCTCTCTCTCTCTCTCTCTCTCTCTCTCTCTCTCTCTCTCTCTCTCTCTCTCTCTCTCTCTCCATCTTCCTGCGAAGAAGGAGCCAAACGAAGCACTCTCTTCAGCTGCTTTGTCCCAGCAACGAGAAAACTAACTGTGCAGAGGGTGACTGCATTTGGTGGCCTAAAGCCACACCTCTCAGGTAGAGTTGGTGAGGAGGCTGGCTGCTCCCACCCTGTGCGACGCAGCCCCCCACCCCGGGAAGATCTGAGATTCGTCAGTGAGCGTTGATCCGTCTCAGCACTCATGTGGTTCGTTGCTCCTTGGACTGTGAAGCCTGAGAATGTCGGTCTTTCCCCACAGCTGGACTTCCTCGCTATGGGGCACTAGCTTCTTTCTGCCTTCCCATGATGCTCAGGGCCATCTGTGCAGGAATTTTGATGAGGCAGGAGCAGCAGTGCCACCTGCCCTTGCCTGCCTTCTCTTGACTGTGGTTCATGAAACCTTGTCACTCAAGGTGTGTGTGTGTGTGTGTGTGTGTGTGTGTGTGTGTGTGTGTGTGTG